>JARQOD010000002.1:150509140-150565472 GCA_033576555.1 Oophaga sylvatica
TAGCGCTATTGTTGTGAATATGCTGGAGGCGGCTTCTGAGCTGGGGCTCCTTCCGGTGGTAGCTGAGGGTAATGAACTGATTAATGAATGGCCTTCAGCTGGTGCTGAATGGGTAGGATATAAGTGGCCTGATTTCCCAGCAGTCTTGCCGGTTATCATTGTTCTTCTGGTCTTGCTTGAAGCACTGCTAGTTTCCTGCTCTCCTTCAGATAAGTGTTTGCTGTTTTTTTTCTCTGATTTTCTCTGCTGGTTAGCTGCCTGCAGTGGACTGCAGCCTGTCCCTTTTGGGGGTTGGCGCTGCAATTGTGCTCCGTTTGTGTCTGCACTTTTGCTTTGCTCTTTTGTTACTTTTAATTTGCTGAATAGCGTTTTGTTACACCAGAGATCTGATTTAGGTGGAAGAGGTCGTGTGATCTCAGGTTTTTTGGCAATCAGAAGTGTTGGTATTTTTGTTAGGGTTTTTGTTGGATTGCAGTCAGAATTCTTTCCTGTACTTTTCTGTCTAGACAGATTGGGCCCCAGCATTAGCTCATTCTATTTTCTGTCTGTGTCCGTGCTTTCTTCTTGTCTAACCGCCATTACATGTTTGGGGGCTTCCTATTTTCTTTGGGGATGTGCTCCGGGGCAGATAGCTTTCATCTTTCTGCCTTTAGGTGTAGTTATCTCTCAGGCTGTGACGAGGCGTCTAGGATCAGCGTAGGAACGCTCCACGGCTACCTCTAGTTGTGTGGTTAGTTCAGGTTACTGCAATCCAATAGGTTCCAGCCTCTCTGGTGTATTACCGCTTTTGCTATTTTTTGCCATTTCTCCTCAGTTACCGAAACATAACAGCTATAGCTTGCGGACACAAAAATATGAAAAATGAATTGCATCACTGCCTTAGAAATATGAAAAATTGAGAAGTCTTAGCGCATAAAAAGGCCAATTTATGTGTACCTGGTAGCCACGTTAAGGCTCTTCTCGTATACCAGGTCCTAACTATGCCAATCCTCACTTAGAAAAGTCTGTCTGCATGGGAACATTTGAATCCTCTCTCCAGACTAAAATCTACATCTCTGTGGAGGGGTAATGAACCTGTTATAATTAAAACGCCTGTGACCACCAGGTGGAGTGCTCAGGTAGAAGGTAAATGAATACATATCAAAATCTGCCCGGCACATCCAAACATAAATTTAGTGTGAACAGGTGCTAAAACTAGAGTCACCAACTCAAACACATTCAAGAATAAAAGGTAGCACACTGTAGCGCTATAGCTTGCGGACACAAAAATATGAAAAATGAATTGCATCACTGCCTTAAAAATATGAAAATTGAGAAGTCTTAGCGCATAAAAAGGCCAATTTATGTGTACCTGGTAGCCACGTTAAGGCTCTTCTCGTATACCAGGTCCTAATATTATACACAAAAAAAACCCACAGGCAAATGAGCCGATTGGTACGGTGCCAAAAGTCCCAAATAGGGAGAGAAAGACACCCGCTCCGATTAGACGTGTGGCAGGAGAAAACAAAGGAGCAAATAGGTGAAAACTATAATCAATCTTTATTCAACAGAATACATCATGTAAAAATATCACAATCCATAATATAGAGAGACAGAACAGGGTAGAACCAGAATGTACCAAAGGGAAATTAACCACAGTGCTATTTCATATATAAAGTAACATATCAGGACAAGTATGGGTTAAAAAGTGCAAGTGCATGAATTACAGCATATGTTACACAGGCAGAGCTGCTTGTGCTTGGATCCTAAGTCGCAGTAAGGGCAATAATATCCATGTAAACAAAAAGAGCCAAGACACCAAGTAACTCACCAGGTAAAGTAAAGCACCGTGGGTGTCCCTGGGCCAGAATGTACCACAGGGAAATTAACCCACAGTGCTATTTCATGTATAAGATAACATATCAAGACAAATATGGGTTAAAAGTGCAAGAGCATGAATTACAGCATATGTTACACAGGCACAGCTGCTTGTGCTTGGATCCTAAGTCGCAGTAAGAGCAATAGTATCCATATAAACAAAAAGGTGTCTTGGCTCTTGTATAATTTATACAATGTGATTTTCTTGATTTTATTTTTGATATTCTATCTCAATGTTAAAATTAACCTACCCTTAAAATTATAGACTGTTCATGTCTTTTTCAGTGGGCAAACTTACAAAATCAGCAAGGGATCAAATGCTTATTTTCTTCATTGTATGTATCCCTGTGTCTTTGATAAGTGTGCCACCTACAATGTGGTGGACATTACACTTTCCAACAATTAGTTTTTCATTTATATGACTCTAGACCCGGTTCCTGAGAGAGGTTGGTGTGGCGCCTTAGGAGGAATCCGCCGCCATCCGGTTGAGAGAGCAGTGAACACAGGCCTCTCAAAATGGCGAAATTCCAGGCTCCAGTGATAAATGACAATCCTCTGGGCTGGGGACCCTGTGCCGTACCTTCAGCAAAGGAGATCGCCTTGGAAAGATTGCAGACTGGACCGGAGCCACCTATCAGGACAAGAGATACACCAACAAATATTCTTCCCAGTTTGGCAGTGGCAGTCAGTATGCCTACTTCCATGAGGAGGACGAGACCAGCTTCCAGCTCGTGGACACCACCAAGATGCAGAAGACGCGTACCAGAGGAACCGGCTGCTCTTTGCTCAGAGAAATCTGTGTCGTGATAAAGATAGAAGGAATATGCTGCAGTTTAACATGCTGACGTTACCGAAGAGTGCCAAGCAGAAGGAGAGGGATCGTTTGAGACTCCAGAAGAAATTCCAAAAGCAGTTTGGTGTTCATATAATCATAGAATGGTAGAGTTGGAAGGGACCTCCTGGGTCATCTGGTCCAACTCCCTGCTCAAAGCAGGATTCACTAAATCATCCCAGACAGATGTATGTCCAGCCTCTGTTTGAAGACTTCCATTGAAGTAGAACTCACCACCTCTCGTGGCAGCCTGTTCCACTCATTGATCACTCTAAATGTCAAAAGTTTTTTCTAATATCTAATCTGTGTTCGCCAGAAGTGGGACCAAAAATCTCAGGCCCAGTTGAAACCAAGAGATTCCTCTGTGGAAGTCCGTAGTGACTGGGAGGTTAAGGAAGAAATGGATTTCCCAGGCTGATGAAGATGCGTTACCTTGAGGTGGCAGACCCAATAGACATAGAGTGCTGCGGCGCCCTGGAATATTACGATAAAGCCTTCGATCGAATCACCACAGGAAATGAAAGATCTTTGAAGAGCATCAAGAGGATCTTCCATACTGTGGCAACGACTGACGATCCAGTCATCAGAAAGCTGGCAAAGACACAGGGAAACGTTTTTGCCACCGATCCATTCTTGCCACCCTCATGTTCTGTACCCGATCTGTCAACTCTTGGGACATTGTCGTTCAGCGAATGGGATCCAAAATCTTCTTTGACAAGAGAGACAACTCTGACTTTGATTTGCTGACTGTTAGTGAAACTGCCAACGAACCCCCTCAGGATGAAGTGAATTCCTTCAACTCTCCTAGAAACCTGGCCATGGAGGCAATATACATCAACCACAACTTTTCCCAGCAGTGTCTGCAGATGGGCAAAGAAAGGTACAAAATTTCCAAACTCTAACCCCTTCAAGGAAGACGATGTGGACAAAATTGAGGTAGCCTCTGTAGCATACAGGTATCGACGATGGAAGTTGGGAGATGATATTGACCTGGTGGTGCGATGTGAACATGACGGAGTGATAAACCGGTGCAAACGCTGAGGTTTCATTTATTAATGTCAAAACCCTGAACGAGTGGGATTCCCGACACTGCAATGGTGTGGACTGGAGACAGAAGCTGGACTCTCAGAGAGGCACTGTGATTGCCACTGAGTTGAAGAATAACAGCTAGAAATGGCCAGGTGGACATGCTGTGCTCTGCTCGCCGGCTCAGAGTACCTTAAACTGGGGTACGTGTCCCGGTACCATGTTAAGGATTCTTCTCGTCACGTTATCCTTGGCACACAACAGTTCAAACCCAGTGAATGGGTGAATGGGGCATTTTGCGCTGTGTGATTGACATTTGTATGAAGCTGGATGAAGGCAAATACCTGATTCTGAAGGAACCAACAAGCAAGTGATTCGGATATACAGCCTGCCTGACGGCACATTTAGCTCTGATGAGGATGAAGATGATGAAGACGAAGAAGAGGAAGAAGAAGTTGAAGAAGAAGAAGGCTAAGTGCGTGGATGTGTCAGAGTTCCTATTCTTACTGCGAGATCCATCACATTTGTCTGATAAGATCTATTGTCAGATACCAATAAACGTTATACACAGACTTTAGAATGACTGATCAGAAATAAGGTATAGAAGGGCTGTCATTAGGATAGAAGCAATGGAACAAAGAAAAACACTTGCATGAACTAGTGGTCTCTGAAGGATTGCTAAAAACTAAGGTTTGATAAGATGGAAAATCAATCTGTCGTGTGCAAGCTTATTTGTCTGTAATCCTAAATTCAGAGCTCATTAGTGCTGGAAATTGCATGCATAATTTATGAGAAGACAACTGAAAATATATTCAAAGTGTAGGAACGAGGAAAGCTTTCATTACCATCGTAGCTTTTAACTGAACCCTGCAGCTTCTTTCCTTTTGATTGAAAGTGGATAAACTGTAGTTTTGTTGAACTACAAACACAATCAACCTCTGCCACAATATAAGTCATTTTACTCTAAACAGAATATGCACGAAGCTTTCAGAAATTACAGGCTATAGTAGCAATGCTTCACACACAGTATACGTCAGTTATTTTCAGGCTCTAGTAACACAGGTAGTTTTGGTAGTCTACCTGGGTTTAATGAATTGCAGCACGATGCAAATGTGCCCCTCATAGTGTATAATGAACACTGGTTCCCTCAAGGTACTTAAAACCACATTCAAAAAGTTTATTAATCCTTCAGGTGCTTCACAGGAATTTTTGGAATGTGGAAGAAAAAAATAAACATTTAATTGTCTTTCACAAAAATTTTCCTTTAGACCTAATTTTTTTTACTTTCGCAAGGGTAACAGGAGAAAATGGACCATACATTTAGTTGTGCAATTTCTCCTCAGCATGCCGATATCCCATATGTTGGGGAAATCTACTGTTTGGGTACACGGCAGAGCTCAGAAGGGAATGAGCGCCATTTCACTTTTTGACTAAAATTTGCTGTAATAATTAGCGGTTGCCATGTCGCATTTGGAGAGCCCCTGATGTGCCTAAACAGTGGAAACCCCCAACAAGTGATACCATTTTGGAAACTAGACCCCTTAGGGAACTTATCTAGATGTGTGTTGAGCACTTTGAACCCCAGGTGCTTCACAGAAGTTTACAACTTAAAGCTATGTGGTGTAGCGGTTGCACACTTATGCAGTGATGAGGCAGCAAAGTTCAAAGCAAAACATATCTTTAATATTCAACTCAGCAAAACACAGCACCCGATATCCTCCGGATCACAGCCGGGAAACATCCGCTGGATTACAGTCACTACACACGCCAGTCCTCTGACCAGTTGCGGTGGGCGACTGCTATGTTTCGGTAACTGAGGGGTAATAGCAAAAAATAGCCAAAGTAGCAATACACCAGAGAGGCTGGAAACTACTGGGTTTGCAGAATCCTAAACCGCAACACTAGAAGTAGCCGTGGAGCGTACCTACGGTGATCCTAAACTCCTCGTCACAGCCGGAGAGATAGCTACACCTAAAGACAGAAAGATGAAAGCTAACTGCCCCGTAGCAGAACCCCAAAGAAACAGGAAGCCCCCAAACATGTAATGGCGGTTAGACAAGAAGAAAATACGAACACAGAAAATAGCATAAGCAAACGCTGGGGCCCAATACTGTCTAGATAGAAAAGTATAGGAAAGAATTCTGTCTGCAACCCAAAAAAACCCTGACAAAAATACCAGCACTTCTGATTAACAAAAAAACTGAGATCACAGATCTCTACCACCCAAATCAGATCTCTGGTGTAACACTGAGCAAATAAAAAGTGACACAAGAACAGAGCAAAAGTGCAAACACAAACTGAGCACAAATGCAGCGCCAGGCCCCAAAAGGGGACCAGGCTGAAGTCTACTGCAAGGCAGCAAACCAGCAAGGAAAATCCAACCAGAGGAAAAAAAACAGCAAATCACTTATCTGAATGATAGCAGGAATGCAAGCTGAGCTCCAACCAAGGCCTGGAAGAACAAGTGATTACCGGCAAGGCTGAAGGGAGTTCAGGTCAATTATATCAGACCATTCGGACCGAGCTGAAAGCCATTCAGCAATTGGTTCATTACCCTCAGCAACCACCGGAGGAAGCCCCAGCTCCGAAGTCGCCTCCAACGTGTTCACAACAGTACCCCCCTTGAGGAGGGGTCACCGAACCCTCACCTGCGCAACCAGGCCAATCAGGATGAGCTCGATGATAGGCACGGATCAGTCTCCTAGCATGGATGTGCCAAAGCAAACACCCAAGAATTGTCCTCCTGACCATAACCTCTCCACTTAACCAAATACTGGAGTTTCCGTCTAGCAAAACGAGAATCTAATATTTTCTCAACCACATACTCCAAATTGCCCTCAACCAAAACAGGGTCGGGAGGCGCAGCCATAGGAACCACTGGCTCGACAAACCTCTTCAATAAGGACTTGTGGAACACGTTATGGATCTTAAATGTCCCTGGAAGAAGCAAAGGGAAGGAAACCGGATTAACCCCTTCACCCCAAGGGTGGTTTGCATGTTAATGACCGGGCCAATTTTTACAATTCTGAACACTGTCTCTTTATGAGGTTATAACTCTGGAACGCTTCAACGGATCTTCGCGATTCTGAGATTGTTTTCTCGTGACATATTGTACTTCATGATAGTGTAAAATTTATTTGATATAACTTGCATTTATTTTTGAAAAAAATGCAAATATGGCAAAAAATTTTGAAAATTTTGCAATTTTCAAACTTTGAATTTTTATTCCCTTAAAATAGAGAAATTTGTCACACAAAATAGTTAATAAATAACATTTCCACATGTCTACTTTACATCAGCACAATTTTGGAACCAAAATTTTTTTTTCTTAGGAAATTATAAGGGTTAAAAGTTGACCAGCGATTTCTAATTTTTACAACAAAATTTACAAAGCCATTTTTTTTTAGGGACCACCTTATATTTGAAGTCATTTTGAGGGGTCTATATAGCAGAAAATACCCAAAAGTGACACCATTCTAAAAACTGTACCCCTCAAGGTACTCAAAACCACATTCAAGAATTTTATTAACCCTTCAGGTGCTTCACAGGAGCTGAAGCAACGTGGAAGGAAAAAATGAATAAACTTTTTAGCCACAAAAATTATATTTACAAACTTTTTTTTATGTTCACAAGGGTAAAAGGAGAAAATGGACAGATAAAGTTGTTGTGCAATTTCTCCTGAGTAGCCAATACCCCATATGTGGGGGGAAAACCAATGTTTGGGCGCACGGCAGAGCTCGTAAGGGAAGGAGCGCCATTTGACTTTTTCAAACTAAAATTGGCTGGAATTGAGATTGGATGCCATGTTGCGTTTGGAGAGCCCCTAATGCGCCTAAACAGTGGAAACCCCCCACAAGTGACACCATTTTGGAAACTAGACCCCCTAAGGAACTTATCTAGATCTGTTGTGAGCACTTTGAACCCCAAAGTGTTTCACAAAAGTTTATATTGCCTGGGTGTGAAAAAAAAAAAACAATTTTCCACAAAATTATTTTTTAGTCCTAAATTTTTGATTTTTCCCAAGGAAATTGGACCCCAAAGTTGTTGTCCAATTTGTCCTGAGTATGCTGATACCCCATATGTGGGGGGGGTAACTGTTTGGGCGCACGGCAGGGCTTGGAAAGAAAGTAGTAATATTTTGGAATGCAGACGTTGATGGGGTCATGTTCCGTTGGCAGTGCCCAGATGAGCCTAAACAGTGGGAACCCCCCACAAGTGACCCCATTTTGGAAACTAGACCCCCTAAGGAACTTATCTAGATCTTTGGTGAGCACTTTGAACCCCAAATGCTTCACACAAGTTTATAATGCCCGGGCATGAAATAAAAAATCCTATTTTTTTCCCACAAAAATTATCTTTTAGTCACTAATTTTTTATTTTCCCAAGGGTAACAGGAGAAATTGGACCACAAAAGTTGTTGTCCAATTTGTCCTGAGTAACGCTGATACCCCATATGTGTGGGGGAACCACAGTTTGGGCGCACGGCAGAGCTCGGTATGGTAGGAGCACCATTTGATTTTTTCCAACCAAAATTGGCTGGAATTGAGATTGGACGCCATGTTGCATTTGGAGAGCCACTGATGTGCCTAAACAGTGGAAACCCCCCACAAGTGACCCCATTTGGGACACTAAACCCCCTAAGGAACTTATCTAGATCTTTGGTGAGCAATTTGAACCCCAAGTGCTTCACACAAGTTTATAACGTAGAGCCGTAAAAGTAAAAAAATCATATTTTTTCCACAAAAATTATCTTTTCACCCCAATTTTTATTTTCCTAAGGGTAACAAGACCCCAAAAGTTATTGTGCAATTTGTCCTGAGTACGCTGATACCCCATATGTCGGGGTTTAAACCACTGTTTGGGTGCAGGGCAGAGTTTGGAAGGGAAGGAGCGCCGTTTCACTTTTTCAACGCAGAATTGGCTGGATGCCATGTCGTGTTTGGAGAGCTCCTGATATGCCTAAACAGTGGAAACCGCCGACAAATGACACCATTTTGGAAACTAGACCCTCAAGGAACTTATCTAGATGTGTGGTGAGCACTTTGAACCCCGAAGTACAGCCGTAAAATAAAAAATCTCTTTTTTTTTACTAAAATGATTTTTTCGCCCCCAATATTTTATTTTCACAAGGATAACAGGAGCAATTGGACCCCAAAAGTTGTCCAATTTGTGCTGAGTATGCTTATACCCAATATGTGGGAGAAAACTACTGTATGGTCACACGTTGGGGCTCGGAAGTGAAGTAGTGACGTTTTGGATTGCAGACTTTGATGGAATGGTCTGGGGGCGTCATGTCGAATTTGGAGAGCCCTGATGCGCCTAAACAGTGGAAACCCCCACAAGTGACCCAATTTTGGAAAATAGACCCCACAAGGAACTTATCTAGATGTGTGGTTGGCGCTATGAAGCCCCAAGTGCTTCACAGAAGTTTATAACGTACAGCCGTAAAAACAAAAAAAATCATTTTTTTTACAAAAATGATATTTTCGCCCCCAGTTTTTTATTTTCCCAAGGGTAACAGAAGAAATAGGACAAATTGCACAATAACTCTTGGGGTCCAGAGTACGCTGATACCCCATATGTGGGGGTAAACTACTGTTTGGGCGCATGGCAGAGCTCAGAAGTGAAAGAGCACCGTTTGACTTTTTCAACGCAGAATTGGCTGGAATTGAGATCAGACGCCATGTCACATTTGGAGAGCCCCTGATGTGCCTAAACAGCGGAAACCCCCCAATTCTAACTCCAACCCTAACCCCAACACACCCTAACCGTAGTCCCAACCCTAACCACAAACCTAACCCTAATACACCCCTAATCCTAACCCTAATCCTAACTTTAGCGCCAACCCTAACCTAACTTTAGCCGCAACCCTAACCCTAATGGGAAAATGGAAATAAATACATTTTTTAAATTTTATTATTTTCCCTATCTAAGAGGGTTATAAAGGGGGGGTTTGATCTACTATTTATAGCGGGTTTTTATGATTGGCAGCTGTCACGCTAAAAGACGCTTTTTATTGCAAAAAATAGTTTTTGCATCACCACATTTTGAGAGCTATAATTTTTGCATATTTTGGCCCACAGAGTCATGTGAGGTCTTATTTTTTGCGGTACGAGTTGACGTTTTTATTGGTACCATTTTTGAGCACGTGACATTTTTTGATCGCTTTTTATTTTGATTTTTGGGAGGTTAGAATGAACAAAAATCAGCAATTCATGAATTTCTTTTGGGGGAGGCGTTTATACCATTCCGCGTGTGGTAAAATTGATAAAGCAATTTTATTCTTCGGGTCAGTACGATTACGGCGATACCTCATTTATATCATTTTTTTTGTGTTTTGGTGCTTTTATAGAATAAAAACAATTTTATATAAAAAATTATTTTTGCATCGCTTTATTCTGCGAGCTATAACTTTTTTATTTTTTCGCTGATGATGCTGTATGGCGGCTCATTTTTTGCGAGACAAGATGACATTTTCAGCGGTACCATGTTTATTTATATCGGTCTTTTTGATCGCATGTTATTCCACTTTTTGTTCGGCGGTATGATGATAAAGCATTGATTTTTTGCTTTTTTTTTTTTTTTTTTAAGGGGTTCACTAAAGGGGTTAACTAGTGGGACAGTTTTATAGGGGGGGTCGTTACGGACGCGGCGATACCAAATATGTGTACTTTTATTGTTTTTGTTTTTTTTTTTTACAGGAATAAATGAATTTATTGGGGAATATTTTTTTTTTTTGGAATTTTTTTTTACACTTTTTATTTTTATTTTTTTAACTTTTATACTTTGTCCCAGGGTGGGACATCACTATGTAGGGTGAGATCGCTGGTGTGACAGTGTGCACAGCACTCTGTCACACCAGCGATCGCTCTGGCAGTGCTGCAGGCTTCTCAGTGCCTGCTCTCAGCAGGCACTGAGTAAGCCGCCTCCCTGCAGGACCCAGCGGCCATCTTGGATCCGGGTCCTTGGAGGGAGGAAGGCCTCAGAACAGCGCAATCACATTGCGCTGTTCCGAGGGTCTCAGGGGAGCGAGCAGGGTGCTCCTGGTACACCGCGATCATGTTTGTTCGCGGTGTGCCAGGGGTTAATGTCCCGGGAGCGGTCTGTGATAATCAGCTGACACCCAGCGGCGATTAGCTGCGCTCCCTCCGGGAGCGCAGCTGATCGCCCTAGACGTACTATTCCGTCCATGGGAATGAGGTCCAGGGTCACATGGACGGAATATTACGTCCAAGGGAATAAAGGGGTTAATAATTTCCATGATCTTATAAGGTCCAATGAACCTTGGCTTAAATTTTCGAGATGCAACCTTCATAGGGATATTTCTTCAGGACAACCAAACCAAGTCCCCCACTTTAAAACGAGGACCATCAGTCCTATGCCGGTTGGCAAACCGCTGGGCCTTCTCTTGAGAGAGAGACAACCTCTCCACTACCTGGTCCCAAATCTGCTGCATTCGCTCCACAATAGAGTCAACCCCTGGACAGACAGAAGCCTCCACCTGTCCTGAAGAAAATCGAGGGTGAAACCCAGAATTGCAGAAAAATGGAGAGATCAAGGTGGCAGAGCTAGCCCTATTATTAAGAGCAAACTCAGACAAAGGCAAAAAAGAGACCCAGTCATCTTGATCAGCAGACACAAAACATCTCAAATAAGTCTCCAAGGTCTGGTTTGTTCTCTCGGTTTGTCCATTGGTCTGAGGGTGAAATGCAGAGGAGAAAGATAACTGAACACCAAGATTAAAACAAAATGTCCTCCAAAATCTGGAAACAAACTGGACTCCTCTGTCAGACACAATGTTCTCCGGAATGACGTGTAACCAAATCACATGCTGAAAGAACAAAGGCACCAATTCGGAGGAGGAAGGCAACTTAGGTAATGGCACAAGATGTATCATCTTTGAAAACCTATCACAGATTACCCAGATAACGATCATTCTCTGAGAGACAGGGAGGTCAGAAATAAAATCCATAGAGATATGGGTCCATGGCCTCTTGGGCACAGCTAATGGCATTAACAAACCACTAGAGCGAGAGCAAGGTTTGGAACGAGAGCAAGTCCCACAGGACTGCACAAAGTCCCTGACATCACGAGACAAAGTAGGCCACCAAAAGGACCGACCTACCAAGTCTCTGGTACCAAAAATAACGGGATGACCAGCCAACGCGGATCAATGAATCTCAGACAACACACTCTTCTTCCACTAGTCTAGGACAAACAATTTCCCAACAGGGCAGCGATCAGGTTTATCCTCCTGACACCCCTCCAGAGCCAGTCTCAAATTGGGCGAGATGGCGGAAAGAACTACACCCTCTTTCAGAATAACAGCAGGCTCAGTTACCTCAGTTACTCCTCGAGAGGGCATCCGCCTTAACATTCTTAGTGCCCGGAAGAAAAGAAACCACAAAATTAAAACAAAAAAAAAAGGGGGAAGCCAGCGCTGCACATGATCAGCATGAAACAATTTAAGTGCATCTGCACATATTGAATTCTAACTGTTTTTTAAAATTGAGACATTTAGCAAATAATTGATCAATTCTTTGAGCTACCCGCCACGACAAGGCATTCTCATATGGGGCAGTACCTACTCTAAGTTTATCATTTACACTGTGCCATTGCGGCCTCCTGAATAATTAAAAGCATAACTGCAAAAAAAACTATAAAGCAAGACTGCAAAAACTGCTAAAAGTACCTGAAGCATAACTGAATCACCCCCGGGTGCCAGCAAGACAGATGCAGATAAAGGCCGACCAGGTCCAGGGATGGACATGTCAGATCTGACCTCCACATCCGCCAAACCAGCAACCACAGATAAAGAGTGAAACAGGCAAAGGCACAGGTGCACAATTACATATAGCCTGGGGCAGGGCAGGGCTGCTGTATGTGTGTACAGCAGCCTAAGTCAATTAAAAGAAAGAAAAAAAAAAAAAGATAAAATGACATGCTGTGGTTGCTGGTTTGGCGAATGTGGAGGTCATATCTGACATGTCCATCCCTGGACCTGGTCGGCCTTTACCTGCATCTGTCTTACTGGCACCATGGGGGTGATTCAGCAATGCTTCAGGTACTTTTGCAGTTTTTGCAGTCTTGCTTCTGCAGTTTTTTTTGCAGTATGCTTTTAATAATTTCAGAGGGCCGTAATGGCACATTGAAATGAAAAACGTAGAGTAGGTACTGCCCCATATGAGAATGCCTTGTCGTGGCGGGGTAGCTCAAAGAATTGATCAATTATTTGCTAAATGTCTCAATTTTAAAAAACAGTTAGAATATACATGTGCAGATGCACTTAAATTATTTCATGCTGATCATGTGCGGCGCTGGCTTCCCCCCTTTTTTTTACTTGTATTGGTAAGTGGCTGACCACCACTAGTTGCCGTGTGCGCCGGGTTATGCATGTTATTTTATCTTTTTTTTTTCTTTCTTATAATTGACTTAGGCTGCTGTACATACATACAGCAGCCCTGCCCTGCCCCAGGCTATATGTAATTGTGCACCTGTGCCTGTGCCTGTTTCACTCTTTATCTGTGGTTGCTGGTTTGGCGAATGTGGAGGTCAGATCTGACATGTCCATCCCTGGACCTGGTCGGCCTTTACCTGCATCTGTCTTACTGGCACCATGGGGTGATTCAGCAATGCTTCAGGTACTTTTGCAGTTTTTGCAGTCTTGCTTCTGCAATTTTTTTGCAGTATGCTTTTAATAATTTCAGGAGGCCGTAATGGCACATTGAAAATGAAAAACGTAGAGTAGGTACTGCCCCATATGAGAATGCCTTGTCGTGGCGGGGTAGCTCAAAGAATTGATCAATTATTTGCTAAATGTCTCAATTTTAAAAAACAGTTAGAATATACATGTGCAGATGCACTTAAATTATTTCATGCTGATCATGTGCGGCGCTGGCTTCCCCCCTTTTTTTTACAAAATTAAAACGTGTGAAAAACAAGGCCCACCTGGCCTGTCTAGGATTAAGTCGCTTGGCTGACTCGAGATAAACCAAGTTCTTACGGTCCGTGAGGTCCACCACCTGATGTTTGGCTCCTTCCAGCCAATGTCTCCACTCTTCAAAAGCCCACTTCATGGCCAATAACTCCCGATTACCCACGTCATAATTACATTCAGTTGGAGAAAATTTTCGAGAGAAGAAGGCACAAGGGTTACTCTTAGAGGTCTCCGGATCCCTTTGGGACAAAACGTCACCTGCCCCAATCTCAGAACCATCAACCTCCACCTGAAACGGTAGAGAAACATCAGGCTACCGTAGAACAGGAGCAGAAATGAATCTCCGCTTAAGTTCCTGAAACGCAGAAACTGCCTCAGGAGGCCAATTCACCACATCAGAACCCTTTTTGGTCATATCAGGCAATGGTCTAACAATACCGGAGAAATTACCAATAAATTTACGATAAAAATTGGCAAAACCCAAAAATCTCTGAAGAGCCTTCAAAGTAGTAGGTTGAACCCAATCACAGATGGCCTGAACTTTGACCAGGTCCATTTCAATAATAAACAGAGACAAAATGAATCCCAGAAATGAAACCTTCAGCTCGCCAAAAAGACACTTTGATCCCTTCACATACAGTGTATTCTGTTGTAAATACCCTGGAGGTGACTTCTGAGCTGGGGCTTCCTCCGGTGGTTGCTGAGGGTAATGAACTAATTACTGAATGGCCTTCAGCTGGCTCTGAATGGTATGATATAAGTGACCTGAGATCCCATCAGCCTTGCCGGTAATCAATTGTTCCTCCTGGTCTAGCTTGGAGCACAGCTTGCTTTCCTGCTCTCATTCAGATAAGTGTTTTGCTTTTTTTTTCCTCTATTGGATTTTCACTGCTGGTTTGCTGCTTGCAGTGGACTACAGCCTGGTCCCCTTTTGGGGTCTGGTGCTGCAATTGTGCTCATTTTTGTTTGCACTTTTGCTTTGTTCCTTTGTCACTTTTTATTTGCTGTGTTGCTGTGTGTTGCACCAGAGATCTGATTTAGGTGGTTGAGATTGTGTGATCTCAGGTTTTTTGTTAATCAGAAGTGTTGGTATTTTTGTCAGGGTTTTTTTTGCGTTGCAGTCAAAATTCTTTCCTATACTTTTCTATCTAGACAGATTGGGCCCCAGCGTTTGCTCATTCTATTTTCTGTCTGTGTCCGTGTTTCCTTCTTGTCTAACCGCCATTACATGTTCGGGGGCTTCCTATTTCGTTGGGGATTCTGCTCCGGGGCAGATAGCTTTCATCTTTCAGCCTTTAGGTGTAGTTATCTCTCCGGCTATGACGAGGCGTCTAGGATCACCGTAGGTACACTCCACGGCTACTTCTAGTGTGGCGGTTAGTTTAGGTTACTGCAATCCAATAGTTTCCAGCCTCTCTAGTGTATTACTCCTTTGGCTATTTTTTTGCAATTTATCCTCAGCTACTGAAACATAACAGTATTCTCTCTCAAAATCTGGAACACAGTCCGAACATGTTTCACATGAGAGTCCCAGTCGTTGGAAAAAATCAAGATATCATCCAAATAAACTATCAGAAATTTATCCACAAAATCCCTGAAAATATCATTCATAAAGGACTGGAAGATGGAAGGGGCATTAGTAAGACCAAAAGGCATCACTAGGTACTCAAAATGCCCCTCTGGGGTATTAAACGCCGTCTTCCATTCATCCTCGTGCTTAATGCGAATAAGGTTATACGCCCCCTGAGGTCAAGCTTGGTAAACCAACTAGCACTTTTCACTCTGGAAAATAGGTCAGAAATCAAGGGTAATGGATATTGATATTTAACAGTGATTTTATTCAGGAGGCGATAGTCAATACACGGCCTTAATGAACCATCCTTTTTGGCCACAAAGAAAAAGCCAGCGCCCAAGGGTGAAGAGGATGGTCTAATATGACCCTTCTCCAAAGACTCCTTGATATAAGATCGCATAGCATCATGTTCAGGTACAGATAAATTAAAAAGGTGACCTTTAGGAAATTTACCACCAGGCACCAACTCAATAGAGCAATCATAACTCCTGTGAGGAGGCAAGGATGCAGTCTTACTCTCACTAAACACATCAGAAAAATCAGTCAAAAAAGTCAGGGACATCCTGAGACTGGGGAGAGGCAGAAAAAACAGGAGTGTCAGTACTAACACATTGGCAACCCCAACTGGTCACAGACACAGATTTCCAATCCAAAACAGGATTATGAGTCTGTAACCAAGGGAAACCCAGTACAATAATGTCATGCAGATTATGCAACACCAGAAATTTGCAACTCTCCTGATGATCTGGTTCAACTCTCATTATCACTTGAGTAGAAAACTGGGGTTTATTCTCCGCCAAAGGGGTAAAATCAATGCCCAGCAAAGGAATAGACTTCCGCAGGGGTATCATGGGAAACCCACAACGTTTGGCAAAGTCAAAATCCATTAGGTTAATAGCTGCTCCTGAATCAACAAAAGCCTGAGCCGAAAATGTGGACATGGAGAGAATCAGGGTAACAGTCAACAAAAATTTAGTCTGAACACTACCCAAGACAACTGAGCGCACAAAACGTCTTCCCCGCTTAGGGCAGATGGAAATAGCATGAGAAGCGTCACCACAGTAGAAACACAACCCATTGCACTTTCGAAACTTACGACGCTGAGCCCCAGAAGTCACTCCATCACACTGCATGGACTCAGGAGCTGGCTCACAAGGCAACACCATCTCACGCATACCTCTGCGCTCACGCAAATGTCTGTCAATTTGAATAGCCAAAGACATAGAATCATTGAGACAAGAGGGAACAGGAAATCCCACCATAACATCCTTTACATTCTCTGACAGACCCTTCCGAAAAAGTGCTGCCAAAGCATCATCATTCCATTTGGTCAGGACTGCCCACTTTTCGAAATTTCTGACAGTACAGCTCAGCGGCTTCATGACCCTGATTTAATGCCAACAAGGTCTTTTCAGCTTGATCAGTGACATTAGGTTCATCGTGCAATAACCCCAGAGCCTGAAAAAATACATCAACATCATTCAAAACAGGATCCCCAGGTGTCAGGGAAAAAGCCCAATCCTGAGGGTCGCCGCGCAGCAAAGATATGACAATTTGAACCTGCTGTGCTGCGTTCCCTGAGGACTTAGGCTTTAAGGCAAAAAACAACTTGCAGTTATTTTTAAAATTCAGAAATTTAGACCGATCCCCCAAGAATAAATCTGGTATGGGGATTCTAGGTTCCACAACAGGCAACCCAGCAAGATAGGCAGTAATCTTCTGAACCTCAGCGGCAAGCCGCTCCCACGGACAGACAACTGTGTAAACTCCATTGAGGGCAAAGATAAATTCCTCCTCCAGCACCCAGAGAAAAAGAGGGAAAAAATGCAACAAACAGAAAACAAAATTCTGACAACTCCCCTTTTTTTTTCCTTTTTACTATTTTTCCCGTCTGTTGAGTACCATAGAATTTTCAGTTTGGCCTCTAATAGTGTTATGTTTCGTAACTGAGGAGTAATAGCAAAAAATAGCCAATGTAGCAATACACCAGAGAGGCTGGAAACTACTGGGCTGCAGAACCCTAAACTAACCGCAACACTAGAAGTAGCCGTGGAGTGCACCTACGGTGATCCTAGACACCTCGTCACAACCGTAGAGATAGCTACACCTAAAGACAGAATGATGAAAGCTAACTGCCCCGTAGCATAACCCCCAAAGAAACAGGAAGCCCCCAAACATGTAATGGCGGTTATACAAGAAGAAAATAACGAACACAGACAGAAAATAGCATAAGCAAACGCTGGGGCCCAATACTGTCTAGATAGAAAAATATAGGAAAGAATTCTGTCGGCAACCCAAAAAATCCCTGACAAAAATACCAACACTTCTGATTATCAAAAAACCTGAGATCACACGATCTCTACCACCTAAATCAGATCTCTGGTGTAACACACAGCAATTCAGCAAATAAAAAGTGACACAGGAACAGAGCAAAAGTGCAAACACAAACTGAGCACAAATGCAGCGTCAGGCCCCAAAAGGGGACCAGGCTGAAGTCTACTGCAAGGCAGCAAACCAGCAAGGAAAATCCAACCAGAGGAAAAAAAACAGCAAATCACTTATCTGAATGATAGCAGGAATGCAAACTGAGCTCCAACCAAGGCCTGGAAGAACAATTGATTACCGGCAAGGCTGATGGGAGTTCAGGTCACTTATATCAGACCATTCGGACCCAGCTGAAAGCCATTCAGCAATTGGTTCAGTACCCTCAGCAACCACCGGAGGGAGCCCCAGCTCCGAAGTCGCCTCCGTGTTCACAACAGACTGCACCTATGTGTTAATGTGCTACTCACAGCTTTACACAGTACACAATGTCCGACAGTTTACAGTCACTAAACACACCAGTCCACCTCTGACTTGTTGGCATGGGCGACTGCACCACCATGTTAATTTTCTATTCACAGCATTACACAGTCAACGATATCCTCCGGATCGCACCCGGGCACATATTCTCTAGATTACAGTCACTAAACACGCCAGTCCTCCTCCAGGCACAGGACAGTCTACCTCCAGTTCACTGTGGGGCACAAGACGGTCCACCTCCGAGACCAGTAGCCGTGGGCAACTGCATCATTGTGTACTCTATGGGTGGCAGGCCCCTGAGCTGCTTTGGCTCCGCTTGTCTGTGTTGCCTCACACAGATAAAGCACTGCAGAGCTGACTGCTTTGCCCTCTAGTACACACCAGACTGACATTCAACCTGACACCCAAACCCTACACTGCAGGGTTTTTAACTATCAACCTGTGGCCTTCAGCCACATGGAAAACCCAGGTCGGGAATGAAACGGACTGCACCACTACCGTCTGTAGTCTGTTTCAACACAAAAACCCAGAGCAGGTTTTCCCTAAATCTGCCTTGGACAACTAGAATTTCCAAGACCTATACTCACTTTATTCTGCATTGCAACCACAACTATGCCTGTGACTGCAATGCACTCTCACGATGACCAATTCACTTTCCAGGAAACTGAAACGTTCCCTGAGTTTTTCCAGCAAGATGGTGCACCACCACTTTATGGATGTCAGGTCCGAGCATTCCTACATGAACAGTTTCCTGGAAAGTGGATTGGTCATCATGGGCCAGTTTAATGGCCACCAAGGTCTCAGATTCTGACCCCATTAGACTCTATCTTTGGGGTCATCTGAAGGCAAATGTCTATGCTGTGAAGTGAAGATACGAGATGTGCAGCATCTGAAACAACGGATACTGGAAGCCTGTGCTAGCATTTCTTCTGCGGTGTTGCTATCAGCGTGTTAAGAGTGGGAGAAGAGGGTTGTATTGACAATCCAACACAATGGGCAGCACTTTGAACACAATTTATAAGTGGTCATAAACTTGTACATAACTCATGAAAGAATAAAGTTACGTTAAAACCAAGCACACCATTCATTGTTTTTCTTGTGAAATTCTCAATAAGTTTGATGTGTCACATGACCCTCTTCCCATTAAAAAAATAAAGTTGGATCCAAAATGGTCGACTTCAAAATGGCCGCCATGGTCACCACCCATCTTGAAAAGTTTTCCCCCTCACATTTATTAATGTGCCACAAACAGGAAGTTGACATCACCAACGATTTCCATTTTATTTAGGTGTATCCATGTGAATGGCCCACCCTGTACATTGTCTTCCAGAACTGCACAGTATCAGGGGCTGATCCAGGAGAGGGAAACTATTTTTTTTTTAGGTGTCCGATAAACTGTAAAGGCTTTATGTTTTCCTTACTACTGGCTGCTATATGCTACTAAGCTAAGAGATTACTGCGTGCAACATGCTCACCGTCACTGCATCCTCTGCTTGACAGGACCATGCATTGCAGACAATAGCAGTGGTCATCAAAATTACCTATCTGCAACCTAGAGATTTTTTTTTTGTTACGGCATCAAAGTAAAACAGTCAATGAATAGCAACACAAATGCAAGACATTTACAATAATTCTGTGTATTACTACAGAAATGTGTGAGGGGTGGCTGCGGTGATCCTGGTGGTTCCTTCATCACATTATGGGTAACGTGTGATACTTTACTTGATTTGTATGGCTTTGTCTGCATTATGTGTGTCAATGTTAGACCGTGTATATGTCTGGCAGCTATCCATGAACATATCATGTTATTAACATTAACACTGGCCATTAGGGTTCACCACTGTCATTTACTTGATCATTCCTCTTTAAATGCCTCATATACAGTATGTGTACATGTTGTACATGTATAATACATGTATTTTTAAAGCAAACTTAGTAAAAATCCATTAATATCTGTGAGTGGTGTGAACCTTGGTATTCATATGTAGGTTGTTATATGGAGTGATCCACTCCTGATTTTCTTCAAGTAATTAAGGAGAAGACTCGTAGCGATTTGTCTCTAGCCTTAAATAAGTACCGTATGTACAGTATGCTGTTTGAATATGATTATAAATGTGTGATGTGTGTAGGATTTCTCTTCCTCCTACCAAGTTTAAAAGGAGTTAAAATTGGCTGATCTTTTCACTTACCGTAGATTTATTGTGACTGCCATCATCATTGAGAGGAGGAATAGTTGTAGCACATCATTCCTGTATCTCTAACCATTAAAGGACATGATCTGAATCTGATAGCATTACAGTGGCTACGACACTGAAAGTATTTTGTGTTGTGTTTAGGGAATAGAAGATTTTCGAGCATCTATTTCATAATGATTTGTAAAAACATTCCTATTGCCTTTAAACAAATGGCATCAGTTCAATATCAACATTACTTTGCAATCATTTTCAGCATCACTTTATCATGTACACTACATGATTGTTTTTTTTTTACACTTATGCTATCCAGTAATCAAATCAATATTTTCCTTGTTACATCTCATGTTAAATGTTATGTTGCACACCATTTTATAGTTTGTAGATATACGGTAATTTGCAGAAAAAGTTGACCAGCTTCTGAATTACATTGCTTTTAATTATATTGTACTCATTCTGAATGACCAGCATACAGACTTCTGCTGATTGCTTTTAGAAATCATTGAGAGATTGTTGACAGACACGCACTTAACAGCGTCGCCAAGTCTATATTGCAGCCCTCTTTAATGCTGTAATGATATATTGCACGTTAAATCCTTTCATTTAATAGTGCTTAGATAGGTAGACTTTGCTCAAACCACTTTACCTTGCAGGTACAAGGGAACCTGGTCTTCACCCTTTGATCCCTAAATAGCAATAAAACAGGAGATGTGGAAACTAATAAAAAATATAATGTAATCAAATATGCCCAAATATTTGAAAATATAAATATAACCCCACAAAACCTGAAAAATAGATGGCATACCACCCGGATAAATGTGAACAAACACCGTGCACTGGATGTGGATAGGGGAGAAACATCCAAGACTAGTGGAAGAATGAGAAATAATAATAAAAAATACAATGCATGCAATAAACAGTGATAATCTTTATTTAGCAATAATGCACACACATAATATTAAAATGAAATAAAACCGAGGACATCCAGAAAATAAACCCCGATAACAATGGGCTCACATTAATAAACCAGGAAATAAATGAGTGCATGGGATCACTGCTAACCCCAAATCAATAACATGAAACGGTGTATACAGATACAAATAAGAAAAAGGTGCCACCTTCAAACAGAAATATGTATTGTGATCAATAAACATACATACAGAGCTGCAAAATATAAGAAGTGCAACTACTAGTGCAAATAAGATATAGTATAACACTATAACACATTAACTTGTGATAAGGAATCAGTCACTCAAAAAGAGACAAAGGAGTATGCAGTGAAATATATAAACTACCTGGGAGCCGCTGGGCAATGTGGACAGCCTCGGTAAACGCGCCCCCACGCGCGTTTCGGAAATTACTTCCTTCGTCCCCCTTTTACCTTTTAACGTTTCTAAACTTAGCACTAAAAAAAAAAAAGAAAGACAATAAATGTGTTTTTTATTTACAAACTTGTGTAGTGTTGGGTGGAGATATTACCGGAGGGGCTGACAGGGCAGACCACATCGATAGTGGGGGACTGAACACCAGGTTGGGTAGGATCAGAAGTGGAAGGGGTGGTAAAAACATGAGGTTGGGCAGGGTGTTGAGGGGCAGATGTGGTTTGTGGGAGGAACAGTGAAGGTGTTGGTGGGATCGGGTACGGTGAAGTTAAGGGTGAAGAATGGAAAGGTGAACTAAAGTACTGGCAGTAATGGAACGGGGAATGCTGGAATGGTAAAGGAGTGGTAGGAGGATGGACGGTAGGAGGATGGACGGCTGCTTGAGGGGGGAAGGTGTTGGAATTTGCTGGGTAGGTGGATGTGCTTGGGACATTGCCTGCGCTAGAGCAGCCTTGCATCACATGCATCTGCAGGTCAGGAGTTAGATTTTCCATGTGCCTGAGTACTGACTGGAAAAAGCAGTGTCTTGGCGACTGGTTTGCATCTGAATGCATCCTATCAATTCGACTGGTGAGTTCAAGGATGCTTTTGTTCAACATACTGAACCCAGCAGATATTTGATCACCCAAAAGTCTGATGGTGTGCTGGAAGGTGGGTTAAAGAGAAACTCTACCTCGTCATCTGCAGCTTCATGTGACAAAGTCTACCCTGCTACTCCAGCGCTGGTGGATGGGGCCGAGGGAACAGACAAGAGGGAAGTGTAGAGCCCAGCTGCGCTTGGAATCTCATTTCCCAGAGGGATGCACCAAAGGTAATGACCACTAGAGGACCCAATAAGCATACACACATCTTCACCAATCCCTAGAGCCACCAGAGGGAGCCTTTTTAGTGTATATAAGGATGGTGAAGCCACAGAGTTTAGATTAGTTCTCTCAGAGAGGAGAGATTTGTCTAGAGTCTAGGTGGAGAACGAGAGGAGAGTTGGTAGTTCTCTTGGAGAGAAGCGAGTAGAGAGTTAGCTCTAGGAGCGAGCACAGATCAGTTAGTCTGCAAAGCCAGGTGCAGGACAGACGGAGAAGACTGATAGCAGCTCCAGGCAGAGCTTGGAAGTAAGAAGAGAGAGAGAGAGAACAACTGTTGTTGAAAGAACCTGAAATCTGCAGTTCCAAGCTTAGTTCAAACGTGTGGAGGCTAGTACAAGTGGAAAGAAAGCCACTCCAGCCTAGTCAGAACTGAGTCAACCGAGTGCAGTTCAGTGAGCAAGCGTGCCAACGCTTTGAGAGCGGTGAAGAAAGAGAAGAAGCAACCACCATCTGCTAGTGTGCTTATGTGAGGGTCGAGTAGGACGAAAGGCGAGTGGATAAGAAGAGAGTGACAGAGGTGGAAATAGCATTGATAGCTTACCTCTACTCTGATTAACCGGACACCGGGTCCGAGCTTGCTGGATTCTTCACGACCAGTGGGAGATACCGGAGATCCTGGAGTACTTCAAGTTCCAGGAGCCCATGAGTGTTGATACGTAACTGGGCCAGGAAGACAGGAGTCTGGCAGGTACCGCCATTAGAGACTGTGTTCTTTCCAATAGAAGGCCCTACACAAAGTTAGCCGGGTGTAAAGTTGAAGACAGAGTTAGGCCTCGTTTCATACAGGTCAGAGACTCACATTACAGGAGTAAGGAGGCCCTACACCTACTCAGTGGGAAGAACTGGACGTGCATCCTTCACCCTGCCAGTATCCCGGGATGTGTCTGCAATTCCATCAGTAAAGGTACAGAAAGAGACTTTTGTGTGTGTTCACATTATTATTCCTACGGCCGAACTCCCCTCCTCCATCCTGCACCCCTACACGGCTTAACTACCCTGACGGTCCTCAGCCTTACCTGTGGAAGGCTTAACACCTTGCTGCCCAATACCAACCCTTCAGCGGACCTATACAGCAGCGCTGGTCACCCTGACCAGGCACCACAGGTGGCGTCAAGAACATTTCAACAAACCTTTTAATCCTCTGTAAATATCCCACATTTAAGGGTGAGCCCCAGGGCCACGGACCGAGCTCCAGTTACCGTGACATATACCCCATAGAAGTGAACGGGCTCGGTGCCGAGTACCCCACTGCCCTGGCGGGCGGCTCATCTAAGTTGGCGTCACGAACAGGATTCTGAAGCTCGTGAAATGCGAGTCCTGAGTGCCTGAATTGACTGTTTTGTGCAAAAAGACTGTAATTGCTTTATTGTGACTTTGCCGCCATTTTACCGCCATGTTCGCGCCCTGAGGCGCTGGTGAAGAAGGAGGGCGTGCTTTCGTGGACGTGCGCTCACTCTGAGGCGCGAAAGAAATGTCCGCCTACCCTAAGTGTTACTGCAATGTCCGGACCTGCCCATCAGCAAGGAAAATCCGCCTCCTGGTCCCAAATGGAGTGAAGAGGAGGAAGAGAAAACCCCGCCTCCATACTAAAGCGCGGGCCCCTCCTGATGGAAAAATCTCCTGTGACCGGGAGGAGCATACCCTCTCCTCCCATGAAGGAAAGCAACCTGTCGCTGAGCCGTCTTCAGGGCCTGAACCAATCGGTGCCCTCTCCATTGAAGAAGAAGTGGATGCTGCGCTGGAGAACCTGGCCCGGCACCGGGCAGAAGTGGAGCGGATGGAACAGAGCTGGAGGGCCCAGAAGCTGCGGCTGCAGCAGAGCCGATCGCTCCGCCCACCTGTGATCCCGGCATCAGAAGCCGTCCAAGGAGCGAGTTTTGTCGCAGACATCGCCGCTGCCTTACCTGTCCCCACAGAAGAACCAGCAATGGAGGAAGCTGAGCCTGCGGAGCTGACCCGGCAGCGGAAGGAGGCCGAAAGCATGAAGCGGAGCTGGCGAGCGCTCACGCTAGGCCGAGACCAGCCGCTGGAGCCGCAGCGCCCTTTAAGGCGTCCCATCCCGCCGGCACCTGAAGCAGAGGAGGATCCCGGCTCCGGTACTGACACCGCAGCGGAGGAGTCCGGCGCTGAAGAAATGCAGGTAACCTGCGACAATATCACTGCTGCAGCCGATGCCACCCTGGTGGAACCCCTGACACCTCCACCAGCTCAGGGCATACCCGCCACACAGACACCGGTGGTGGAGTCGATGACCCTGGTGCTAGGCAATGTGCCCATGGACAGGAATGGTCCTGTGCTTGCGCAGAAATAAAGTCGTAGCTCCCAAGTACTCCATGAGTTCTCTGAGGAGGACCAGGTAGTACCAGTTGCTACTGTTGAAGATATAGCGATGCCGCAATAGAAACCCGAAGAGGGTCACTGTACTGTAAAATAGTTTAGAATTGTTGCTTCACCCGGACGGGTGTCTGCCAGTTCTATTGTTTACAAGTTGTGCCTTACAAAATGTTTACATTTTATGATGTAAGAGTATACCCCAGTTGGGTAATAAGTGCATTTTATGTTGAAAATGTTCTATGATTATGGACTGGTGCTGAGGACACTTGCAGCACAAAAACATTTATTGTATATAGTTAGCACTTTTGTGCTCCATCTTGGTTTTACGTAAAACCATTGCTACCTCTGAAGACAAAACCCGTTTGGTGTGGCCGAGAGTGAGGTCTGCTATAAGTGAAGTCTTGCAGCCCACCCAGGACCACCGTGGGAGGTTTGGAGCGGGTCCTCCACAAGTATAATGCCTACTTGATGAAGAAGTATTTTGCACTGCATTTTCTACTTGTAATAAAAATGTTATTTATTGTTGTAACGTTTAAAGGTCCTCACCTCCCGTAAGGGACGAGTTCACTTGCTATTTAATGTTAACATTGTATTTAAAAATTTTCTTTCAGCCTTGGAGTGCTGATCTTAACCGGGGGGGATGTAGAGCCCAGCTGCGCTTGGAATCTCATTTCCCAGAGGGATGCACAGAAGGTAATGACCACTAGAGGACCCAATGCGCATACACACATCTTCACCAATCCCTAGAGCCACCAGAGGGAGCCTTTTTAGTGTATATAAGGATGGTGAAGCCACAGAGTTTAGATTAGTTCTCTCAGAGAGGAGAGAGGAGAGATTTGTCTAGAGTCTAGGTGGAGAACGAGAGGAGAGTTGGTAGTTCTCTTGGAGAGAAGCGAGTAGAGAGTTAGCTCTAGGAGCGAGCACAGATCAGTTAGTCTGCAAAGCCAGGTGCAGGACAGACGGAGAAGACTGATAGCAGCTCCAGGCAGAGCTTGGAAGTAGGAAGAGAGAGAAAGAACAACTGTTGTTGAAAGAACCTGAAATATGCAGCTCCAAGCTTAGTTCAAACGTGTGGAGGCTAGTACAAGTGGAAAGAAAGCCACTCCAGCCTAGTCAGAACTGAGTCAACCGAGTGCAGTTCAGTGAGCAAGCGTGCCGACGCTTTGAGAGCGGTGAAGAAAGAGAAGAAGCAACCGCCATCTGCTAGTGTGCTTATGTGAGGGTCGAGTAGGACGAAAGGCAAGTGGATAAGAAGAGAGTGACAGAGGTGGAAATAGCATTGATAGCTTACCTCTACTCTGATTAACCAGACACCGGGTCCGAGCTTGCTGGATTCTTCACGACCAGTGGGAGATACCGGAGATCCTGGAGTACTTCAAGTTCCAGGAGCCCATGAGTGTTGATACGTAACTGGGTCAGGAAGACAGGAGTCTGGCAGGTACCGCCATTAGAGACTGTGTTCTTTCCAATAGAAGGTCCTACACAAAGTCATCCGGGTGTAAAGTTGAAGACAGAGTTAGGCCTCGTTTCATACAGGTCAGAGACTCACATTACAGGAGTAAGGAGGCCCTACACCTACTCAGTGGGAAGAACTGGACGTGCATCCTTCACCCTGCCAGTATCCCGGGATGTGCCTGCAATTCCATCAGTAAAAGTACAGAAAGAGACTTTTGTGTGTGTGTTCACATTATTACTCCTACGGCCGAACTCCCCTCCTCCATCCTGCACCCCTACACGGCTTAACTACCCTGAAGGTCCCCAGCCTTACCTGTGGAAGGCTTAACACCTTGCTGCCCAATACCAACCCTTCAGCGGACCTATACAGCAGCGCTGGTCACCCTGACCAGGCACCACAGGTGGCGTCATGAACAATTCAACAAACCTTTTAATCCCCTGTAAATATCCCACATTTAAGGGTGGGCCCCAAGGCCACGGACCGAGCTCCAGCTACCATGACATATCCCCCATAGAAGTGAACGGGCTCGGTGCCGAGTACCCCACTGCCCTGGCGGGCGGCTCAGAAGGTGCAGAGGGGTCGGGTCTTTCGACGTGGTTCCCGGGGGCGGACTCCTATGGGATCGCTCCAGAGGGGTCCAACTCAGAAGCAGGCTCCCGAGTGCTGCAGACAGTGCTGTAAAAGAAAAAAACAAAAAATTTATATATTGATATTACCGTATTTATCGGACTATAAAACGACCTGACCATAAGACGCACCCCAAATTTTCAGAAGGAAAATAGGGGAAAAAAAATAATGTGTCAAATGGGGGTCCGTCTTATAGTCCGATTTCAGCTTACCAGTGAAGGGATCGGCACAGGTGGAGGAGTGGTCACAGGAGTCGTTTGGTGGTCCAGGCTGGTGCGGTGGCAGGGGCTCTGTGCTCCGGGGCAGGTGCTCTGTGCTCCGAGGCAGGGGCTCTGTGCTCCGAGGTAGGGGCTTTGTGCTCAGCGTCAGGGGCGCTGTGCTCTGAGGCAGGGGCTTTGTGCTCCGAGGCAGGGGCTTTGTGCTCCGAGGCAGGGGCCCTGTGCTGCTTGCGGTGCTCTGCCAGCATTCGTCAAAGCCCGGAGGCTCCCACTCATCCGTTATTGCCATGCTACATTGGCCTCTGGGAACATGGCCTCTGAGAAGATGGCCGCTGGAAAAACGCATGCTCAGATTCAGATCTTGGCAACGAGATCTCGTCCCAAGATCTGAATCTGAGCATGCGTTGGACCGGCGGCCATCTTCCCGGAGGCCACCGCAGCATGGCATTAACGGATGAGCGGGGGCCTCCGGGCTTTGACGATAATGCCGGCGAAGCCCCCACACAGCACAGAGAGCCGCTGCCACTGTCCCGGAGCACAGCCACCACCACCACACTACAGAGCCCCGCCACAGCCACACCAGCCTGGGAAGGAGGCTGCATCGGGACCGTTGCCACCACCACAGGATTTGTAAGTGTATTGCGACCATAAGACGCACCCCCATTTTCCCCAAAAAATGTTGTGGAGAAAAGTGCGTCTTATGGTCCGAAAAATACAGTACATTGCCCTTGCTGAAAGAAAAAAATAAGGTTAGACATGTAAACATTTTGACTGCATAAATGGGGTGTGGATTATTTCCCTTCTGCTCACCATCGTTGACCGGAGGAACGAAAGGGCTCTGGCGTATTTATACCTGCTCCTGCATCCTCCCGATCCACTCAGGGCCTGCATCTCCTTATTGAACTCCCTCTTGAAGCGATCCCTGAGTGACCGCCACCGCGTGATAACCCTGTCACCTGGAAAGTGAAAGCAAAAATTGGTTAGTATACAATACATTACATCCTGCAACATAACTTACTGAACTGTGAATACTTACGCGCTTTATCCTGGTCCCGAGCGTCGAGTTCCTCCCAGTTCTCAATAACGACAAAGCATACTTCCTCCCATTGCCGTCGGGTGATTGCTTGGTCAGCATGGCGGCTCCCGATCTGAGGGTGTCCACGTCTATCCCTCCCTCCTCAACATCTGGTTCGGGAGCACGCTGTGAAGCCTGTGAAAAAATAAAAATTAATTCATCCACACGAAGCTAAAAATTAATAAAGCACAAAACAAAAAAGGGTACTTACTCTTCGCTGACCGCCGCGATGATCATGTCGACGACCCTGGGAGATGCTTGGAGGAACTCTAGGCCTTGTTCCTCTGACTGTACTATGATCCTGCTGGTTGTGGATCGATTCTCGAAAATGGCCCATTTTGTTCCTCTTCCCGGAGTGCCCTCTGCTTCTGAATTAACATAGTAACATAGTTATTAAGGTTGAAGGAAGACTTTAAGTCCATCTAGTTCAACCCATATCCTATCCTAACCTGCCCTAACATGTTGATCCAGAGGAAGGCAAAAAAAAAACCATGTGGCAAACCGTAAGCTTCACATTGGGAAAAAAAATTCCTTCCCGACTCCACATACGGCAATCAGACTATCTCCCTGGATCAACGCAATATCTAGGAAACTAGTGTATATAACCTGTAATATTATACTTTTCAAGAAAGACATCCAGTCCCTTCTTAAATTTTAGTAGGGAATCACTCATTACCACATTATACGGCAAAGAGTTCCATAGTCTCACTGCTCCTACAGTAAAGAATCTGCGTCTGTGATTATGACAAAACCTTCTTTCCTCCAGACGTACAGGATGCCCCCTTGTCCCCGTCACAGGTCTAAGAGTAAAAAGATCATTAGAAAGGTCTCTGCACTGTCCCCTCATATATTTATACATTGTAATAAGATCACCCCTAAGCCTTTGTTTTTCCAAACTAAATAACCTCAAGTTAAATAACCTGTCTTGGTATTGCAGACCCCCAGTTCTCTAATAACCTTGGTCGCTCTTCTCTGCATCCGCTCCAGTTCAGCTATGTTCTTCTTATACACTGGAGACCAGAACTGTACACAGTATTCTACGTGTGGTCGCACTAGTGACTTGTATAGATGTAAAATCATGTTCTCCTCATGAGCAGCTATGCCTCTTTTAATGCATCCCATTATTTTATTTGCCTTTGCAGCAGCTGCCTGACACTGGCCACTAAATGTGAGTTTGTCGTCCACCCATACAGCCAGGTCTTTTTCAGTGACAGTTTTGCCAAGTGTTTTACAATTAAGCACATAATTATACATCTTGTTTGTTCTACCCAAGTGCATGACCTTACATTTATCCCCATTAAAGCTCATTTGCCATTTATCAGCCCAAGCTTCTAGTTTACATAAATCCTCCTGTAATATAAAATTGTCCTCCTCTGTATTGATTACCCTGCAGAGTTTAGTGTCATCTGCAAATATTGAAATACTACTCTGAATGCCCCCTACAAGGTCATTTATAAATATGTTAAAGAGAAGCGGCCACAATACTGACCCCTGTGGTACCCCACTGCTAACCGTGACCCAGTCCGAGTGTGCTCCATTAATAACCACCCTTTGTTTCCTATCCATGAGCCAGTTCTTAACCCACTTACACATATTTTCCCCCATCCCCATTGTTCTCATTTTATGTATCAACCTTTTGTGTGGCACAGTATCAAAAGCTTTTGAGAAGTCCATGTACGTGAAGTCCACTGCGTTCCCGTGGTCCAGTCCGGAACTTGCCTCTTCATAAAAGCTTATCAGATTAGTTTGACAAGAACGGTCCCTCGTAAACCCATGCTGATACTGGGTCATGAGGTTATTTTTCTTCAGATACTCCAATATAGTATCCCTTAAAAAACCCTCCAGGATTTTACCCACAGTAGATGTTAAGCTCACTGGCCTATAATTTCCAAAATTGGCAAAGATTTTCATCACTCACATCTTTAGAATTCACGGCTTCCCTCTGCACGTCGTGTCAGACAGAGGAGTTCAATTCACCTCCCGGTTCTGGAGAGCCCTTTGTGGCCTTATGAAAGTGACACTGGACTTTTCCTCTGCCTACCATCCCCAAACCAATGGGCAAGTAGAGCGTAGGAATCAAATCCTCACGTCTCATCTTTGTCACTTTTCGAATGCTCATCAGAACGACTGGGTCAGTTTACATCCATGGGCAGAGTTTGATACAACAACCACACCAGTGAATCTTCCTCCAAGTCTCCCTTCTTCATCTTTGGACAACATCCCAGTGTGCCTCTACCAGTACCTCCTGTCTCGGGAGTGCCTACGGCCGACTCTCTGTCCGTGGAGTACGCCAGGGTCTGGCAGGAGACCAAAACTGCTCTTGAAAAAGCTCAAGACAGGATGAAACACCATGCTGATAAAAGGCGCCTGGACTCTCCTCCTTGTCTTCCTGGTGACAAGGTGTGGCTTTCCTCCAAATACATTCGCCTTAAGGTACCATCTTACAAACTGGGTCCTCAATACATTGGTCCTTTTGAGGTCCTCAAGCGTATTAATGATGTGGCGTACAACTTGAAGCTACCTGCCTCGCTCCGCATTCCCAATTCCTTCCATGTGTCTCTCCTCAAACCCGTAATGTTCAATTGGTTTCATCCTTCTCCGGGCCACACACCTCAGCCTGTTGGCGATGGGGGATGAATTTGAGGTAAATGACATTCTGGCCATGAAGAAGGTATGAGGGAAAACCCTTTTCTTAATTTACTGGAAAGGCTTTGGTCCAGAAGAAAGGTTTTGGAAACCCAGGGAGAATATCCAAGCTCCCAGATTTTGTCTAAGTTTCTTTCCAGCCTTAGAAAGGGGGGCTTAAAGATTAGGGTACTGTCATGCCATGCTCACCACATTCCTCTGGCGCCAGGGTTCAGCGCCTGACGTCATCACATCGAGTGCGCACGTGCACCTTCCGCGCTTGACTCTGCGGCTGTTCACTCGACTCCAGATCCTTGTACAGCGTGCATGCACTCCTGAGCCTGGCTACGGCTGCTCCATCTCTGACGTCTTTATGGTTCTGGAGGACCTGACCCAGAAGTCCCAGGACACTTGCCCTATATCAGACTGCCTCTTCCTGTAGGCGGCGCCTGATTATTGTTGTGCTTCCTAGCTAGATCCAATTGATTCCTGCTTGGTTGATCTCTGTACTCAGGTCCCCTGCCTTGCGCTCTAACGTGCTGCCCAGCACGCGCTCTGCCTTGATTTGCACCCAGGCCCGCTTTCCAGTGCACGCTGTTGTGAATGTCTTGGAGATGGCTTCGGAGCTGGTGGGACTGACTGGCCTGATATAAGTGAGCTGACCTCCCATGATCCTCGCCGGTGATCAATTGTTCTTTCTTGTCTTGGTTGGAATTCAGCTTGCCTTTCTGCTGTCTCTTGCTAGCATTCAGATAAGTTACTTTCAGTTTTTTTTTACTGTTGTTTGATTTTCCTGGTTTTTGCTGCTTTGCTTTTTGAGTTCAGCCGGGTCCCCTTTGGGGGCTTGCGCTGGTCTCTGTTCTCTTTTTGTATTTCTTCTTTTGCTCAGTCCTTGTGATTTTTTTTACTGCTGGGTAGCTGCGTGTTCACACCAGAGGTCTGATATAGGTGGTCGAGACCGTGTGGTCTCAGCGTTTTTTGGATTCAGAAGTGTTGGAGTTTTTCCTAGGGTTTTTCTGGGTTGCAGACAGTATTCTCTCCTGTGCTGTCCTATCTAGACAGTTTTGGCCCCAGCGTTTGCTCATTCTATTTTCTGTCTGTGTTCGTGTTTTCATCTTGTCTAACCGCCATTATATGTTTGGGGGCTTCCTATTCATTTGGGGCTCTACTCCGGGGCAGTTAGCTTTCCTATTTCCATCTTCAGGGGTAGCTATTTCTCCGGCTGTGACGAGGCGTCTAGGGCACCAGAGGAACGTCCCATGGCTGCTTCTAGTTGTGCAGTTAGTTTAGGGGTCTGCAACCTATTAGTTTCCAACCTCTTTGGTGTTTAGCTGCCTTTGCGTTTTTTTTTGCTCTTGCCTCCTCAGCTACCAAAACATAACAGCACGCTCTGCCTGGCCTTGTACCCAGGCGTGCTTCCCAGTGCACGCTCTGCCTTGCCATATACTCATGCGTGCGTCCCAGTGCGCGCTCTGCCTTACTTTGCACCCAGGCCTGCTTCCCAGCGCACGCTCTGCCTTGCCTTATACTCTGGTGTGCTTCCCAGCATGTGCTCTGTTTTTTCTCCTATCCTAGTGTGCATCTCGGCGCACGCTATACATGCTCCTGTCTGTTGATTACCCTCGTGTACATGCCTTGCACTGTCCTGTACTCTGCGTAGCCTCGTGTGCACGCCTTGCACTGTCCTGTACTCTGCATACCCTCGTGTATACGCCTTGCACTGTCCCATACTCTGCGTATACACGCCTTGCACTGTCCTGTACTCTGGGTTCCGTCATGTATACGCCTTGCACTGTCCTGTATTCTGCATGCACATGCCTTGCACTATCCTGTACTCTGCGTAATCCTGTCTTGTGTGACCCGGCCACCTGGTCCCAGCAGTCGTGGTACTTTATTCCCCTGGGCCTGCCCCTGATGCTCCCTGTATAGGGGGTGGTTCTCACTAGGTCAGCTCGCCCATGGTGGGTCGGTATCGCGACCCAGAGGGTCCACTCCAGGAGTCATCACAGGCACTTAGTATTGTGTTTTTTTTAATTAATGATCAGTATTGTAGTATTCAGTCACTATGTGGTGGTAATATGTGGTCTGGTCATGGTGTGGCGTTATTTGTTCCCTGTATGTGGTATTATTCAGTCATTATGTGGTGGTAATATGTTGTCTGGCCATGGTCCGGCGGTATTTTTTCCTTGTATGTGGTATTATTCGGTCACTATTTGGTGGTAATATGTGGTCTGGCCAAGGTATGACGGTATTTTTTCCTTGTATGTGGTATTATTCGGTCACTATGTGGTGGTAATATGTGGTCTGGCCAAGGTATGGCGGTATATGTTCCTTGTATGTGGTAATATTCGGTCACTATGTGGTGGTGATATGTGGTCTGGTCATGGTGTGACGATATTTGTCCCTTGTATGTGGTATGAATGGTTGTTTAAAAAAATGCAAATGTATGTGATTCATTCCCTTAAAGAAAAGTATGTAAATATATATTCATTTTTAACCCCTTAGTGACATAGCCATTTTGCAGCTTAATGACGGGCCAATTTTTACAATTCTGACCACAGTCACTTTATGAGGATATAACTCTGGAACTCTTTAATGAATCCTGCTGATTCTGAGAATGTTTTTTCGTGACATATTGTACTTCACGTTGGTGGTAAAATTTCTTTGATATGACTTGTGTTTATTTATGAAAAAAACGGAAATATTGCGAAAATTTAGAAAATTTAGCAATTTTCAAACTTTAAATTTTTATGCCCTTAAATCAGAGAGATATGTCACACAAATTTCTTAATAAATAACATTTCCCACATGTCTACTTTACATCAGCACAATTTTGGGAACAAAATTTTTTTTTGTTTTGAAGTTATAAGGGTTAAAAGTTGACCAGCCATTTCTCATTTTTACAACACCATTTTTTTTTTAGGGACCACATCACATTTGAAGTCACTTTGAGGGGTCTATACGATAGAAAATACCCAAAAGTGACACCATTATAAAAACTGCACCCCTCAAGGTGCTCAAAACCACATTCAAGAAGTTTATTAACCCTTCAGGTGCTTCACAGGAGCTGAAGCAATGTGGAAGGAAAAAATTGACATTTAACTTTTTTTGCAAAAGCTTTACTTAGGAACCAATTTTTTTATTTTCACAAGTGTTAAAAGAAAAAATGAACCACAAACTTTGTTGTGCAATTTCTCCTGAATACGCCGATACCCCATATGTGGGGATAAACCACTTTTTGGGCGCACGGCAGAGGTCGCAAGAGAAGGAGCGCCGTTTGACTTTTTCAGCGCAGAATTGGCTGGATGCCATGTCGCGTTTGTAGAGGCCCTGATGTGTCTAAACAGTGGAAACCCCCCACAAGTGACCCAATTTTGGAAACTAGACCCCTAAGGAACTTATCTAGATGTGTGGTGAGAACTTTGAACCTCCAAGTGCTTCACAAAAGTTTATAACATAGAACCGTGAAAATAAAAAATCATATTGTTTCCACAAAACGATCTTTTCACCCCAATTTTTATCTTCCCAAGGGTAAAAAGACCCCAAAGGTTTTTGTGCAATTTGTCCTGAGCATGATGATACCCCATATGTGGGGTAAACCAATGTTTGGGTGCATGGCAGAGCTTGGAAGGGAAGGAGCGCCGTTTGACTTTTTCAACGCAGAATTGGCTGGACGCCATGTCGCATTTCTAGAGGCCCTGATGTGTCTAAACAGTGGAAACCCCCATAAGTGACCCCATTTTGGAAACTAGACCCCCTAAGGAACTAATCTAGATGTGTGGTGAGCACTTTGCACCCCAAGTGCTTCACAGAAGTTTATAATGCCCAGGCGTGAAAATAAAAAATCATATTTTTTCCACAAACCTGATCGTTTAGTCCCCAATTTTTTATTTTCCCAAGGGTAACAGGAGGAATTAGACCACACAAGTTGTTGTCCAATTTGTCCTGAGTACGCTGATACCCCATATGTGGGGGGGACCACTGTTTGGGTGCACGGCAGGGCTTGGAAGGGAAGGAGTGCCATTTGACTATTTCAAGCCAAAATTGGCTGGAATTGAAATTGGACGCCATTTCTCGTTTGGAGAGCCCCTGATACGCCTAAACAGTGGAAACCCCCCACAAATGACACCATTTTGGAAACTAGACCCTTAAGGAACTTATCTAAATGTGTGGTGAGCACTTTGAACCCCCAAGTGCTTCACAGAAGTTTATAACGTAGAGCCGTGAAAATAAAAAATCATTTTTTTCCTCAAAAATGATTCTTTAGCCTGCTATTTTTTTATTTTCCCAAGGGTAACAGGAGAAATTAGACCCCAAAAGTTGTTGTGCAATTTTTACTGAGTACGCTGATACCTCATATGTTGGATGAAACCACTGTTTGGGCGCATGGGAGAGCTTGAAGGAAGGAGCGCCATTTTGTAATGCAGACTTTGATGGAATGTTCTGCGGGCGTCATGTTGTGTTTGCAGAGCCCTTGATTATTATTATTTTATTATTATTATAGATTTTTATAGCGCCATTTATTCCATGGCGCTTTACATGTGAAGAGGGGCAAATATAGACAAGTACAGGAAACATGAGCAATACAAGGCACACACAAGTACAGAAGGAGAGAGGGACCCTGCCAGCGAGGGCTCACAATCTACAGGGATGGGTGAGGATACACTAGGAGAGGGAAGAGCTGATCGTGCGATGGTTCAGTAGACTGATGATCACTGCAGGTTGTAGGCTTGTCGGAAGAGGTGGGTCTTCAGGTTCTTTTTGAAGGTTTCCATGGTAGGCGCGAGTCTGATGTGTTGGGGTAGAGAGTTCCAGAGTATGGGAGAGGCTCGGGAGAAGCTTTGTATGCGGTTGTGGGAAGAAGAGATAAGAGGGGAGTAGAGGAGGAGATCTTGAGAGGATCGAAGGTTGCATGTGGGTATGTACCAGGAGACCATGTCACAGATGTATGGAGGAGACAGATTGTGGATGGCTTTGTAGGTCATGGTTAGGGTTTTGAACTGGAGCCTCTGAACGATAGAAAGCCAATGAAGGGCTTGGCAGAGAGGAGAGGCTGGGGAATAGCGGGGAGACAAGTGTATTAGTCGTGCAGCAGAGTGCAGGATGGATTGGAGTGGTGCCAGAGTGCTAGAGGGAAGGCCAGAGAGTAGGAGGTTGCAGTAGTCGAGGCGGGAGATGATGAGGGCATGCACTAGTGTTTTTGTACTTTCATGGTCAAGGAATGCACGGATCCGGGAAATATTTTTGAGTTTGAGACGGCAGGAGAAGGCTAGGGTTTGGACATGTGGCTTGAAAGAGAGGGCAGAGTCGAGGATCACTCCGAGGCACCGAGCGTGCGGGACTGGGGAAAGTGAGCAGCCATTGATGTTAATGGACAGGTCTGGTGGGGGGGTAGAGTGAGATGGGGGAAAGATGATGAATTCTGTTTTGTCCATGTTCAGTTTTAGAAAGCGAGCAGAGAAGAAAGCAGAAATAGCAGACAGACATTGTGGGATTTTGGTCAGTAAGGAAGTGAGGTCAGGTCCAGATAGGTAGATCTGCGTGTCATCGGCGTAGAGATGATACTGAAGACCATGGGATTCTATGAGCTGTCCCAGGCCGAGGGTGTAGATGGAGAAGAGTAGGGGTCCAAGAACTGAACCTTGGGGAACACCGACAGACAGGGGGCGAGGTGAGGAGGTGGTGTGGGAGAGGGAGACACTGAATGTTCGGTTTGTTAGATATGATGAGATCCAGGATAGGGCCAGGCCTGTGATGCCAAGAGATGAGAGAATCTGTAACAGGAGGGAATGGTCCACAGTGTCGAAGGCAGAAGCAGGTCCAGGAGAAGGAGGACAGAGTAGTGACGCTTGCTTTTGGCGATTAGTAGGTCGTTGGTGACTTTAGTTAGGGCAGTTTCAGTTGAGTGATGCAGTCGGAAGCCTGATTGTAAGCGGTCAAAGAGGGAGCAGGAGGAGAGGTGGGAGGACAGTTCAAGATGGACATGCTGTTCCAGTAGTTTTGAGGCATAAGGGAGAAGAGATATCGAGCGATAGCTAGACACAGAGGATGGGTCAAGGGAGGTCTTTTTGAGAATGGGTGTGATCGAGGCATGTTTGAAGGATGAGGGGAAGACACCATTTGTAAGTGAGAGGTTGAAGAGGTGTGTTAGAGTAGGGGTGAAGATGGTGGCGAGGCTAGGGATGAGGTGGGATGGCAGCGGGTCAAGCGTGCAAGTGGTGAGGTGTGATCTTGATAGGAGGGTGGAGAGCTGATCTTCTGTCATGGTGGAGAAGTTGGCTTTGGAGAAAGAGGGTTGAGCAGCTAAGAGGGGCAGTGGGGGCTGTGGGCCAAAGCTTTCTCTGATCGTATCGATCTTCTGCTTAAAGAAAGAGGCAAAGTCTTCAGCAGAAATGAGAGGAGAAGGGGGAGGTGCTGGGGGACAGAGTAGAGAATTGAAAGTGTTGAAGAGCTGTTTAGGGTTGTGAGACAGGGAGGATATGAGAGATGAGAAGTAAGTTTGCTTTGCAGCAGTGAGCGTGGACTTGAAGCTGGTGAGGGACTGCTTGTATGCGGTTAGGTGCTCGGCAGAGCGGGATTTTTTCCATCTCCGTTCAGCAACCCTGGAAGCCCGTCTCAGTTCTTTGGTGAGGCTGGTCAGCCAGGGCTGCCTGTTGATTGTACAAGTTTTGCTATGTGTGAGGGGGGCAGCCGAGTCAAGTGCTGCTGTTATTGCAGTGTTATAAAAGGTGGCAGCAGAATCTGTGTCGTGAAGTGAAGATATGTCTGTAAGAGGGAGGAGGGACTCAGAGAGCATTGGTAAATTGAGGTGTTTGAGATTTCTGCGAGGGTGAGTGAGTTTGTGGAGTGGGGGTTGTGCACTAGAAGAGGAGAGAGAAGAGAACGTCAGTAGGTTGTGGTCAGACAGGGGAAGGGGTGAGTTAGTGAGATTAGTAAGGGAAGAGAGGCGGGTGAAGATAAGGTCGAGCGTGTGACCATCTTTGTGAGTGGCCACAGAGGACCATTGAGTGAGGCCAAAGGAGGCAGTGAGCGATAAAAGTTTAGAGGCCGCTGGGGTGGAAGCATCAATGGGGATGTTGAAGTCACCCATGATGATAGTGGGGATGTCAGCAGAGAGGAAATGAAGCAGCCAGGTGGTGAAGTGGTCGAGAAAGGTGGAGATGGCAAGTTCTGGGGGGCGGTAGATGTGCCTAAACAGTAGAAACCCCCTGCAAGTGACACCATTTTGGAAACTAGACCCTGTTGTGAGTGGGCTTGGGATGAGTTCTGAGCGGGGGCTCCCTCTGGTGGTTACAAGCGGTACTGGTCTGTCCAGTGAAGATTGTGAAGATTGTGAGGATTGGGAATCAGGTGTTACTGACTGGTCTTATATAAGGGAGTCACCTTCCCATCAGGGTTGCCGGTGATCAATTGTTCTGGTCTCTATCCTTGATTCCTGTTTCCCTTGTAGCCTGCTGTGTCGTGTCTGCATCTCCTGCTAACAGATAAGACATTTTCTTCTTTTTGTTTTTGTGCTTGATTTTTGCATTTTGTCCTGCACTTCTGTGGGGGCCTTCTGGGTCCCTCCGGGGGCTTTTGCCCTCTCAGTTTAGTTCAGCCACTGATGTTTGTACTTTTGCTTTTTCCAGTTTTTTCAGTGGCTGCTGTTTTGATTTTGTTACACCAGAGAACTAATTTAGGTGGTAGAGGTCGTGTGATCTCAGGTGTTTTTGAAATTAGTAGAGTTGGTGCTTTTCAGGGTTTTCTGGGATTGCAGTAAGAACCCTTCCTATCCTTTTCTATTTAGTTAGTTTGGGCCCCAACGTTTGCTCATACTATTTTCTGTCTGTGTCAGTTTTCTTCTTGTCTAACCGCCATTACATGTTTGGGGGCTTTCTATTATCTTTGGGGTTCTGCTCCGGGGCAGATAGCTTTCCTATATCTATCTTTAGGTGTAGTTAGTTTCTCAGGCTGTGACGAGGCGTCTAGGACCAACGTAGGAACGCTCCACGGCTGCCTCTAGTTGTTGTGGTTAGTCAGGGTACTGCAATCTCATAGATTCCAACTGCTCTGGTGTATTGCCTTTTTTGCCTGCACTCCTCAGCTACCGAAACATAACAGTATCACCGGCCCAAAATTTAAAATTGTATGGTACTCACAGAAGGGAAAAAATTTGTGAAAGAAAAAAACGGTTGTCAGAGTTGTCAGAGATATTTTTCTGTTTGTTGCATTTTTTATTTTTTTTTTCCCTCTGTATCTCTGGGTGCTGGGGAGGATTTTTTCTCTCAATGGAGTTTGCACAGTTGTCTGGCCGTGTGGATCATCTTGCCACTGAGGTTCAGAGTATTGCTGCATATCTTGCTAGGTTGCCTGTTGTGGAACCTAGGATTCCCATGCCAGATTTGTTTTTAGGGGATCGAGCTAAGTTCAGAATTTCAAAAATAATTGTAAATTGTTTTTTGCCTTAAAATCTAAGTCCTCAGGGAACGCAGCGCAGCAGGTTCAAATTGTCATCTCTCTCCTGCGCGGCGATCCTCAGGATTGGGCTTTTTCCCTGACACCTGGGGATCCTGTTTTGAGTGATGTTGATGCATTTTTTCAGGCTTTGGGGTTATTGTACGATGAGCCTAATGTCACTGATCAAGCTGAAAAAGCCTTGTTGGCATTAAATCAGGGGCTTGATGACGCTGAGTTATACTGTCAGAGATTCCGTAGGTGGGCAGTCCTGACCAAGTGGAATGACGACACTTTGGCGGCCCTTTTTCGGAAGGGTCTGTCAGATAATGTAAAGGATGTTATGGTGGGATTCCCTGTCCCTCTGGTCTCAATGATTCTATGTCATTAGCGATTCAAATTGACAGACGTTTGCGTGAGCGGAGAAGTATACGTGGAATAGTGTTGCCTTGTGAACCTGCTTCTGAAGCCATGCAGTGTGATAGAGTGGTGTCTGGGGCACAGCGTCATGAGATTCGAAAGCGCAATGGGTTATGTTTCTACTTTGGTGATGCCTCTCATGCTATTTCAGTCTGCCCTAAGCGGGGAAGACGTTTTGCACGCTCAGTTGTCTTGGGTAGTGTTCAGACTAAGTTTTTATTAACTGTCACTCTGATATGCTCTCTGTCCTCATTTTCTGCTCAGGCTTTCGTTGATTCTGGAGCAGCTATTAACTGATGGATTATGATTTTGCTAAACGTTGTGGGTTTCCCTTGATACCCCTACAGAAGTCTATTCCCCTACTGGGGATCGATTCTACCCTTTGGCTGAGAATAAACCTCAGTTCTCTACTCAGGTGATAATGAGGGTTGAACCTGATCATCAAGAGTGCTGCAAATTTTTGGTTCTGTATAATCTGCATGATATTATCGTACTGAGTTTCCCTTGGTTACAGTCTCATAATCCTGTTTTGGATTGGAAATCTGTGTCTGTAACCAGTTGGGGCTGCCAATGTGTTAATACCAACACTCCTGTTTTTTCTGCCTCCCCCAGGCTCAGGATGTTCCTGACTTTTTGATTGATTTTTCTGATGTATTTAGCGAAAGTAAATCTGCATCCTTGCCTCCCCATAGGAGCTATGACTGCGCTATTGAATTAGTGCCTGGTAGTAAATTCCCTAAAGGTCGCCTTTTTAACTTGTCTGTACCTGAACATGACGCTATGGGGTCTTATATCAAGGAGTCATTGGAGAAGGGTCATATCAGACCATCCTCTTCACCCTTAGGTGCCGGTTTTTTCTTTGTATCCAAAAAGGATGGTTCATTAAGGCCGTGTATTGATTATCGTCTTTTGAACAATATTACTGTGAAATATCAATACCCGTTACCCTTGATTTCTGACCTGTTTTCCAGGGTGAAAAACGCTACTTGGTTTACCAAGCTTGACCTCAGGGGGGCATATAACCTTATTCGCATTAAGCACGGGGATGAATGGAAGACGGCATTCAATACCCGGAGGGGCATTTTGAGTACCTTGTGATGCCCTTTGGGCTCACTAATGCTCCTTCTGTCTTCCAGTCCTTCATGAATGACATTTTCAGGGATTTTGTGGATAAATTTCTGATTGTTTATTTGGATGATATCTTGATTTTTTCTAATGACTGGGACTCTCATGTGAAACATGTTCGAACTGTATTCCAGATTTTGAGAGAGAATGCTCTGTATGTGAAGGGATCAAAGTGTCTTTTTGGCGTACAGAGGATCTAATTTCTGGGATTCATTTTGTCCCCATCTGTTATTGAAATGGACCCGGTCAAGGTTCAGGCCATCTGTGATTGGGTCCAACCTACTTCATTAAAGGCTCTTCAAAGATTTTTGGGTTTTGCCAATTTTTATCGTAAATTTATTGGTAATTTCTCGGTTATTGTTAAACCATTAACTGATTTGACCAAAAAGGGTTCTGATGTGGTGAATTGGCCTCCTGAGGCAGTCTCTGCATTTCAGGAACTTAAGCAGAGATTCACTTCTGCTCCTGTTCTACGGCAGCCTGATGTTTCTCTGCCATTTCAGGTGGAGGTTGATGCCTCTGAAATTGGGGCAGGTGCCGTTTTGTCCCAAAAAGATCCAGAGACCTCTAAAAGTAACCCTTGTGCCTTTTTCTCTCGAAAATTTTCTCCTACTGAACGTAATTATGACGTGGGTAATCGGGAGTTATTGGCCATGAAGTGGGCTTTTGAAGAGTGGAGACATTGGCTGGAGGGAGCCAAACATCAGGTGGTGGTCCTTACTGACCATAAGAATCTGGTTTATCTGGAATCTGCCAAGCGACTCAATCCTAGACAGGCCAGGTGGGCCTTGTTTTTCACACGTTTTAATTTTGTGGTTTCCTTTCTTCCTGGCACTAAGAATGTTAAGGCGGATGCCCTCTCGAGGAGCTTCCTTGCGGACTCTCCTGAGTTATCTGATCCTTCTGTTATTTTGAAAGAGGGCGTAGTTCTTTCCGCCATCTCACCTAATTTGAGACTTGCTCTGGAGGGGTGTCAGGAGGATAGGACCGAGCGCTGCCCTGTTGGAAAATTGTTTGTCCCGGACCAGTGGAAAAAGAGTGTGATGTCTGAGATTCATTGTTCCGCGTTGGCTGGGCATCCCGGAATTTTTGGTACCAGAGACTTGGTTAGTCGGTCCTTTTGGTGGCCTACCTTGTCTCGTGATGTCAGGGAATTTGTGCAGTCCTGCGGGACTTGCTCTCGCTCCAAGCCTTGCTCTCGCTCTAGTGGTTTGTTGATGCCATTGCCTGTGCCCAAGAGACCATGGACCATATCTCTATGGATTTCATTTCCGACCTTCCTGTTTCTCAGAGAATGACCGCCATCTGGGTGATTTGTGATAGGTTTTCCAAGATGATACATCTTGTGCCATTACCTAAGTTGCCTTCCTCCTCTGAATTGGTGCCGTTGTTCCTTCAGCACGTGGTTCGTTTACACGGCATTCCTGAGAACATAGTGTCTGACAGAGGAGTCCAGTTTGTTTCCAGATTTTGGAGGACTTTTTGTTCTAAACTGGGTGTTCAATTGTCTTTCTCCTCGGCATTTCATCCTCAGACCAATGGTCAAACTGAGAGAACAAACCAGACATTGGAGACTTATCTAAGATGCTTTGTGTCTGCTGATCAGGATGACTGGGTCTCTATTTTGCCTTTGGCTGAGGTTGCTCTTAATAATAGGGCTAGCTCTGCCACTTTGATGTCTCCGTTTTTCTGTAATTCTGGGTTACACCCTCAATTTTCTTCAGGACAGACGGAGGCTTCTGTCTGTCCAGGTGTTGACTCTGTTGTGGAGCGTATGCAACAGATTTGGGACCAGGTAGTGGAGAGGTTGTCCCTCTCTCAGAGGGAGGGTTTGCTAACCGGCATAGGACTGATGGTCCTCGGTTTAAAGTAGGGGACTTGGTCTGGTTGTCCTCAAAAAATATTCCTATGAGAGTAGCATCTCCTAAATTTAAGCCTAGGTTCATTGGACCTTATAAGATCATGGAGATTCTTAATCCTGTTTCTTTTCGTTTGCTTCTTCCAGGGACATTTAAGATCCATAACGTGTTCCACAAGTCCTTGTTGAAGAGGTTTGTTGAGCCAGTGGTTCCTGCTGCTGTGCCTCCTGACCCTGTTTTGGTTGAGGGCAATCTGGAGTATGTGGTTGAGAAAATATTAGATTCTCGTTTTTCTAGACGGAAACTCCAGTATTTGGTTAAGTGGAGAGGTTATGGTCAGGAAGACAATTCTTGGGTGTTTGCTTCGGACATCCATGCTAGGAGACTCATCCGTGCGTACCATAGAACTCATCCTGACCGACCTGGTTGCTCAATTGAGGGTTCGGTGACCCCTCCTCAAGGGGGGGGTACTGTTGTGAATGGGCTTGAGATGAGTTCTGAGCAGAGGCTCCCTCTGGTGGTTACAAGCTTTACTGGTCTGTCCAGTGAAGATTGTGAAGATTGTGAGGATTGGGAATCAGGTGTTACTGCCTGGTCTTATATAAGGGAGTCACCTTCCCATCAGGGTTGCCGGTGATCAATTGTTCTGGTCTCTATCCTTGATTCCTGTTTCCCTTGTAGCCTGCTGTGTCATGTCTGCATCTCCTGCTAACAGATAAGACATTTTCTTCTTTTTGTTTTTGTGCTTGATTTTTGCATTTTGTCCTGCACTTCTGTGGGGGCCTTCAGGGTCCCCTCCGGGGGCTTTTGCCCTCTCAGTTTAGTTCAGCCACTGATGTTTGTACTTTTGCTTTTTCCAGTTTTTTCAGTGGCTGCTGTTTTGATTTTGTTACACCAGAGAACTAATTTAGGTGGTAGAGGTCGTGTGATCTCAGGTGTTTTTGAAATTAGTAGAGTTGGTGCTTTTCAGGGTTTTCTGGGATTGCAGTAAGTACCCTTCCTATCCTTTTCTATTTAGTTAGTTTGGGCCCCAACGTTTGCTCATACTATTTTCTGTCTGTGTCAGTATTTCTTCTTGTCTAACCGCCATTACATGTTTGGGGGCTTTCTATTATCTTTGGGGTTCTGCTCCGGGGCAGATGGCTTTCCTATATCTATCTTTAGGTGTGGTTGGTTTCTCAGGCTGTGACGAGGCGTCTAGGACCAACGTAGGAACGCTCCACGGCTGCCTCTAGTTGTTGTGGTTAGTCAGGGTACTGCAATCTCATAGATTCCAACTGCTCTGGTGTATTGCCATTTTTGCCTGCACTCCTCAGCTACCGAAACATAACAGACCCCCCCAAGGAGCTTATGTAGATGTGTGGTGAGCACTTTGAACACCCAAGTGTTTCACAGAAATTTATAAACGCAGAGCCGTGAAAATAAAAATAATTTTTTTCCTCAAAAATGATTTTTTTAGCCAGCTATTTTTTATTTTCCCAAGGGTAACAGGAGAAATTAGAACCCCAAAATTGGTGTGCAATTTGTCCTGAGTGCGCTGATACCCCATATGTTGGGGTAAACCACTGTTTGGGCGCACGGCAGGGCTCGGAAGGGAGGGAGCGCCATTTGACTTTTTGAACGCCACGTCGTGTTTGGAGACCCCCTGATGTGTCTAAACAGTGGAAACCCCCACAAGTGACCCCATTTTGGAAACTAGACCCCTTACGGAACTTATCTAGATGTGTGGTGAGCACTTTGAACCCCCAAGTGTTTCACAGAAATTTCTAAACGCAGAGCCGTGAAAATAAAAAATATTTTTTTCCTCTAAAATGATTTTTTTTAGCCAGCTATTTTTTTATTTTCCCAAGGGTAACAGGAGAAATTAGAACCCCAGCATTGGTGTGCAATTTGTCCTGAGTGCGCTGATACCCCATATGTTGGGGTAAACCACTGTTTGGGCGCACGGCTGGGCTCGGAAGGGAGGGAGCGCCATTTGACTTTTTGAACGCCACGTCGTGTTTGGAGACCCCCTGATGTGTCTAAACAGTGGAAACCCCCACAAGTGACCCCATTTTGGAAACTAGACCCTTAAGGAACTTATCTAGATGTGTGGTGAGCACTTTGAACCCCAAGTGTTTCACAGAAATTTCTAAACGCAGAGCCGTGAAAATAAAAAATCATTTTTTTCCTCTAAAATGATTTTTTTAGCCAGCTATTTTTTATTTTCCCAAGGGTAACAGGAGAAATTAGAACCCCAAAATAGGTGTGCAATTTGTCCTGAGTGCGCTGATACCCCATATGTTGGGATAAACCACTGTTTGGGCGCACGGCAGGGCTCGGAAGGAGGGAGCGCCATTTGACTTTTTGAACGCCACGTCATGTTTGGAGACCCCCTGATGTGCCTAAATAGTGGAAAGCCCTCAATTCTAGCTCCAAACCTAACCCCAACACACCCTTAACCCTAATCCCAACCCTAATTGTAACCCTAGCCCTAATTGTAACCCTAGCTCTAATTGTAACCCTAACCCTAATTGTAACCCTAATTCCAACCCTAACCCTAATTATAACCCTAACACTAAGGCTAGGATCATATTGCGTTTTACCAGCCCGTTCAACACATAGCATTGACGGGCTGGTAACGGTATAGCATAATGCGATCGCGTTATGCTATACCCGCTAGCGCAGAGGAATCAGCAGATTATTCATCTGCGCTAGCGGTGACGGAACCCAGGCGCTGCAGCCACGTCCGAGGCTCCGTCACTGAATGACGGCACATTGCGAATGCATGCCGCTTTACGGCATGCGTCGCGATGCGCCCTCAAATGGGGGTGAATGGTAGCGTTAACAGACTACGCTATACCGCGGTGTGACGCAGTCCATCTAACGGACTGCCATAACGCAGTATGAACCCAGCCTAACCCTAACCCTAATTGTAACCCTAACCCTAATTATAACCCTAACCCTAATGGAAAAATAAAAATAAATAAAATTTCTTTATTTTATTATATGTCCCTAACAAAGGGGCTGATAAAGGGGGGGTTTATGTACTGCTTTTTTTATTTTGATCACTGTGATAGTTTATCACAGTGATCAAAATGTACTTTTAGAGAATGAATGGAGTCATTCATTTTTTGAATCTGCCGCCAGGTAGAGTCGGCGGGTGCACTGCGCATGTTCCCGCCATTTTTTTTACAGGATGAAGAGGACGGAGGATCGGAGGACAGGGGGCGCAGCAGGAGCGCAGAGGGGCTATGGGGGAACACCTTCAGGTACCGGGGGGATCGGGGGTACTGGGGACGCTATTTCTCTCCCCTCTGATGTGCGTTCACATCAGAGGGGAGAGAAATTGCAGGCAGGATCGCATCTTTTTTTCTTTTGCGATCGCCGTTATAGGGTTAATAGCGGCATTCGCAAAAGCGGGGGGACTGGGGGGGACCCTAATTATGCTCTACCAGAAAAACACGCCGGGAGCTGCGGGAGCCACAGGAATACTGGGGGGACACCAGGAGGCACGGGGGGCTGATTGGGGGTCCCGGGGACCCCATTTCTCTCCCCTCTGATGTGCGATCACATCAGAGGAGAGAGAAATTAAAGGGAAAATAGCTTTTTTTGCGATCGCCGTTATAGCCGGTAGCCGAGACCCCAGAGAAAATCCGACTCTGGGGGGCGCTATAGGCTTTTTCCACTGTGGTTTAAGTACCCTTAATGACCGCCGTTAAAAGGCGTATCGGCGGTCGTTAAGGGGTTAATAGTTTAGAGTAGAGTAGGGCCCGGCCGAAAGAGTCTACTGTGTCGTGGTATCAGCTTAAAAATTATTTCGGCCAGAACAAAAGCTGCTGGTTATGAATGTGTTCTGGTGTTTGATGGGAACTGTTAATGAAGATGTGGTGGTGAAGTTGAGTTTTTCCAAGAGTAGGCGGTGGGACAGTGGAGGCGAAGCTGGTGTGGAACCTGGGTGGAGTCTCAACTGAACCCGAAAATTTTGCCAGTATGGGGCCCCGAAATTCCTAGTGGAAGCCCTGGTCTGTCTCATAAGCTGCAGAACGCAGCTTCCTGAGACTTCAGTGTGCTCACGCAGGCGGTGTGATGACATTATTGTCTCAAGCCGCTCTGCTGACTGGAAGAGAAAATGGAGGCTGCAGTGCCGGGAATCAAGATGAGGTGAGTATAAACTTCATTATTTTTAATATGGAGAACTGGGGCTATTATACTATATGTATGGGGATAACTGGGGCAGTCATACTATGTATTATGGGATAATGGGGCGTATACTATATAATGGGGATAACTGGGGCCGTCATACTATATATATGGAGAACTGGGACGTCATACTATATACATGGGGAATGGGGCTGTCATATAATATATGGGGAACTGGGGCGGTCATACTATATATATGGGAAGAACTGGGGCCATCATACTATATATATGTGAGGAGAACTGGGACCATCATACTAGATATGTGGGGAGAACTGGGGCCATCATAATAGATATGTGCGGAGAACTGGGGCAATCATACTATATATATGGGCAACTGGAGCCATCGCACTATATTTATGGTGGGAACTGGGGCCATTGCACTATATATACTATATATACACTGCTCAAAAAAATAAAGGGAACACTCAAATAACACATCCTAGATCTAAATGAATGAAATATTCTCATTGAATACTTTGTTGTGTACAAATTTGAATGTGCTGTCAACATAATCACACAAAAATCAATGGAAATCTAATTTTTTAACCAATGGAGACCTGGATTTGGAGAGACCCCCAAAATTAAAGTGGAAACAAGTCTAAATGCAAATCAAAACAAGACAAAAAGCGGAAACAAGTCAAAATGATGCTCAGTATTGTGCATGGCTCCACGTGCCTGTATGAACTCACTACAACGCCTGGGCATGCTCCTCAGGTTGCAGATGTTCTCCTGAGGGATCTCCTCTCAGACCTGGACTAAGGCATCCGTCAACTCTTGGACAGTCTGTGGGCAACGTGACGTTGGTGGATGGAGTGAGACATGCTGTCCCAGATGTGCTCAATTGGATTCAGGTCTGGAAAATGGGCAGGCCAGTCCTTAGCTTCAATGCCTTCATCTTGCAGGAACTGCTGACACACTCCAGCCACATGAAGTCTGGCATTGTCCTGCATTAGGAGGAACCCAGGGCCAACCACATCAGCATATGGTCTCACAAGGGGTCTGAGGATCTCATCTCAGTACCTAATGGCAGTCAGGCTACCTCTGGCGAGCACATGGAGGGCTGTGTGGCCCTCCAAAGAAATGCCACCCCACACCATTACTCACCCACTGCCAAACCAGTCATGCTGAAGGATGTTCTGTTCCCAAATCTTTGGAGTAAGCTCTGTTCTGCTCCCATATTTCTGGAGTAAGCTGTGTTCTGCTCCTATATCTCTGGAGTAAGCTCTGTTCTGCTCCCATATGTCTGGAGTAAGCTCTGTTCTGCTCCCATATCTCTGGAGTAAGCTCTGTTCTGCTCCCATATCTCTGGAGTAAGCTCTGTTCTGCTCCCATATTTCAGTAGTAAGCTCAGTTCTGCTCCAATATCTCTGGAGTAAGCTCGATTCTGCTCCATATCTCTGGAGTAAGCTAGGTTCTGCTCCCATATCTCTGGAATAAGCTCCGTTCTGCATCCATATCTCTGGAGTAAACTTAGTTCTGCTCCCATGTCTCTGGAGTAAGCTCAGTTCTGCTCCCATATCTCTGGAGTAAGCTCGGTTCTGCTTCCATATCTCTGTAGTAAGCTCGGTTCTGCTCCCATATCTCTGGAATAAGCTCTGTTCTGCTTCCATATCTCTGGAATAAGCTCGGTTCTGCTCCCATATCTCTGGAGTAAGCTCAGTTCTACGTACCAGCCTATTTTTAAAGCCTGTTATCTCTGTTGCTTTAATGCAATGGCCAGAGATAAGCAGGGAAAAGGAGGGCCACCACAACTGGAGGGTCACTGCCTTGTGATTACCCCCCAGGCTGAAAAGTGCCAGCCATCCCCTGGCCCAGATTATAAAGGGGAAAGGAGTGGCTAACCAAGCTGTGAGCACAAGGATTTCCAACATAAACGATTAACCCCTGTTCTGCAAGAAGAAATAAACAGATTTAAAATGAAGAAAAAAGAGCTTCTTTTCAGCGCCGGAGTAGGAGCAATCAGACGGTGTGGTCTTCTGGCTCCACGCTGTCGTGGTAACCCCGTGACAATGACCAAGTTTGTGTTTGACAAGGCTACAGTTAGGTGGATTCATAACTGGCTCAGTGATCGGACTCAAACAGTGGTAATAAATGGTTGCACATCCAATTGGAAGAGTGTTTTAAGTGGGCTACCACAAGGCTCTGACCTGGCCCCAGTGTTGTTCAACATTTTTATAAATGATCTAGATAAGGGAACTGAAGGTGAACTAATCAAATTTGCAGGTGATGCAAAGCCAGCAAGGATAAGGTACTGCCACACTACACAATCCCGCTAGCGATCTCGTTAGCGTCGCATACTAATGAGATCGCTAGCGGGATTGTTTCTATATCGCTAGTGGCTACCTATTTTAGCGATGTCGTTAGGACACTATCGCGGTTAGCGATCTCCTTAACGACTTTAGCGGTACAAAAGTACCGCTAAATCGCTAAAAAAGGTGCCACACTTAGCGATATATACTTACCCAGCGGGGCGCCAGCGACGAAAATAGGGTCCGGAACGATTCCAGCGACGAGCGAGATCACAGCAGGAAGCTCGTCGCTGGCAGATGCCGCACACAACAACATCGCTAACGGGATCGCTAAATAGTGACGTTTTTTAGCGATCCCGTTAGCGATGTTGTTTAGTGTGGCATACCCTATAGCTAATACGATTGAAGACAGAGAAAGGATTGAGAAGGATCTAGATAAGGTTCAACAATGGGCAGCGACTAATAAAATGGTATTTAACATGCAGGGAAAAATGCAAGATTCTTCATTAGGGCAAGAAAAACAAAATTTACATCTACAGAATGGAAGGAATAGAACTAAGCAACAGCCTGTGTGAAAAAGACTTGGGTATACTAATAGATCACAGACTGCACATAAGTCAACAGTGTGATGCAGCAGCAAAAGAGGCAAACACAGTTCTAGGATGTATTAAAGGGAATCTGTCACCCCAATTTTGCCATATCAACTAAAGATATGGCTGAATAGTGCATCCCATAGCAAAGCTAACGGTAGGTATCATATATCCTGATACCCCCGTTTTCATATCAAAATACCTTTGTAAAGTTGGTATTTTTCACTGTCAATCATGGCAGTCAGGTCAGGAGGGCGGCGTTTTCTCTGTCCTCTCCCCCCTGCTCCTCGGCATCCGTTGTGTATCGCCGTCTGTGAATCCCACAGACGGCGTTCGGCTTCCCGCAATTGCGCAATTCAAATTCGGGCCGGCGCATGCGCTAGTCTTTCCTTGCCCCGGAAATGACTGCTTGCCTTGGACGACTTCCGGGGCAAGGAAAGAGTTGCGCATGCGCTGTAATGATTTTATGCTTTGCCCACTGTTGGGCAAAGCACACTGCACATGCGCTGGCCCGAATTTGAATTACGCAATTGCGGGAAGCCGAACACCGTCTGTGGGATTCAAAGACGGCGATACGCAACTGATGCCGAGGAGCCGGGGGGGAGGACAGAGAAACCGCCGCCCTCCTGACCTGACTGCCATGATTGACAGTGAAAAATACCAACTTTACAAAGGTATTTTGATATGAAAACGAGGGTATCAGGATATATGATACCTACCGTTAGCTTTGTTATGGGACGCACTATTCAGCCATATCTTTAGTTGATATGGCACAATTGGGGTGACAGATTCCCTTTAAGAGAAACATAGAGTCTAGATAACATGAAGTAATTATCCCCTCTACTCCTCCTTGGTCAGGCCTCATCTTTTATACTGTGTACAGTTCTGGGCAACACATTTTAAAAAGAAATTGAGTTACCAGGATGGTGAACGGACTGCAAAGTATGTCCTACGAAGAACGGTTAAAGGATCTGAGAATGTTTAGCTTGCTAAAAACAAGGCTAAGAGGAGACTTAATAGCTGTCTACAAATATCTGAAGGGCTGTCAAAGTGTAGAGGGATCATCTTTATTCTCATTTTCAAATGAAAACACGAGACGCAATGGAATGAAACTGAAAGGGAGAAGATACAGATTACATATTAGAAAAAACTTTTTGACAGTGTGGGTGATCAATAAATGGAACAGGCTGCATGAGAGGCGGTGAGTTCTCCTTCAATGAAAGTCTTCAGAGGCTGGATAGACATCTGTATAAGGTAGTTTAGTGAATCCTCCATTGAGCAGGGAGTTGGGCACGATGACCCTGGAGGTCCCTTCCATCTCTACCATTCTATGATTCTATGAAATCACATTTCTCTAAACAAATAGAACCTTCTCAGGATTAGCAAGCTCACCTAGCTGTAACATTAAGTCTCCGTTTTCTGATAAAACTTCCATACCATCATTCTCAAACGTTTACAACAAAAGTTTAGTTCTTAAAGGGGTTGTCTAGGGAAAAGCAAGTTATCACCTATTCACGAGACCCCTACTGATTTAACAGAGCAGGACCCTTTTAGCCTCGTTAGAATGGTGCAGCAGTGCTCATACTCGACCTCATCTCTATTTATTGCTAATGGTGATGCCAAGCATGGTGCTCAGCTTTTATCCTTAGAGAATAAATGGAGTGGCCATCGGACGTGTCCACTACTGCTCCATTTTAAACCGCGACAAGTGCACCATTGGGGATATAAATTCCAGTTCTGTCGATCAGTGCAGGTCCCAATGGTCAGACCCTCGTGATCAATAAATTATTTCCTATTCTTTTGAGAATAGACACTGGCTTTCACAGAGTATTGTAATGACAGGCACGGGTATCCTCAGCAGGCATCTGGCTGTCATGGCAACCCATCAACGTCCCGAGATCACATCACAGGTGCGCCGATGGGTGGGTGCAATGTCGCACTTCCCTGCCAGCACTTGTTAAATGTCGCTGTCAGAGACTGACAGCTTAATTTAACAGGTTAACGGCTGTGGGTGTAGTTTTGCTCCACCAGCGGCTGTTAAAGGCACATGATGGAAAGGAGCTGACATATGACTTACCAACACGTCATATGTTGGTAAGGGGTTAAAGGGAATCTATCAACAAGTTTTTTCTACCCCATCTGAGAGCAGCATGATAATGTAAGGGCAGAGACCCTGATTCCAGCAATGTATCACTTATTGAGCTGCTTGCTGTAGATTTGACAAATTCACTTTATTCTGCTGCAGATCTACCAGTTCTCTGAATGCTGAGCTCTGTATATCCCAGTGTGATAATATAATGATAATGATAATCTCCTGACGAACAGTGATTTTATCAAAACTTCAGCAAGCAGTCCAGTAAGACTACATTCCCAAGACCCAGTAGAAACAGCGCTTTGGAGGCAGAGTATTTTTGCTGCTTCAAAGCGCTGTGTTTTAATCACACAGTTAAATCTGCATGTGTTCACTAAACAGTGCGGATTTACCGCATCTAATACATATCTATTGTGGAAATTTCTGTTTACCAAATGAAAAGATCTTTCAGATGGTAGAACCTGGGCCCAACTACAATACTAATGGCCCTAACTAACTGCATCATAGGGGTCTTTGATATTGGCACATCTCCACCAGGACCTGCTGAGATCTGCCAGATATAGCTTAGAGTTTCCATGGCTAGGTGTGTGTCTTCTACTCCCATTTGGTTGTAGTGTATTCCTCTTTTGACCCTGCTTTTGTTTCTGACTATTCTTATTGATCTTTTGCCTTGATGTGACCTCTCGGCTCTAACCCTGCTTGGCGACCTTTCTTGTCACAGAACGGCAGCTCTTCTGGAGTTAAAGGGTATTGGAATTTCTCTGGAATCTGCCAGAAGAAGTGGTTTATGTCGTTTAAGGATAACTATCGAAATATGCCAGATGAATAACTCCCTGCTATAGATGCTTCACTGTTATTATTGCTATGCTTCACTATTGCTATCAATCTGACAATCCATCTGCTTCATCCTCAGGTATGTGTCCTGACTGCAATACCATCATCACCCATCTTTCCTGAACCCCAATGACCCCTGTATTATCTGTCTGCTATCAATAGTATGTGTCCTGACTGCAATACCATCATCACCCATCTTTCCTGAACCCCAATGACCCCTGTATTATCTGTCTGCTATCAATGGTATGTGTCCTGACTGCAATACCATCATCACCATCTTTCCTGAATCCCAATGACCCCTGTATTATCTGTCTGATATCAATGCTTTATCTGTCCTTTTGGATCAGACTATTTTTTTTTCTCTCTCTTGACTTCTAATTAATCCCCTCCTGTGTGTGTGACCAGTCTCCCTGCTGCCCCTCCCTCCTGTTCTCACCTGGCCTGTTTGATGTGCATTTGCTTATGTATAAATTCAGAGCCACTGTTCTGTCTGACCTTGGTCTGTCATTATAAGGATGTCATTTTAAGGATAACTATCGAAATATGCCAGAAGTGATCAGAAGGTACGCCTAAACTCTGTTTAAATTTCCTAAATTTCTTTGTTAGCTCCACAATTACTTTTACCATGCTGACATATGCTCTAATGGTTATACCTCTACTACTCCTAACTCTCCTTCGCTATCCACAGACCCCAGCACTCTCTAACCAAGTAATAATCTCTCCTTTCCTCTTGCCCCCCACCTGACCTTCTCTGCTGACCTGCTCCTTAACCTCAGATCCTCCTAATAACTCACAAAACAAATCGGACATTCTCCTTCTCCCACCTGCTCTGCCTCTCTCAGCTTCTCCTCACTGCTGGCAACATATCTCCCAATCCTGGACCCCCACAGCTCATACCTTCCATTATTACCCTCTTCTATTGCTCCCAATCCAATATAAACACCCGAAATCTTTCCAACCTCAAATACGTGCCCTTGACACCCACCACTCAGCTCTCTCTCTCTGGATCACTCTGGAATGCCCGCTCCATCTGTAATAAACTCCATGTGATTCACGACCTCTTCACCTCTCAAAATTATCCTTCCTTGGCCTCACTGAAACATGGCTGACACCCTCTGACACCGCCTCCCCAGCTGTGCTGTGCTATGGCGGCCTCCAATTCACCCACACTCCTTGCCCTGGCAACACACATGGTGGAGGAGTGAGCATTCTCCTTTCTTCCAACTGCACCTTCAAACCAATCCCACCTCTTCCCTCCCTTGTCCTCCACTCTTTTGAAGTCCACTCTGTCCGCATCTACTCTCCCTCCAACCTCCAAGTGGCCGTCATATACCGACCTCCGGGCCCAACCACTGCCTTCATGGACCAATTCTCTACATGGCTCCTTCACTTTCTCTCTGCTGACATTCCCACCATCATCATGGGTGACTTCAACAACCCCATTGACACCCACCAGTCGGCAGCTTCCAAACTACAGGCCCTTACTTCATCCTTTGGTCCTCCTCAGCCACCCACACAGACGGACACACATTAGACCTGGTCTTCACCCACCTCTGCTTCTATCTAACTTCACAACCTCCCCTCTCCCTCTATCTGACCATCATCTACTCTCTTTCTCATCCCTGCCCTCCTCACCTGTCACCCATGTCCAGCAACACGCGCAACCCCGCAGAAACCTTGCACATCTAGACACTCACACACTCTCTGACTCTATCCTACCACTGTCCTCCACATCTTCACTCCATGACACAGACACTGCCACTAGTTTCTACAATGCCACTCTTGCATCAGCCATCAACTCGGTCGCCCCTGTCATGCATAACAGAGTGCGACGAATCAATAGACAACCCTGGCACAATAACACCACTAAAAAGCTTCGGCAAGCATCCAGAATTTCTGAACGGCGCTGGAAGAAAACGCATTCACAAGATGACTTCACTGCACTCAAACAAGCAACACTTGCATTCAAATCAGCTCTCACCTCTGCTAAACAGGCCTACTTTACATCCCTTGTATCTTCCTTATCCCACAACCCCAAACAGTTGTTCAATACTTTTAACTCCCTCCTCCGCCCACCACTGACCCCCTCCAACTTCCCTAATCTCTGCTGAGGACTTCGCCATGCACTTCAAAAACAAGATAGACTTCAATCCAGAGAGCTTCAAGATCTTACAAAGAGAAGCCGCCCACTATCAGGCCCTGGGCAAAGTTCTCATCTTTGGAGACCTCAACGGAAGAACAGGGAGAGAAAACGACTTCCTGACCACAGATGGGAACATCTACATATTTGGAGCAGAGAATAACGGCCAAGACTCAGTACACACAGAGAGAAACAGCTATGACAGTACAGTCAACAAAAGTGGTAAAAAGCTCCTGAACGTATGTAGAAGTTTAGGACTTCATATTCTTAATGGACGTACCAAAGGAGACTCTTTAGGGAGGTATACACTAAACTCCCATGTAGGGAGGAGTGTAGTAGATTATGCCATTACAGACATGAGCAGGGCAAATATCAGCGCCTTCATAGTCACCCCACAAACGCACCTGTCAGACCACAGCCAACTTCTTCTGTACTTGAAATCTACAGAGAAACCACCCACTCAAAAGCCACAGCATAGCGGCCTCTTTAACCGGCCTCCATCATATAAATGGTCCAAAACGTCGGCAATAAAGTACAAAGAGGCTCTCAGCAGACCCGAAATACAGCGGATGCTCCACCACTTCTACAACCACGAGTACCAGCCTAACCCAAAGGGAGTGAGTCAAGCTACAAAAGACCTCAACAATATATTCTATGCAATGGCCAGACTGTCCGACCTTAAAAAAGTTGACTACAAGAGACCAAAAGAAAAACAGACCAACGGTTGGTTTGACAGAGAATGTAAAGCCGTACGGAAGACCCTGAGAACAGCCTCAAACAAGAAACATAGAGACCCCAACCACCCTGGTCTGAGGGAAGCCTATGAAACCATACAAAGACAGTACAAAAACCTCTAGGAGGAAGAAGCAGAGTTACATCTCTACCAAGCTTAACCAACTCCAAGATGCTCTTCAAGACAATTCCTTCTGGGAACTATGGAACCACATGGGCACAAAAGACAAGAAAAACAACATCCATATCCAAAATGGCAACATCTGGCTCCAGTACTTCAGAGACCTCTATAAAGACATCCCAATGGAAGAACTAAACCAAGAACAGGAAAACATAATGGCAAAACTAAAAGCAATGGAGGAAAAAGTAAAAAATTTCCAAAACCCAGTGGATACACCTATTACATTACAGGAAGTAGCAGAGAGAATCTCTTCCATAAGATGTAGAAAAGCCGGTGGCCTGGATGGAATCCTACCAGAAATGCTGAAGTACAGCCCACCAGAAATACAGGCTGCAATGGTTAAACTCTTCAATATTGTGCTAAGTGCCGGCTACTTCCCTCGTACCTGGAACCAAGGCCTCATCACACCCATCCACAAGAATTGGGACAGGTATGACCCAGCCAACTACAGAGGCATATGTGTCAGCAGCAACCTGGGGAAACTGTTCAACAGCATCCTGAACAAGAGGATCCTCAGTTTCCTCACCGAACATAACGTCCTCAGCAAGAGCCAAGCAGGGTTCATGCCAAACCACCGCACCACTGACCACATCTATACCCTGCACAGTGTAAGGTTCTTTGTCTCTGTTGACATGTTCCTTGAAACTCAGTTTTCCGTCGGCCATTTTGCTTTCTGTCTTTCTGCAGCTCTTGCCC
>JARQOD010000002.1:150565572-150612352 GCA_033576555.1 Oophaga sylvatica
CCACTCCAAACCAGTCATCTGAAGGAGTTCGTTCCCAATTTTGGAGTAACTCTGTTCGCTCCCATTTTTCTGGGTTAAGCTTGTTCTGCTCCTTACTCTGATAAGCTCGTTCTGCTCCCTATGTCTGGAGTAACTCTGTTTGCTCCAATCTCTGGAGTAACTCTGTTCTGCTCCCATATCTCTGGAGTAAGCTCTGTTCTGCTCCCAATTTCGTAGTAACTCGTTCGCCCAATTCTTGGAGTAAGCTCGTTCTGCTCCCAATTCGGAGTAAGCTAGGTTCTGCTCCCAATCTCGGAATAACTCCGCTGCATCCATACTCTGGAGAAAACTTAGTTCTGTCCCATGTCTCTGAGTAAAGCCAGTTCTGCCCCATATCTCTGGGTAAGCTCGGTTCGCTTCCAATCTCTTATAAGCTCGTTTCTCTCCCATATTCGGAAAATTAAGCTCTGTTCTGCTTCCATATTCTGGAATAATCGGTTCTGCTCCCTATTCTGGGTAAGTCAGTTCACGTCCGCCTTTTTTTTAAAGCCTGTTTCTTGTTGCTTTAATGCAATGGCAGAATAAGCAGGGAAAAGGGGGCCCCCAACGGAGGGTCAGCCTTGTGATTAACCCCCCAGCTGAAAAGTGCCAGCCATCCCCTGGCCCAGATTATAAAGGGGAAAGGAGTGGCTAACCAAGCGTGGCACAAGGTTTCCAACTAAACGATTATACCCCCCTTCGAAGAAGAAATAAACAATTTAAAATAAAAAAAAGAGTTTTTTCGCCCGGAGTAGGACAATCCACGGTGGGTCTTCTGGCCCACCTGTGGGTAACCCCGTGCATGACCAAGTTTGTGTTTGACAAGGCTACGTTAGGTGATTCATAACTGGCTCAGTGTCGGACCAAACAGGGAAATAAATGGTTGCACATCCAATTGAAGAGTGTTTTAAGGGGCTACCACAAGGCCGACCTGGCCCCAGGTTGCAACATTTTTATAAAAACTAGATAAGGGAATGAGGGAACAATCAAATTTAGGTGGCAAAAGCCAGCAAGGATAAGGTACTGCCACACACACAATCCGCTAGCACTCGTTAGCGTCGCATCTAATGAGATCGCTAGGGTTGTTTCTATTCCTATGGCACCTATTTTACGATGTCGTTAGGACACTACGCGGTTAGCGATCTCCTTACCGCCCTTTTTTGTACAAAAGTACCGCTAATCGCTAAAAAGGTGCCAACTTAGGTTATATTACCCACGGGGCCCAGCGACGAAAATAGGGTCCGGAACGATCCAGCGCGACGAATTCAAGCAGGAACTCGTCGCTGGCAGATGCCGACACAAACAACTCGCTAACGGGGACGCTAAAAGTGACGTTTTTGGATCCCGTTAGCGTGTTTTTATTGGCATCCCTATAAATTTTCGATTGAGACAAAAGAAAGGATTGGAAGGTCTAGTAAGGTTCAACAATGGGCAGCGACTAAAAAATTGGTATTTAACAGCGGGAAAAATCAAGATTCTTCATTTAGGCAAAAAAAAACAAAATTTACATCTACAGAAGGAAGGAATAGAACTAAGAACAGCTTTGAAAAAGCTGGGGATACTATAGATCACGAAGCCATAAGTCAACAGTGTGATGCAGCGCAAAAGAGGCAAACACAGTTCTAGGTTGTATTAAAGGGAATCTGCACCCCAATTTGCCATATCAACTAAGATATGGTGAATATGCATCCCATAGCAAAGCTAACGGTAGGTTCATATATCCTGTACCCCCGTTTTCATTCAAAATACCTTTTAAAGTTGTATTTTTCACTGCAATCATGGCAGTCAGGTCGGGAGGGCGGCGTTTCTTGTCCTCTCCCCCCTGCTCCCGGCATCCGTTGTGTATCGCCGTCTGTGAATCCCACAACGGGTTCGCTTCCCGCAATTGCCAATTCAAATTGGGGCGCATGCGCTAGTCTTTCCGCCCCGGAAATGATGCTTGCCTTGGACGACTTCCGGGCAAGGAAGAGTGCCAGCCTTAATGATTTTATGCTTTGCCCACTTTGGGCAAAGCACCTGACTGCCTGGCCCGAATTTGAATTACCAATTGGGGAAGCCGAACACCGTCTGGGATTCAAAGACGCGATACGAAGATGCCGAGGGCCGGGGGGGAGGACAGAAAAACCCGCCGCCCTCCTGACCTACTGCCATATTGACAGTGAAAAATACCAATTTACAAAGGATTTTGTATGAAAACGAGGGTTCAGGATTTAGAACCTACCTTTGCTTTGTTTGGGACCACTATTCAGCCAATCTTTAGTTTGATATGGCAAAATGGGGTACAGTTCCCTTTAAGAAAACCGAGTTAGATAACATGAAGTATTTATCCCCCTCTACCCTCCTTGGTCAGGCCTCCTTTTATTTTACATTTGGGCAACACTTTTAAAAAAGAAATTGAGTTAACCAGGATGGTGAACGGACTGCAAAGTATGTCCAGGGAAAAAACGGTTAAAGGATCTGGAATGTTTACTTGCTAAAAACAAGGCTAAGGGAGACTTAATACGTTACAAATATCTGAAGGGCTGTCAAAGTTGAGGGATCATCTTTTTTTTCTCATTTTCAAATAAAAAATCGAGACGCAATGGAATGAAACGAAAGGGGAAATACAATTAAAATAATTAGAAAAAACTTTTTGACAGTGGGGTAATCAATAAATGGAACGGCTCATGAAGGCGGTGAGTTCTCCTTCAATGAAAGTTTTTCAGAGGCTGGATAGACTCTGTTAAGGTAGTTTAGTGAATCCTCCATTGAGCAGGGAGTTTGGGCACGATGACCCTGGAGGTCCTTCCCTTACCATTCTAGACTATAAATACATTTCTTAAAACAAAATGAACCTTTTTCAGGATTAGCAAGCTCACCTAGCGAAAATTTTAGTCTCCGTTTTCTGATAAAAACTCCATCCCATCTCAATTTACAACAAAAGTTGTTCTTAAAGGGGTTGTCTAGGAAAAGCAAGTTATCCCTATTCACGAGACCCCACTGATTTAAAGAGCAGGCCCTTTTAGCCTCGTTAAATGGTGAGCAGTGTCATCTCGACCTCATCCTATTTATTGCTAAGGTGTGCCAAGCATGGTGCTCGCTTTACCTTGAGAATAAGGAGTGGCCATCGGACTGTCCATATGCCATTTTAAAACCGCGACAAGTGCACCATTGGGGTAAAATTCCAGTTCGGATCATGCAGCCCAATGGTCGGGCCCTCGGATCAATAAATTTTTCCTATTCTTTGAGAATAGACCTGGCTTTCACAGGTATTTAAGACAGGGCCGGGTACCTCAGCAGGCATCTGGCTGCAGCAACCCATCAACTCCCGAGTCACATCCAGGTGCGCCGGGGTGGGTGCAAAGTCGCACTTCCCTCCAGCACTTTTTTAAATTCGCTGTCGAGATGACAGTTAATTTAACAGGTTAACGGTGTGGGGTATTTTGCTCCACCAGCGGCTGTTAAAGGGGCCCTGAGGAAAGGGCTGACATATGACTTTACCAAACGTCATAGTTGGAAGGGGTTAAAGGGAATTATCAACAAGTTTTTCTACCCATCTGAAGCGCGAAATGTAAGGGCAGAGACCCTGATTCCAGCAAGTTCACTTATTGAGCTGCTTGTGTAGAATTGACAAATTCATTTATTCGCGCAGATCTACCATTCTCGAAATGCGACTTGTTTCCCAGTGGAAATATAATGATAATGATAATCCCTGAGAACAGTGATTTTTCAAAACTTCAGCAAGCGTCCGTAAGATCATTCCCCCAAACCCTTTAAACGCGCTTTGGAGCAGAGATTTTTGCGCTTCAAACGCTTGTTTTTAATCACACAGTTAAATCTGCATGGTCATAAACAGTGCGGAATTTAACCGCATCCTACATATCTATTGGGAAATTCTGTTTACCAAATGAAAAATCTTTCAGATGGTAGAACCGGGCCCAACACAATACTAATGGCCCTAACTAACTGCATCATAGGGGTCTTTGAATTGGCACTTCCACCGGACCGCTGAGTCTGCCAATATAGCTTAGAGTTTCCATGGCTAGGTGTTTCTTCTACTCCCATTTGGTTGTAGTGTATTCCTCTTTTGACCCCTGCTTATGTTTCTGACTATTCTTATTGATCTTTTGCCTTGATGTGACCTCTCGGCTCTAACCCTGCTTGGCGACCTTTCTTGTCACAGAACGGCAGCTCTTCTGGAGTTAAAGGGTATTGGAATTTCTCTGGAATCTGCCAGAAGAAGTGGTTTATGTCGTTTAAGGATAACTATCGAAATATGCCAGATGAATAACTCCCTGCTATAGATGCTTCACTGTTATTATTGCTATGCTTCACTATTGCTATCAATCTGACAATCCATCTGCTTCATCCTCAGGTATGTGTCCTGACTGCAATACCATCATCACCCATCTTTCCTGAACCCCAATGACCCCTGTATTATCTGTCTGCTATCATAGTATGTGTCCTGACTGCAATACCATCATCACCCATCTTTCCTAAACCCCCAATGACCCCTGTATTATCTGTCTGCTATCAATGGTATGTGTCCTGACTGCAATACCATCATCACCCATCTTTCCTGAATCCCAATGACCCCTGTATTATCTGTCTGATATCAATGCTTTATCTGTCCTTTTGGATCAGACTATTTTTTTTTCTCTCTCTTGACTTCTAATTAATCCCCTCCTGTGTGTGTGACCAGTCTCCCTGCTGCCCCTCCCTCCTGTTCTCACCTGGCCTGTTTGATGTGCATTTGCTTATGTATAAATTCAGAGCCACTGTTCTGTCTGACCTTGGTCTGTCATTATAAGGATGTCATTTTAAGGATAACTATCGAAATATGCCAGAAGTGATCAGAAGGTACGCCTAAACTCTGTTTAAATTTCCTAAATTTCTTTGTTAGCTCCACAATTACTTTTACCATGCTGACATATGCTCTAATGGTTATACCTCTACTACTCCTAACTCTCCTTCGCTATCCACAGACCCAGCACTCTCTAACCAAGTAATAATCTCTCCTTTCCTCTTGCCCCCCACCTGACCTTCTCTGTGACCTGCTCCTTAACCTCAGATCCTCCTAATAACTCACAAAACAAATCGGACACTCTCCTTCTCCCACCTGCTCTGCCTCTCTCAGCTTCTCCTCACTGCTGGCAACATATCTCCCAATCCTGGACCCCCACAGCTCATACCTTCCATTATTACCCTCTTCTATTGCTCCCAATCCAATATAAACACCCGAAATCTTTCCAACCTCAAATACGTGCCCTTGACACCCACCACTCAGCTCTCTCTCTCTGGATCACTCTGGAATGCCCGCTCCATCTGTAATAAACTCCATGTGATTCACGACCTCTTCACCTCTCAAAATTATCCTTCCTTGGCCTCACTGAAACATGGCTGACACCCTCTGACACCGCCTCCCCAGCTGTGCTGTGCTATGGCGGCCTCCAATTCACCCACACTCCTTGCCCTGGCAACACACATGGTGGAGGAGTGAGCATTCTCCTTTCTTCCAACTGCACCTTCAAACCAATCCCACCTCTTCCCTCCCTTGTCCTCCACTCTTTTGAAGTCCACTCTGTCCGCATCTACTCTCCCTCCAACCTCCAAGTGGCCGTCATATACCGACCTCCGGGCCCAACCACTGCCTTCATGGACCAATTCTCTACATGGCTCCTTCACTTTCTCTCTGCTGACATTCCCACCATCATCATGGTGACTTCAACAACCCCATTGACACCCACCAGTCGGCAGCTTCCAAACTACAGGCCCTTACTTCATCCTTTGGTCCTCCTCAGCCACCCACACAGACGGACACACATTAGACCTGGTCTTCACCCACCTCTGCTTCTATCTAACTTCACAACCTCCCCTCTCCCTCTATCTGACCATCATCTACTCTCTTTCTCATCCCTGCCCTCCTCACCTGTCACCCATGTCCAGCAACACGCGCAACCCCGCAGAAACCTTGCACATCTAGACACTCACACACTCTCTGACTCTATCCTACCACTGTCCTCCACATCTTCACTCCATGACACAGACACTGCCACTAGTTTCTACAATGCCACTCTTGCATCAGCCATCAACTCGGTCGCCCCTGTCATGCATAACAGAGTGCGACGAATCAATAGACAACCCTGGCACAATAACACCACTAAAAAGCTTCGGCAAGCATCCAGAATTTCTGAACGGCGCTGGAAGAAAACGCATTCACAAGATGACTTCACTGCACTCAAACAAGCAACACTTGCATTCAAATCAGCTCTCACCTCTGCTAAACAGGCCTACTTTACATCCCTTGTATCTTCCTTATCCCACAACCCCAAACAGTTGTTCAATACTTTTAACTCCCTCCTCCGCCCACCACTGACCCCCTCCAACTTCCCTAATCTCTGCTGAGGACTTCGCCATGCACTTCAAAAACAAGATAGACTTCAATCCAGAGAGCTTCGAGATCTTACAAAGAGAAGCCGCCCACTATCAGGCCCTGGGCAAAGTTCTCATCTTTGGAGACCTCAACGCAAGAACAGGGAGAGAAAACGACTTCCTGACCACAGATGGGAACATCTACATATTTGGAGCAGAGAATAACGGCCAAGACTCAGTACACACAGAGAGAAACAGCTATGACAGTACAGTCAACAAAAGTGGTAAAAAGCTCCTGAACGTATGTAGAAGTTTAGGACTTCATATTCTTAATGGACGTACCAAAGGAGACTCTTTAGGGAGGTATACACTAAACTCCCATGTAGGGAGGAGTGTAGTAGATTATGCCATTACAGACATGAGCAGGGCAAATATCAGCGCCTTCATAGTCACCCCACAAACGCACCTGTCAGACCACAGCCAACTTCTTCTGTACTTGAAATCTACAGAGAAACCACCCACTCAAAAGCCACAGCATAGCGGCCTCTTTAACCGGCCTCCATCATATAAATGGTCCAAAACGTCGGCAATAAAGTACAAAGAGGCTCTCAGCAGACCCGAAATACAGCGGATGCTCCACCACTTCTACAACCATGAGTACCAGCCTAACCCAAAGGGAGTGAGTCAAGCTACAAAAGACCTCAACAATATATTCTATGCAATGGCCAGACTGTCCGACCTTAAAAAAAGTTGACTACAAGAGACCAAAAGAAAAACAGACCAACGGTTGGTTTGACAGAGAATGTAAAGCCGTACGGAAGACCCTGAGAACAGCCTCAAACAAGAAACATAGAGACCCCAACCACCCTGGTCTGAGGGAAGCCTATGAAACCATACAAAGACAGTACAAAACCATCCTCAGGAGGAAGAAGCAGAGTTACATCTCTACCAAGCTTAACCAACTCCAAGATGCTCTTCAAGACAATTCCTTCTGGGAACTATGGAACCACATGGGCACAAAAGACAAGAAAAACAACATCCATATCCAAAATGGCAACATCTGGCTCCAGTACTTCAGAGACCTCTATAAAGACATCCCAATGGAAGAACTAAACCAAGAACAGGAAAACATAATGGCAAAACTAAAAGCAATGGAGGAAAAAGTAAAAAATTTCCAAAACCCAGTGGATACACCTATTACATTACAGGAAGTAGCAGAGAGAATCTCTTCCATAAGATGTAGAAAAGCCGGTGGCCTGGATGGAATCCTACCAGAAATGCTGAAGTACAGCCCACCAGAAATACAGGCTGCAATGGTTAAACTCTTCAATATTGTGCTAAGTGCCGGCTACTTCCCTCGTACCTGGAACCAAGGCCTCATCACACCCATCCACAAGAATTGGGACAGGTATGACCCAGCCAACTACAGAGGCATATGTGTCAGCAGCAACCTGGGGAAACTGTTCAACAGCATCCTGAACAAGAGGATCCTCAGTTTCATCACCGAACATAACGTCCTCAGCAAGAGCCAAGCAGGGTTCATGCCAAACCACCGCACCACTGACCACATCTATACCCTGCACAGTGTAAGGTTCTTTGTCTCTGTTGACATGTTCCTTGAAACTCAGTTTTCCGTCGGCCATTTTGCTTTCTGTCTTTCTGCAGCTCTTGCCCTCAGTTAATATGGAGTTTCCAGTTTTCATGTTCCCGCCCTGATTCTTCCCTCTTGCTTCTTAAGCAGCCTCAGCTGAACAATCAGTGCTCCTGAATCAAGCCTCAGTCAGTCTGTGACCTGACTCCTGGAAGCCTTGGACTTGTACTCCAGCTATTCCCTACTGAGGAACCTTGGAACACTTTTGGACTCTGGAAACCTGCTGTTTGGTGGATCCATGTTTGCAGAGGAATTACGGTACAGAGAAGAGATCCTGAACCTGCTTTGGAGAGTTATTGTAGTGCTTGAAGTTACTCTGGCCTGCTGTGTCTCCTGTCGCTGTTCCTGCAAACTGTGTGACCTTTTCCGCATGCTTGTATGAAGTAATACAAGTCATTTCATTTCAACCTATGTCTCCTGTGTTTTCCTCGCACCCAAGCACAAGACGCTATAGGAACTGTACACTATACATGACACACAGCCTCATTCAGAGACACGTCCACAATACAAAGAACGGGAAGATATACGCCTGTTTCGTGGACTTTAAAAAGGCCTTTGATTCGGTGTGGCACCTGGGCTTATTCCTGAAACTGCTGGAGAGCGGAATAGGAGGAAAGACCTATGACGTTATCAAAAGCTCCTACACCGAGAACCTCTGCAGTGTGAGTGTGAACGGTAAAAGAACGGCTTATTTCCAGCAGAGCCGTGGAGTCAGACAAGGCTGCAGCCTAAGTCCAACGCTCTTCAACATTTACATCAACGAGCTGGCTACCGCTCTGGAATCTTCCACAGCACCAGGTCCCACCCTCCACGACACCCAGGTGAAATTCCTGCTGTATGCAGATGACCTGCTGCTTCTGTCACCAACCGAGAAAGGCCTCCAAGACAACCTGAAAATCTTAGAGAAATTCAGCTCCACCTGGGCACTACCGGTCAACCTAAAGAAAACCAACATCATGGTGTTCCAGAGGAGAAAGAGAAAATTAGACCAGCACCCTTCATTTGTCCTCAACAACTGCGCCCTCACAGGAACAGACAAATATACCTACCTGGGCCTAGAGATTCACTGGTCAGGAAGCTTCAAACAAGCCATAGAGACCCTGAAAGACAAGGCATGTAAAACCTTCTATGGCATCCGAAGGAAACTTTACCATCTGAAGCCACGAGTGAGGGTCTGGTTAAAAATCTTCGACTCGGTCATCGCCCCAATCCTCCTGTATGGCAGTGAAGTCTGGGGTCCTCACACCTACCCAGACTGGTCAAGATGGGATTCCAGCCCAACAGAAATATTCCACCTGGAATTCTGCAAGCACCTTCTCCAAGTCCATCGGAGCACCTCCAACAGTGCCTGCCGGGCCGAGCTGGGCAGATTCCCTCTACACCTAACGGTTCTAAAGAGGGCACTGTCATTCCGGGCTCACCTACGTAGGAGCAATCCAAGCTCCCATCACCATAAAGCCCTGACACACGTAGGTGAAACAGAAAAACTAGGACCCTCGGAACAGCTCACCCAAACCCAACCTGACCAGAACACCAATCACAACAACCTGACAAAAGCCGAAATCAGGAAGATGGTAGACGAAGGCCAGGAGAGGTATGTCAGTGACTGGAAGAACGACATCATCAGCTCCCAGAAACTGACCATGTACCGGAGTCTACAGAGAGACTACAGTCTGGCCCCATACCTGGAGAAACTCCCGGACCCCAGAGACCGCCAGATCCTGAGCCGGTATAGACTCAGCGCTCACAGTCTGGCCATCGAATCCGGCCGACACAGGCAGAGCTACAAGCCCAGGGAGGAAAGACTATGCCAACACTGTGACCAGGAGGCCATAGAGGACGAAACCCACTTCCTGCTACACTGCTCCAAATACTCAGCAGTGAGGGACACTCACTTCAGGAGACTCTCACATCTCTTCCCGGATTTCATCACCATGAAGGAGGAAGAGAAAACATATATCTTGCTGGGGGAAGAAGAGAGAGCAGCGGAGATAGCAGCGCGGTATGTGAGCGAATGTCATAGACTGCGAGAAAGAGAACTATGATATGCCATGGACTTCTATAGCCCCCACCCCGGATCTGCCCCCATCACCCTCCCTATGCCATGGACTTTTATAGCCCCCACCCTGGACCTGCGCCCCCATCACCCCTCCCTATGCCATGGACTTCCATAGCCCCCACCCTGAATCTGCCCCTACTCAACATCCCTATCCCTATCCCCCTTTTGTACACTTGCTTTGGCAAAACTAATGTGTTTTTAGTCCTGCCAATAAAGCTTCTTTGAATTTGAATTTGATAGACCAAACACGGCAAGTCTTTATTCAACCACCACAACCCCTTTGTATACCTGACCAATGCCCAAATCCCGTAACCACCTTATCCAACATCACGGAAGGGGAGCTTGCTCATCTTCTCTCCAAATCACACCTCACCACTTGTGCACTCGACCCCATCCCATCCCACCTCCTTCCCAATCTCGCCACCACTCTTATCCCATCACTAACCTCCTCATCCCACCCTCTCTCTGTTGGAGTCCCCCAAGGCTTGGTTCTTGGACCCCTACTCTTCTCAATCTATACACTTGGCAACTCATAAAGTCCCACGGATTCCAGTACCACCTTTATGCCGATGATACTCAGATCTACCTCTCTGGCCCAGATGTCACCTCTCTGCTCTCCAAAATCCCGGAGTGTCTATCAGCCATATCCTCTTTCTTCTCCTCCCGCTACCTCAAACTGAATGTGGACAAATCTGAACTGATCATCTTTCCCCCATCTCACAGATCTTCCTTACCCGACCTATCTATAACAATTGACAACATCACTCTTTCCCCTGTACTGGAGGTCCGCTGCCTTGGAGTAACCCTTGACTCTGCCCTGTCCTTCAAACCGCACATCCAAACTCTCTCCACCTCCTGCCGCCTCCAGCTCAAAAATATTTCCAGACTCCGTCCCTTCCTCAACCCCCCTCTACTAAAATGCTTGTGCACGCCCTCATCATCTCGCGCCTTGACTACTGCAACAACCTTTTCTGTGGCCTCCCTGCTAACACCCTCGCACCTCTCCAGTCCATCCTTAACTCTGCTGCCCGACTAATTCATCTCTCCTCGCTACTCCTCCGCTTTTCCCCTCTGCAAATCTCTCCACTGGCTCCCACTCCCTCAGCGTATCCAATTCAAATTACTATTGTGGACGAGAGAAGGAGGTCTTGGGAGGATCGGAGATTACGTGAGGGAAGATATCTGGAGATTAGTTCAGAGATATATGGAGGAGACAGGTTATAGATGGTCTTGTAGGTCAGTATTATTCGCTCCTCACCCAACCGCCTCCAAGACTCCTCCCGAATATCCCCCATCCTCTGGAATTCTTTGCCCCAACACGTCCGACTATCAACCACATTCGGATCCTTTAGACGGAACCTAAAAACCCATCTCTTCAGGAAAGCCTACAGCCTGCAATGACCCCGCTGCCTCCTCAACACTACTGGAGCTACCGCCTCACATTCACTAGAGCTGCTGCAACCCCCCAACCTACTGTCTCCTTCCCCACCATCCTGTAGAATGTAAGCCCGAAAGGGCAGGGTCCTCTCTCCCCTCTATATCAGTCTGTCATTGTTAGTTTGTTTACTGTAAGTGATATCTGTAATTTGTATGTAACCCCTTCTCATGTACAGCACCATGGAATCAATGGTGCTATATAAATAAATATTAATAATAATAATAATAATAATGCCAAGTCTGTCCAAGGCAGCCTTTTGAGCCAGGTGCCTCCAACAAAAGTTACAGCTATGATATTATTAGTTTAGTTCATTACATCCACAGTTAAGTCCTGAGTTGCAGTCTTAATACAGATGTAGAAATATTTTATTACTTTTTGCCGACTCCTTCATTATCTGTCAGGGGAGAGTTGGGAGGCTGCCATACACACTGATTGCTGATCCTGAGGATATTGTCGGGTTCGGCTGTATTTAACTTAAAGGGGTATTCCCATCACCAGGATCCTATCCAATTAGAAATGTAGTATAGCTTTTCTGATTTGCTATGTCCATGATCCATGATGACGTCCACTGATAAATTGACAGTTAGCTTGTTGCTAGTGGTTGAATCCATGGATACCTAAGATCCTGCAATGCCTGCCCATGAGGAAAGAGACATAGAAAAACTATACTACATTTCTAATTGGAGGTATTTGATAATATTATTATTATTACACCTAATACAGTACATATTGGGATAGGATCTTGGCGATAGGAATACCCCTTTAAAGAAAAATTAGTTTGCCTCACTATGTGTATATGTCTGGTGACTATTCACATAAGAACACAGCCTCTCTAGAGATCTGCTTGACCAATGGTAGGTATAATTCAATAGGAAAAAATTCTGGATTGCGGCCAAGTAAAATCTTCTTCAGTTCAGTGATCAAGAGCAGCTATGCCTGAAACGCCTCTTAGCGTTCCTCCATCTTCAAGTATTGAAGATTTTATTTGACTGAAATCCGGAATTTGGCTGTTTTTAGTTTGTGTGCGGCGGCTTTTAGCCACATAACCAAAAGATTTTTAGAAATTGAGTCTAGCAGCCAAAACCATCAGTTAGTACCACGACTTGAAGCCATAGACTACTGTTTATTTTTCTCGTGCAGTAACCATTGTAGGCAAAAAGTAGTTTTACATGGCCCTCAGTGAAATTTATGGTTTACCCTATAATTTATGTGCTTTATACAAGTACAAAGCATTTTTCAATTCCAATTCAACCTTTTCATTTTTAATTTCCAATTGGTTACTTTGTTTAAAGCCAGTTTTAATGCGTTAATAACATGTAACTGGCTTACTTTATTGTCTTTGATGAGACATTTTTTTCTTTCCGTTCTACATATTGTTATATTAGAAGATAGACTTCCAACATTCATTTAGAAATACTCCAAACCATTTAATCAGGTAAAGAATCCCCAAAATTCTGAATAAAAAGAGATAAATTCGTACAACAAACAGAAGCAAACTGCATTAATCCAACCTTTTTATATATTTTGTCTTTTCATTAAACAATATGTTAGAATTGATTAGAAAAGAATGGCCAGGGCATGGACATCATTTCAGTTAAAGCCTCTTTTTGCATTTCCTCAGAGATTTACAGACATTAACTTGCTCAGGTTTCACGTTTAGGGGATAATTTAATCATGCTAAATCTGCTGTTCAGATGGTTATTGGACAAACCCCCACTGATTTAAGTGAGTGTTTCCGGCTGATAACATCCTATAAAGCCACTCTACTCATTATTAAATTACTACTTCAATGTGGAGGAGACACTATAACAATGCTAATTGGAATCATTCATGAAGCATGGGGCCTAATGAAGCTTTAGCTTACAACTTTGATGCATTTGACCAGCAGCTCAGGGATATGACATAGTGAATTGGATAATTCCAGTATCCGCAATTTCAATTGAAAAAAAAAACAAAACATATTTATTTGGTCACTTTAAAATTTTAAAGACAAAAATAAAATAATCACTTGGCCTACGCGTTTCAAGCCTATACAGGACCCTTTGGGGCTGTGACTAAAGGTGCTGTATGGACTTGTAACACGTAGGAATGTGTTTCTTTTGAACTTTTTGTCTTTCAAATGTTAGAGTGAGTGTTTTATTTTATTTTTTTCATTTTAATCGCATATGATGGAATTATCCACTTTACTTTATTCACATCCTGTGAACTGGCCCACACCTTTGTCCGTGAACCGCCGCACCCAATAAAGTACTGTTGTTACTTTGAAGTGATGAGCTAATGAATTTTGCTTTTCTATATGACATAGTGTCACATGCTAAATTTCTTATTTGTATATATTTTTTAATTTTAGAAATAATTTGTATTACTAAACCTACAGATAATTATCATTGTTTTAATGGGAGTCTTTGGTGCCATATACAAGCATTAAACATTGGTGTACAGCGTACAAATATGTCTGTGCAAAATAATAGAGACTCTTTAGGGCAGCTGTATAAGCCTCCATTGCACAAAAAAATAAGACCAATAATCTCTTCATTACAGTATATGTGAAACAATGTACGGTAGTGTTCGATTTATGGTGGCCATATACTATGGAAGCAGTTTGGTTTTTTTTTTGACAACCCCATACAGACTGTGATGTATGCGACAGTATAGGCACAAGTCGCAAACAGGCTCTCATCATGCAGTGCGAAATAAGTTTGCTACTAGATATCTCTGCATATAATACCTAGGGGCACACGCCAGATTAATTAGTGTCATAAAATGACCGTAGTTCACTAAAAGGCCGGGGTCACACATGCGAGAAACTCGCACGATTCTCGTGCGAGTCTCTCGCATGAACACCCGGCACTGCCGCCAGCACTCGGACCGGAGTGTGCGGCTGCATAGAAATACATGCAGCCGCACGCTCCGGTCTGAGCACCTGCGGCAGTGCCGGGTGTTCATGCGAGAGACTCGCACGAGAATCGTGCGAGTTTCTCACATGTATGAACCCGGCCAAATAATGAGAATATATCCTTATCAACCTTAAGATGAGACAAGTTTTCATTCTTGCACTTTCAACTTTTCCTCCCCTAATTCAAAGAGCCCTAACATTTTTATTTTTCCGTCAACATAACCATGTGAGGGTTTGTTTTTTTGTGGGAACTTTTGAATAGTACCATCCATTTTATCATGTGATTTACTGGAAAGGGGAAAATAATTCCAAGTAAGTGTGGCGAAATAGCAAAAAAAAAAGCGCGATTCCGCAATAGTTTTTTGGGTTTTGTATTGATAGCATTCATTTTACGGTAAAAATGACCTGGCAATATGATTCCCCAGGACACTACGATTACGGAGATACCAAACATGCATATTTTTTGCTTTATTAAATTGGTGAAAAAAAATTCTGAAATCTGTGAAAAAAAAAAATAATAATTTTTGTTTCTGACGCCATTTCAGAGAGTGATAACATTTTCAATTTTCGGGATAAGCAACTGTGTGAGGGTTTGTTTTTTGCACCCAAAGTTGATGGGATTTTTTATATGATCTTGGGGTATAAGCAATGTTTTGATCTCCTCATTACATTTTTTGTGTTGTTGCAGTGGACAAAAATACGCAATTCTGGCATTTTGATTGTTTTTCTCATTACAGGGATTATCTATCAAAATAATAAATTTTATATTTTGATTGGACTTTTACGAACTTAGTGGTATCAAATATGTGTATTTTTTTAATGGGTGGAAGAGAGGGTGATTTGAACTTTTTTTTCATATTTTTTTAAACTTTTTTTTTTTTTACTTTTCACTGTATTTGTTAGTCTCCTTAGTTAGGGGACTGGAACCTGTGATCACCCAATCTCTTGTGCTAAACCAATGCCAAATTGTTTATGTATATCGCAAAAATCATGGGCTGGCTTTCACAGGAGTACTGCTGGGACAGGCACAAGGGTCTTCAGCGGACCCCTGGACATCCTCACAACCCCTCTGTGCCCCACGATCACGTCACAGGAGCACCGATGTGTGCATAGAATGACGTGACCCCTGCAGGCACACTGTAAATTATGCTGTCACAGATTGACAGCAGCAATTTGTAGGTTAACAGCTAGCGGCGCTCTCATGGTTGTAAGGCTGTGGTTCCACGGTCCGGAACCACAGCGCATTTGACGGAGCAGAAATTCCGCTCCGTCCTAAGCCCTGCCCCCTTTTTGACGCGCGCTCATTCCGGATGTGTTCCGGACACCTCTGGAACACATGCGGAATGATCGCAGGGCTGCATAGCCCTGTGTTATTTCCATTGCGGCGACGCAGACTAGGACATGCTGCGGTCTGAAAAGACGCGCCGCATGTCCGGAAACGCAGGTCTTCCGCCTGCGTGTTTTACAGCATAGTGGAGACGGGATTTCTGTAAATCTGGACGCTGCGTGTTTGACGCTGCGCCAACGCACAGCGTCAAACACGCAGCAATTCCGGACTGTTTCCTGAATGTGGAAACATACCCTTAGAGGCAGATAATGGCTGATTCACTGGTATACAGTGATCTTGGTGCCAACGATGTCTGAACAGTTTTATATTAAGTTTATGGTGCTGATTAAGAATATGACTTTTTGTTTTGCCAGGTTGACTCTAGTTTCTGAGATATTTAATAGTTAATTAATTACATTAGAATTCTGGCTTCAAAAAATCAGTTTCATAGCATTGTTGGCCTACAAATTAAAATACAAAATAATTATATGGGATATTTCATTACCTAAGACACTGTAAAAGAGTCAAAAGACCAACCATAAAACCAAAAGTTATTGCATTTATCACACACGAGTCGCATTGGGGGAATTGGGACGTTATTTTTATGGCTGAATAATTTAAAAAACTATAACCAGCAAAAGTAATGGGATTTTTTAATTCAGTACCCTCAAAATACCCTAAATCCATTCAAAAAACCTTGGCTCCTGAAAAATAAAAATTTGTAGACCTATGTTAGCAAAACCACAAAAAGAGGACTTGAAAATCCTCCAAAAATCTATAAAAGCAACAGATAAAGGGCAGAGATGCTTACCTGCCCAGGCCTCAAAACAAATGCACTATCAGGGTGCAGTGGACCCAATTAAAGATGGCGACTACACAGTTGCAGCAATACCGATGAAACAGCCAGCCTACAATCAGGGGGTGGCCGTTTGGTACAACAGTGCACAAAAGATGCAATCTGTATACGGCATTGTTCACACACAGAAGATGCTCTGCATCTTATTCCTAGTGCCAAATTGCCAAAAGCTTGCCTTTACAATTTGTCGGGGCCTAAATGAACCGCCATGAAAGAATATGTTAACGAAAGTTTACGGAAAGGTCATATCCGTCCTTCCTTCTCCCCCATAGCTGCTGGATTTTTCTATGTTAAAAAGAAATATGGAGGTCTCCGTCCTTGCCTTGATTTCCGAGAACTAAACAAAATCACAGTTAAAAATACTTACCCACTTCCACTCATCCCTGACCTATATAATTAACTTCTGGGGGCCAAGGTGTTTTCTAAACTTGATCTTAGAGGGGCGCAAGTGATTTCTAATGTGGATTTTTGGTTTTTGCTGTTAACAGTGCATTAACTTTATTGGGCTTGCAACCTTTAAGCCAAATTCATTTTTTGGTTTATGATGCCACTTGTTGATCATGTTAGTGCATAGTAATAATATTTGGCTAAGATCCTATGCATGCCAAGTGATTGTGAATGTGGCTTTCTGCTATTGCCGCTATCAAAGCATTGACCAGTTTTGGGCACCTTAGTCTGAGATGATCCTAGTAGTTGCTAATGGTGCCACTTGTTGTTTATGTGTATGCATAGTAATAGGATGCTTAGTGTTGTAATATATTTTGTTCCACAAATTACCTGCTAGTTCTTTCCTTTTTTCTGCTTCCTTCATTTCTTTCCTATCAGTTTATTGTTTTCCCACCTTTTTATTTAGGATAAGATAGGCGAATGAGGGACAGTCCTCATTGAGTGGGGGCGCCAAAATCATTCTTTTTAGGGTGCCAACCTCCACAGCAAGGAAGGTGCTAAATAGGTCTATCGCAGGGTTTTTTAGGGCTTCTTTTGGTCTAGGTATTGTGGTATTGTGGTATTGTCCTATTTTGTTCACTGGGACAGGTGTTTTTTAAGCATTTATATTAAAAAGTATTATTAAGGGAATATATGTTCACAGGAAGATTAGAAGCCAGCAGCAACAAAATACTCAGGCAAGGGAGGATCTCCTGAACCGGACTTAAATAGCAGGACAGACAGGAAGTTCCAGGACAGGGCGAGGTACAAGACTCCATCTTAGACAAGGGCAGACAGGATCAATGGAAAATCCGGAATCCTTACATCTGCGCACACACTAAAGTCAGTCATAGCCGACCGGCTGGGGAATTGGCTCCATTGCCTATTCCTGAAAGACCATGGACTCATTTGTCCATGGATTTCATTACAGATTTACCTCTGTCTGATGGGAAGACTGCTATCTGGGTGTTAGTTGATCAATTCAGCCAACAAGCTCATTTTGTTCCTTTGTCAGGATTACCTAATGCAGAGACACTCTCCAGGTTATTTATTTCTCATGTAGTAAGGTTACATTGGATCACTCTGAACAGTTTATCTGATAGGGGAGTATAATTTGTCTCTAAATTTTGGAGAGCTTTTTGCAGTAAAGTAGGGATTGATTTGTATTTTTCATCTGCTTATCATCCTGTAACCAATGGTGAGTCTGAGAGGACAAATCAGTCTTTGGAACAAATTTTAAGGTGCTTTGTGGTAGCTCGGCAGGAGAACTAGTCTTCGTTTTTATCTCTCATTGAGTTTGCTTTTAACAGTCGAGTAAATCAATCTACCGGGACCTCACCATTCTTCTGTAATTATGTTTTTCATCCTCATTTTGGTGAATTTTCTAGGATCAGTTCTGTACGCACTGGGTTTAGGTCGCCATGCAGAGCCTTAGGGATGTCTGGAGGGAGGTTCAAAAGAATATTGGGACTGCCCAGAATCACCAAAAACGAAAGGCAGATAGAAGACGTTCGGTGGGTTCTATTTTTAAGATTGGGGATAAGGTTTGGTTGTCTTCTAGGAACATTAAACTTAAAGTGCCGTCGGCGAAGTTGGGTCCAAAGTTCGTTGGTCCATATGAGATCCTGGAGGTGGTCAATCCTGTGGCATTTAGAGTAAAGCTTCCTCCATCCCTTCGTATCCTTAATGCATTCCATAAATCCCTATTAAAGGCGTATGTCCGTTCTGCATTGTCTCCCTCATCCCCGCCTTCTCCGCTTTCAGTGGATGGTGGCCTGGAGTATGAGGTTCAAAAGGTTCTGGATTTTCGGAGGGTCCATAATTAGCTCCAGTAACTCATCCACTGGAGGGGATACGGACCAGAGGAGAGATTCTGGGTCCCTTCTCGAGATGTGAAGGCCAATCGGTTAGTTAGGGCCTTCCATCTAAAATTTCCTGGGAAGCCTGGGGGTCCGGTGGCCCCCTAGAAGAGGGGGTACTGTCACTGTTCCACCCCTCAGTGTCTCTGGGATGCAGTTACTGACAACTCAGCTGTCCAATCTGGTACAGGGGTGTGCTGATCTGTCAGTGAGTTGATTGACAGCTCGACTATCCAATCTGAGATTGTGAGGCGTTGGCTGTCTCCATGTGTTCATTATTCCAATTAATGGCCATAGAACAGACTAATAATAAACAACCCAACATTAATATACATCATATGTAGAGTAACAGTAGCAGGTTGTAATAAAGGACTATTTGTATACTGATCTATAGTGAAAACAATAACCAAAAAATGGTGGAAAAAATCCACAAAACCACGACCAGAGGTCAAAATTAATGCAAAAAAAGTAATGCTTTATTGAGTGAACATGATACAAACAGGTAAAATGCAAATGGGAGCCAGATGGCAAAATGCAGAAAATCATGCAAAACTTAACAAAGGCGCACTGTGGCCATCAGAGATTTGCCCACGCTGTAACTGCTATACACTAATGCGGAGATAAGCAAAAAACATTGTGCGTTTGCCCCACGGACGCAAACGCACGGACCATCAGCCCCTCCCACGCTTGCCCTAGATCACTGGATCAGGTACATATGTATTTGAGGCATTTATCTGCTATTGTTATGCTGGAGCTAATATACCACTAGGTACTGCTCTTACACAGCTGGGCAGGGTGTGTGTTTGCTGATAGTTGCACACATGCGTGATGAATGTTTTATATTAGCCCGGTGTTATAGTCTGTGATCCTCCTGATAGCAGGAAACCAGACTAATGATATTATACTATATTGCAACATTGTGCTAGCTTGTAGCTATTCCAATTCTTGGTTTTGGCACACATATATTTTGTTGATATCCGCACAATGTTTTTTGCTTATCTCCTCATTAGTGTATAGCAGTTACAGCGTGGGCAAATCTCTGATGGCCACAGTGCGCCTTTGTCCAGTTTTGCATGATTTTCTGCATTTTGCCATCTGTTTCCCATTTGCCTTTTACCTGTTTGTATCATGTTCACTCAATAAAGCATTACTTTTTTGCATTAATTTTGATCTCTGGTCGTGGTTTTGTGGATTTTTTCCACCATTTTTTGGTTTCAATTAATGGCCATGCTTATTAACTGGGCTGTTTCTCCCAGAACACTGCCAGACGTACATTCAGCGTGTGAAGTTTGTGCTTTCTTGTGCCTAGAGTTCTGTAAGCTTGATATGTTGCCTGACCTTGGACTTTGTTCTGACCATCCGCCTGTTTAACCCCTTCAGCTCAGATCCATTATTCTCCCGGTACTCTGACCTTGGAACGTTACCTGACTATGCTTTTGTCTCTTCCTTCTGTTTATGACGTACCCTCCTGGCCTCTCACCTTGGACTTCTTGACCACTCTGACTCACGCATGGCCGTGAGAAGTGACTAACGTCACAGAAACTTGTTTACTGGCCTTGGGAAAAGCAGTTTTCTTGTGTACCGTCCAATAATTTGCTTTCTGTAGTTGAGGGAAATCAAATCCAGCATTTAGTGGCATCCAGGACTTCAATTGGGGAGATTTGTAGGGTATTCCAAGTTTTTTGCAGGTCTTCTGGAGTAAGTATAGTGATTTCTCTCCCATCTTTAATTACTGCTAGGTCAAAGAGGAATAGCCACCTGTAGTTAAGCTTATTGGCTCTTAAGACTTCCAAGAGTGATTTAATTTTCCTTCTTTATGCCAAGCTAGAGGGTGTGATGTCTTAGAATATTTGAATAGGAATGTTATCATAAAAGAGGGAGATGATAATTCTCTTGCCCCAGCGAGGACAGCCGAAGTATCTACAAAACTTAGTAGACCGCATATCAGAGCTTGTGGGGGGTCAGAGGGCTTCAATTTAGGTTGTAGAGCTCTATCAACTCTCTCAATTACTATTTTTTCAGCTTTTTCAGTGTCTAAAATGGAGGAAAAATTATTTGTTTCTAGGTATTCTGGAGGAAACGATTCAGGAATTCCTGTAAGTCTGATGTTCTTACATCTGCTTCTGTTTTCCTGGTCTTCCAGAGCCAGAATGGTAGTCTTGAGCTGATGTTAGGGGTTGATCACTTGTTCTCTTATGCTATTTGAGAAGTTCATAAAGTCCGCCTGAGACGTCTCCAGAGATTCGACTCTGTGTCCCACTTGATTTAGATCTGATCTAAGGTCGGAGAGTTCTTGCAACAAAGGATTCATAGCTTGCGCAAGAGATTGTTTGAGAAAGTAGTACTTGGAGATAGGAGTCTGTGGATAGTGATTCGCTTTCAGAATCATCGTTGCTGAAATCTGATTCCTCCACTGGTGCGGTATCAAGGGATTGGAAAGATGATTTTTTTGGAGGCTGGTTGAAGGGTAGAAAGTTTTTTTCTTTAATAATATGCCTAGTTTGCATTGTTGTTTATGAGAAGCAGAATTTTCAGACTTTTGTGTGCTCTTTGCTAGATTTGACCATTTGTGAATGTAAGCGCATGTTAGGAAGAGTCACTGCTTGTTCATAGAAAGGTTTTTATATGTTCATTTCTGTTAGCTTGCATCTGAATCAATGATGTCTTCAGGGTGGCACATATGTAAATTCTTGACTTGACCATTAAACTAGGTTTTAATGGTAGTATATGGATTATGCAGAGCAGGGAGATTTCATATGCTGTACTTACAATAGTAGGAAGAAGGGGGTAAGATGATAGTTGTAGTAGTAATTGAGGGTGGAGAGGAGGGTTGCAACTCTTACTATATATGTTAATGTGCCGCAAAGATCATATACTCTCAAGATGGCCGGTTTAGCGCCAAAATGAACTTATAATAGCGTCTATGGAAGAAAGGTTTCTGGTGAGGAGAGAGGAAAGCCCCTCTGAATATCACAGATGAGTGCACTTTGTTCCCAGTTTTATCGAAAACTGACAACAGTCGTTTGATCTTTGTCGCAGCATACACTGTGTGTGCTGAGCATTACGCTGCTGAGATGCTGTGGGGGAGTCCCCATCTCCTCACCTCTGCAGTTGTGTGGTGTTCAGTGTATGTTCGTGAGTCAGTCCCAGCCTGGAGTGTGGGTAGGAGGAAAACCCCCGAGTTCTTCTTAGCAGAGTGTGTTATGATTTGGTAGCCGAGGAGGACAGTAGCCAAAATCGCCTAGGCAACAAGACACCCAGAGAGGTTGGTAACTAGCGGATTGCAGACCCCTAAACTGACAGCACAACTAGAAGCAGCCGTGGGACGTACCTACGGTGCCTTAGACGCCTCGACACAGCCGGAGAGTTAACTAAGCCTAAAGAGAGAAAGGGGAAGCTAACTGCCCTGGAGTAGAGCCCCCAAAGGAATAGGTAGCCCCCAAACATATATTGGTGGTGAGACAAGATGAAATACAAACACAGGCAGAAAATAGAGCAAGCAAATACTGGGGCCCAAACTGTCTAGATAGAACAGGACAGGAAAGAATACTGTCTGCAATCCAGCAAAAACTCTAAGAAAAACTCCAACACGTCTGATATGCAAAAATACTGAGACCACACGATCTCTCCCCCGCTAGATCAGAACTCTGGTGTGAACTGGTAGCAAATCAGCAGATACTGAAATAACAGGGAACTGAAAATACATAAACTGTCTCTGGTGTAAACTGGTAGCAAATCAGCAGATACTGAAATAACAGGGAACTGAAAATACATAAACAGTGGCAAATGAGAAACAGAGTCCAGCGCAGGCCCCCGCAGGGGAACCTGGCTGTACTACTCCAGAAGGACAGAAAACTGAGATAGACAAAAACAAATGCCACAGAAATAAACAGCAAATAACTTGTTGCAGGACAAGGCAGGAAGCAAGCTGACTTCCAAAAGGGACCAGGAAGAAACAAATCACAGGCAAGGATCATGGGAAGGTTGCTCACTGATATCTCCCCAGTCAGAAACACCTGATTGCCAATCATCGCCCCCAGGTGATAGACTTCTGTTAGCCAAAGCAGCTTCATTACTATCAGCAGCCACCAGGGGAGCTGTTGTGAGTGGGCTTGGGATGAGTTCTGAGCAGAGGCTCCCTCTGGTGGTTACAGGCGGTGCTGGTCTGTCCAGTGAAGATTGTGAAGATTGTGAGGATTGGGAATCAGGTGTTACTGACTGGTCTTATATAAGGGAGTCACCTTCCCATCAGGGTTGCCGGTGATCAATTGTTCTGGTCTGAATCCTTGATTCCTGTTTCCTTTGTAGCCTGCTGTGTCGTGTCTGCATCTCCTGCTAACAGATAAGACATTTTCTTCTTTTTGTTTTTGTGCTTGATTTTTGCATTTTGTCCTGCACTTCTGTGGGGCCTTCAGGGTCCCCTCCGGGGGCTTTTGCCCTCTCAGTTTAGTTCAGCCACTGATGTTTGTACCTTTGCTTTTTCCAGTTTTTTCAGTGGCTGCTGTTTTGATTTTGTTACACCAGAGAACTAATTTAGGTGGTAGAGGTCGTGTGATCTCAGGTGTTTTTGAAATTAGTAGAGTTGGTGCTTTTCAGGGTTTTCTGGGATTGCAGTAAGTACCCTTACTATCCTTTTCTATTTAGTTAGTTTGGGCCCCAACGTTTGCTCATACTATTTTCTGTCTGTGTCTGTATTTCTTCTTGTCTAACCGCCATTACATGTTTGGGGGCTTTCTATTATCTTTGGGGATCTGCTCCGGGGCAGATAGCTTTCCTCTTTCTATCTTTAGGTATATGTTATGTTTCGGTAGCTGAGGAGTGCAGGTAAAAAGGCAATACACCAGAGCAGTTGGAATCTATGAGATTGCAGTACCCTGACTAACCACCACAACTAGAGGCAGCCGTGGAGCGTTCCTACGTTGGTCCTAGACGCCTCGTCACAGCCTGAGAAACTAACTACACCTAAAGATAGATATAGGAAAGCTATCTGCCCCGGAGCAGAACCCCAAAGACAATAGAAAGCCCCCAAACATGTAATGGCGGTTAGACAAGATGAAATACTGACACAGAAAGAAAATAGTATGAGCAAACGATGGGCCCAAACTAACTAAATAGAAAAGGATAGGAAGGGTACTTACTGCAATCCCAGAAAACCCTGAAAAGCACCAACTCTACTAATTTCAAAAACACCTGAGATCACACGACCTCTACCACCTAAATTAGTTCTCTGGTGTAACAAAATCAAAACAGCAGCCACTGAAAAAACTGGAAAAAGCAAAAGTACAAACATCAGTGGCTGAACAAAACTGAGAGGGCAGAAGCCCCCGGAGGGGACCCTGAAGGCCCCCACAGAAGTGCAGGACAAAATGCAAAAATATAGCACAAACACAAAAGAAGAAAATGTCTTATCTGTTAGCAGGAGATGCAGACACGACACAGCAGGCTACAAGGGAAACTGGAATAAAGGATTCAGACCAGACAATTGATCACCGGCAACCCTGATGGGAAGGTGACTCCCTTATATAAGACCAGTCAGTAACACCTGATTCCCAGTCCTCACAATCTTCACTGGACAGACCAGCACCGCTTGTAACCACCAGAGGAAGCCTCTGCTCAGAACTCATCTCAAACCCATTCACAACAGTACCCCCCCTTGAGGAGGGGTCACCGAACCCTCATTTGAGCAACCAGGTCGGTCAGGATGAGTTCTATGATACGCACGGATAAGTCTCCTAGCATGGATGTCCGAAGCAAACACCCAAGAATTGTCCTCCTGACCATAACCTCTCCATTTAACCAAATAGTGGAGTTTCCGTCTAGAAAAACGAGAATCTAATATTTTCTCAACCACATACTCCAGATTGCCCTCAACCAAAACAGGGTCAGGAGGCACAGCAGCAGGAACCACTGGCTCAACAAACCTCTTCAACAAGGACTTGTGGAACACGTTATGGATCTTAAATGTCCCTGGAAGAAGCAAACGAAAAGAAACAGGATTAATAATCTCCATGATCTTATAAGGTCCAATGAACCTAGGCTTAAATTTAGGAGATGCTACTCTCATAGGAATATTCTTTGAGGACAACCAGACCAAGTCCCCCACTTTAAACCGAGGACCATCAGTCCTATGCCGGTTAGCAAACCGCTGGGCCCTCTCCTGAGAGAGGGACAACCTCTCCACTACCTGGTCCCAAATCAGTTGCATACGCTCCACAACAGAGTCAACACCTGGACAGACAGAAGCCTCCGTCTGTCCTGAAAAAAATCGAGGGTGAAATCCAGAATTACAGAAAAACGGAGACATCAAAGTAGCAGAGCTAGCCCTATTATTAAGAGCAAACTCAGCCAAAGGCAAAAAACAGACCCAGTCATCCTGATCAGCAGACACAAAGCATCTTAGATAAGTCTCCAATGTCTGGTTTGTTCTCTCAGTTTGACCATTGGTCTGAGGATGAAATGCCGAGGAGAAAGACAATTGAACACCCAGTTTAGAACAAAAAGTCCTCCAAAATCTGGAAACAAACTGGACTCCTCTGTCAGACACAATGTTCTCAGGAATGCCGTGTAAACGAACCACGTGCTGAAGGAACAACGGCACCAATTCAGAGGAGGAAGGCAACTTAGGTAATGGCACAAGATGTATCATCTTGGAAAACCTATCACAAATTACCCAGATGGTGGTCATTCTCTGAGAAACAGGAAGGTCGGAAATGAAATCCATAGAGATATGGGTCCATGGTCTCTTGGGCACAGGCAATGGCATCAACAAACCACTAGAGCGAGAGCAAGGCTTGGAGCGAGAGCAAGTCCCGCAGGACTGCACAAATTCCCTGACATCACGAGACAAGGTAGGCCACCAAAAGGACCGACTAACCAAGTCTCTGGTACCAAAAATTCCGGGATGCCCAGCCAACGCGGAACAATGAATCTCAGACATCACACTCTTTTTCCACTGGTCCGGGACAAACAATTTTCCAACAGGGCAGCACTCGGGCCTATCCTCCTGACACCCCTCCAGAGCAAGTCTCAAATTGGGCGAGATGGCGGAAAGAACTACACCCTCTTTGAAAATAACAGAAGGATCAGATAACTCAGGAGAGTCCGCAAGGAAACTCCTCGAGAGGGCATCCGCCTTAATATTCTTAGTGCCAGGAAGAAAGGAAACCACAAAATTAAAACGTGTGAAAAACAAGGCCCACCTGGCCTGTCTAGGATTGAGTCGCTTGGCAGATTCCAGATAGACCAGATTCTTATGGTCCGTAAGGACCACCACCTGATGTTTGGCTCCCTCCAGCCAATGTCTCCACTCTTCAAAAGCCCACTTCATGGCCAATAACTCCCGATTACCCACGTCATAATTATGTTCAGTAGGAGAAAATTTTCGAGAGAAAAAGGCACAAGGGTTACTTTTAGAGGTCTCTGGATCTTTTTGGGACAAAACGGCACCTGCCCCAATTTCAGAGGCATCAACCTCCACCTGAAATGGCAGAGAAACATCAGGCTGCTGTAGAACAGGAGCAGAAGTGAATCTCTGCTTAAGTTCCTGAAATGCAGAGACTGCCTCAGGAGGCCAATTCACCACATCAGAACCCTTTCTGGTAAATCAGTTAATGGTTTAACAATAACCGAGAAATTACCAATAAATTTACGATAAAAATTGGCAAAACCCAAAAATCTCTGAAGAGCCTTTAATGAAGTAGGTTGGACCCAATCACAGATGGCCTGAACCTTGACCGGGTCCATTTCAATAACAGATGGGGACAAAATGAATCCCAGAAATGAGATCCTCTGTACGCCAAAAAGACACTTTGATCCCTTCACATACAGAGCATTCTCTCTCAAAATCTGGAATACAGTTCGAACATGTTTCACATGAGAGTCCCAGTCATTAGAAAAAATCAAGATATCATCCAAATAAACAATCAGAAATTTGTCCACAAAATCCCTGAAAATGTCATTCATGAAGGACTGGAAGATGGAAGGAGCATTAGTGAGCCCAAAGGGCATCACCAGGTACTCAAAATGCCCTTCAGGGGTATTGAATGCCGTCTTCCATTCATCCCCGTGCTTAATGCGAATAAGGTTATACGCCCCCCTGAGGTCAAGCTTGGTAAACCAAGTAGCGTTTTTCACCCTGGAAAACAGGTCAGAAATCAAGGGTAACGGGTATTGATATTTCACAGTAATATTGTTCAAGAGACGATAATCAATACACGGCCTTAATGAACCATCCTTTTTGGCCACAAAGAAAAAACCGGCACCTAAGGGTGAAGAGGATGGTCTGATATGACCCTTCTCCAATGATTCCTTGATATAAGACCGCATAGCGCCATGTTCAGGTACAGACAAGTTAAAAAGGCGACCTTTAGGGAATTTACTACCCGGCACTAATTCAATAGCGCAGTCATAGCTCCTATGGGGAGGCAAGGATGCAGATTTACTTTCGCTAAACACATCAGAAAAATCAATCAAAAAGTCAGGAACATCCTGAGCCTGGGGGGAGGCAGAAAAAACAGGAGTGTTGGTATTAACACATTGGCAGCCCCAACTGGTTACAGACACAGATTTCCAATCCAAAACAGGATTATGAGACTGTAACCAAGGAAAACCCAGCACGATAATGTCATGCAGATTATACAGAACCAAAAATTTGCAGCACTCCTGGTGATCAGGTTCAACCCTCATTATCACCTGAGTAGAAAACTGGGGTTTATTCTCAGCCAAAGGGTAGAATCGATCCCCAGTAGGGGAATAGACTTCTGTAGGGGTATCAAGGGAAATCCACAACGTTTAGCAAAATCATAATCCATCAGGTTAATAGCTGCTCCAGAATCAACGAAAGCCTGAGCAGAAAATGAGGACAGCATATCAGAGTGACAGTTAATAAAAACTTAGTCTGAACACTACCCAAGACAACTGAGCGTGCAAACGTCTTCCCCGCTTAGGGCAGACTGAAATAGCATGAGAGGCATCACCACAGTAGAAACATAACCCATTGCGCTTTCGAAACTCATGACGCTGTGCCCCAGACACCACTCTATCACACTGCATGGGTTCAGAAGCTGGTTCACAAGGCAACACCATTCCACGCATACTTCTCCGCTTACGCAAACGTCTGTCAATTTGAATCGCTAATGACATAGAATCATTGAGACCAGAGGGGACAGGGAATCCCACCATAACATCCTTTACATTATCTGACAGACCCTTCCGGAAAAGGGCTGCCAAAGCGTCGTCATTCCATTTGGTCAGGACTGCCCACCTACGGAATCTCTGACAGTATAACTCAGCGTCATCAAGCCCCTGATTTAATGCCAACAAGGCTTTCTCAGCTTGATCAGTGACATTAGGCTCATCGTACAATAACCCCAAGGCCTGAAAAAATGCATCAACATCACTCAAAACAGGATCCCCAGGTGTCAGGGAAAAAGCCCAATCCTGAGGATCGCCGCTCAGGAGAGAGATGATAATTTGAACCTGCTGCGCTGCGTTCCCTGAGGACTTAGATTTTAAGGCAAAAAACAATTTACAATTATTTTTGAAATTCTGAAACTTAGCTCGATCCCCTAAAAAACAAATCTGGCATGGGAATCCTAGGTTCCACAACAGGCAACCCAGCAAGATAGATAGCAATACTCCGAACCTCAGTGGCAAGCTGATCCACACGGCCAGACAACTGTGCAAACTCCATTGAGAGAAAAGATCCTCCCCAGCACCCAGAGATACAGAGGAAAAAAAAAAAATGCAACAAACAGAAAAATATCTCTGACAACTCTGACAATATTTTTTCCCTTCTGTGAGTACCATACAATTTTCAATTTTTAGGCCGGTGATACTGTTCTGTTTCGGTAGCTGAGGAGTGCAGGTAAAAAGGCAATACACCAGAGCAGTTGGAATCTATGAGATTGCAGTACCCTGACTAACCACCACAACTAGAGGCAGCCGTGGAGCGTTCCTACGTTGGTCCTAGACGCCTCGTCACAGCCTGAGAAACTAACTACACCTAAAGATAGATATAGGAAAGCTATCTGCCCCGGAGCAGAACCCCAAAGACAATAGAAAGCCCCCAAACATGTAATGGCGGTTAGACAAGATGAAATACTGACACAGAAAGAAAATAGTATGAGCAAACGATGGGGCCCAAACTAACTAAATAGAAAAGGATAGGAAGGGTACTTACTGCAATCCCAGAAAACCCTGAAAAGCACCAACTCTACTAATTTCAAAAACACCTGAGATCACACGACCTCTACCACCTAAATTAGTTCTCTGGTGTAACAAAATCAAAACAGCAGCCACTGAAAAAACTGGAAAAAGCAAAAGTACAAACATCAGTGGCTGAACAAAACTGAGAGGGCAGAAGCCCCCGGAGGGGACCCTGAAGGCCCCCACAGAAGTGCAGGACAAAATGCAAAAATATAGCACAAACACAAAAGAAGAAAATGTCTTATCTGTTAGCAGGAGATGCAGACACGACACAGCAGGCTACAAGGGAAACTGGAATAAAGGATTCAGACCAGAACAATTGATCACTGGCAACCCTGATGGGAAGGTGACTCCCTTATATAAGACCAGTCAGTAACACCTGATTCCCAGTCCTCACAATCTTCACTGGACAGACCAGCACCGCTTGTAACCACCAGAGGAAGCCTCTGCTCAGAACTCATCTCAAACCCATTCACAACAGGTATAGTTAGTTTCTCAGGCTGTGACGAGGCGTCTAGGACCAACGTAGAAACGCTCCACGGCTGCCTCTAGTTGTTGTGGTTAGTCAGGGTACTGCAATCTCATAGATTCCAACTGCTCTGGTGTATTGCCTTTTTTGCCTGCACTCCTCAGCTACCAAAACATAACAGTGAAAGCTATCTGCCCCGGAGCAGATCCCCAAAGATAATAGAAAGCCCCCAAACATGTAATGGCAGTTAGACAAGAAGAAATACAGACACAGAGAGAAAATAGTATGAGCAAACGTTGGGGCCCAAACTAACTAAATAGAAAAGGATAGGAAGGGTACTTACTGCAATCCCGGAAAACCCTGAAAAGCACCAACTCTACTAATTTCAAAAACACCTGAGATCACACGACCTCTACCACCTAAATTAGTTCTCTGGTGTAACAAAATCAAAACAGCAGCCACTGAAAAAACTGGAAAAAGCAAAGGTACAAACATCAGTGGCTGAACTAAACTGAGAGGGCAAAAGCCCCCGGAGGGGACCCTGAAGGCCCCCACAGAAGTGCAGGACAAAATGCAAAAATCAAGCACAAAAACAAAAAGAAGAAAATGTCTTATCTGTTAGCAGGAGATGCAGACACGACACAGCAGGCTACAAAGGAAACAGGAATCAAGGATTCAGACCAGAACAATTGATCACCGGCAACCCTGATGGGAAGGTGACTCCCTTATATAAGACCAGTCAGTAACACCTGATTCCCAATCCTCACAATCTTCACAATCTTCACTGGACAGACCAGCACCGCCTGTAACAACCAGAGGGAGCCTCTGCTCAGAACTCATCCCAAGCCCACTCACAACAGGGAGCCCCAACTCAGAAGTCAGATTCAGAGTGTTCACAACAAGAGTGGGTCTCTTGATTTGAGCCTGAGATGGCGTTGCAGGCTCAGATGTCAGGATCGTTGCTTCTTTTTTCTCTGAGGAGATCCCCGGCAGGGCTGTGGAAAATGTGTGATTGGTGTGGTAAAGGGGACTTGTGGGGTTATCTTTAGCACACTTTTAGCCCCAGAAAACATTTAAAATGAAGCTTAAGAGTTGGAGCTGTGCAAACATACGTCTTCTCCGTTTGGTACCTAGGCCACCAAATGCAGGGTACATTTTATACAATAGCCAGAAGCAATACTTACACCTTCATGTGCACACACAATATCTTACTCTTAGGGTATGTTTCCATGGTCAGGAAGCGCTGCGTGTTTGACGCTGTATACAGCCACAGCATCAAACACACAATGTCCAGATGTTACAGCATAGTGGAGGGGATTTCATGAAATCCTGTCTCCACTATGCGTTAAAAGACGCAGGCGTCAGACCTGCGTAAACGGACATGCGGGGGGGTCTTTTCAGATCACAGCATGTCTATTCACCTTGCTGCGAAGCTCCGTCGCCACAAGGTAAATAATACAGACCTATGTAGGGGTGCGGTGATTCCGGATGTGTTCAATGAACACATCCGGATTTACCTCGCGTTCACAAGGGGCGGCGTTTTGGGTAGAGCGAGGTTTCTGCTCCGTCCAAAACGCCAGCATTCCTGACCATGGAAACATACCCTAAGAGTTTGCATTGATATTTTAGGGTGTTACACCCGGTCCCAGCGCTGGCCCTGCACTCCGTTCTTCTCACTCACCTGTTCCTCGGGCTGTCCCTCTGCGGCAGTCTGTGCGTGGGCTGGGGTCTCCTGTCCCATCTGTTCCCCGGCGTCCTGTGTCCTCCTCCACTTCCTGGCACGCTGCTGGCAGGCTTCCAGACGGTCTGCTTAGGACGCGAGGCCGCGCCCACCGCCTCTCTTAAAGGGGCAGCGTGCATCTTTTGAAATTGCTAATTAACCAATGGCTGCGCACTCAGTACTAAAATCTGGTCACTCCACCATTAGGGGAGTGCCGGAGCAACGTGTTCTATCATTGCTACATCCGGTTCTGTTCCTGTTCTGTCTGCGCTGCAGTCTCTGTGCTTCGCTGATACTGTTTGTCTCCTCAGATCATTGCTATCCGTATCTGGCTAATCTGGACAATCTCGGCTATTACTGGCGCAAGTGTCATCCCGTTCCGCCATCAGCCATCTGTACCCGTGGACCGTGACAAGGTCACTGAAGCCAGCCTACTACCATCCGTTCTGGACCAGGACCTTAACCTTCTCCGTCAAGAACCTTCCACGGACTCTGTAAATACCTGTTACCCTTTTGGTCCCTCTGGGACAGCTGCCACGTGTCCGGGGTCTAACTGGAGGTAGCACCTGTGTCCTCCGGGTATTCCATTCTGGTCCTGTTCGAGGGACCTTACTACGGGTACCCGGGGCTCACTAGTTACGCCCCCTTCGGAGCCCCCCGGACCGCGGTCTCGAGGTTCCACATTAAAAAAAATAATAAAAACGAATGTGGCTTCACCACCTCTGCCTCCGCTTCCATTCGTTACAGATTGCTCCGGCCATGGAACCCGCTGGATCCCAGAGACCTCCGACCACGGATCTGTGCCAGGAGGTGGCCCGTTTAGGAGTTCAACAGGACAAGATCACGACTTATCTACGCAGCTTGTCTACCCGCATGGATTCCTTGGGGTCTTCGTCCGCACCTGACTCTTCTATCAATACTCAGGTACCAGTTCCCATGGCAAGTAAAGGTCCCCGCCTGGCGGCTCCTACCCGTTTCCAGGGTGATCCTACTCTGTGTCGGGTTTCCTCAATCAGTGCACTCTACACTTCGAAATCTTGGGGCATATGTTTGCTTCTGACCGAGCCAAGGTGGGCTTCATCATGTCACACCTGGGAGGAGAGGCCCTCGCCTGGCTAAACCCGCTATGGGAGAGGGGATCCGCTGGTTAACGATCTTCAATCTTTCCTAGAGGCTTTTCGCAGGACGTTCGATGAACCTGGTCGCACCACTTCGACTGCATCAGCTCTGCTCCGCCTGCGCCAAGGTACTCTCACGGTAGCTCAGTATGCTGTTAAATTCCGCACCCTCTCGTCTGAATTATCGTGGAACAATGAGGCCCTGGTTGCTAACTTCTGGGAAGGCCTATCCGGAAGAATCAAGGATGAGCTGGCAGGACGGGACAGACCTACCCTCTTGGAAGAGATAATATCCTTGGCAACCCGAATTGACCTGCGTTTCCAGGAGCGCTCCATGGAGATCAAGCGGGACAAAAGGTCCTATCACTTGGACTCTAGTTTGTACAAACCAGGTACTTCGCCCTCCGCCTCTGAGGCCATGGAGGTGGACCATGTAAGTTTGGCCACCCGCCGCCGGGAGGCACGTCGCAAGGAGGGAAGTTGTTACTACTGCGGTAGTTCTGAACATTTGATCCATTTCTGTCCCAAAAAGTCGGGAAACTCCAGTGCCTAGGTCCGGTAGGAGGGGCCAACCTAGGTAGTGAACAGTCCTCTCCCTCTTTACGCATCTCAGTCACCGTGTCTTGTGGAGCAGTGAAGTTCTCCGAACATTGTCTATTGGATTCTGGAGCTGCAGGGAACTTCATCCAGCAGGCGGTTGTGGATCATTACCGCTTACCAGTCCAGCGTCTTCCTGATCCGTTACAGGTGTCCGCCGTGGATGGCAAACCGCTGACCGAGCCCGTCCAGTTTCAAACCGAGTTTGTGGAACTCCGGGTAGGTCTAATGCATACTGAACGAATGCGATTTTATGTATATCCCGGTTTATCCCATCCCATGCTTCTAGGTTTACCTTGGCTCCAGATGCATGAACCAGTCCTTAATTGGAAAACTGGAGAAGTGCTGCGTTGGGGAGATACCTGCATGAATCGTTGCTTAACCCGGATTCAACCTGTTTCGCCTCCAGTCCAGCCTGATACCCTGCCAGGGTTGCCTTCCGCCTATTGGTCCTTCTCTGACGTCTTTGGGAAAAAGGAGGCTGAGAGACTACCTCCACACAGGTCGTATGACTGTCAGATAGAGCTTCTTCCAGGAGCATCACCCCCTCGCGGGAGAGTTTATCCTCTTTCACAGGCAGAGACTCAGGCCATGTCGGACTACATTCAAGAGAATCTGGCTAGAGGATTTATCCGGAAGTCATCGTCACCGACAGGAGCTGGATTCTTCTTTGTGAAGAAAAAGGACGGGTCCTTGCGGCCCTGCATTGACTATCGGGGTCTAAATCAAATCACAGTAAAAAACAGGTATCCATTACCTCTTATTTCAGAGCTGTTTGATCGTCTCCGAGGGGCCAAGATCTTCACCAAATTGGACCTCAGAGGGGCCTACAACCTGATCCGAATAAGAGAGGAAGACGAATGGAAAACAGCCTTCAACACCCGTGACGGCCACTATGAATACCTGGTAATGCCATTCGGCCTAAGCAATGCACCTGCGGTTTTTCAGGAATTTATTAATGACATTTTCAGGGACTTGCTATATACTTGTGTCGTGGTTTACCTGGACGATATTTTGATTTTTTCTGCTGACTTGATGTCACACCGGAGGCAAGTACGCTTGGTCTTACAAAGACTGAGAGAGAACAGGCTCTATGCCAAATATGAGAAATGCCTCTTTGAGCAGTCTTCTTTGCCTTTCCTTGGGTACATTGTATCTTCCACAGGATTAAAGATGGATCCGGAGAAGTTGTCTGCAGTTCTCAACTGGCCTCGTCCGTCTGGGCTAAAAGCCATACAAAGGTTCCTCGGATTCGCCAATTACTACCGGCAATTCATTCCACACTTTTCCACCCGAGTGGCTCCAATCACAGCCTTAACCCGGAAAGGTGTAAACTCTAAGGAATGGTCCTCCGAGGCAGAAGAGGCCTTTGTTTCTCTCAAAAAAGCCTTCGCTTCCGCACCCGTTCTCCATCGTCCTAATTCAAGTGAGCAATTTTTTCTTGAGGTTGACGCTTCTTCCATAGGTGCAGGAGCTGTTCTGACCCAGAAGTCGTCTACCGGGCGGATGATCTCGTGTGGTTTTTTTTCCAAGGTTTTTCTCCTGCAGAAAGGAATTACTCTGTCGGTGATCGCGAACTGTTGGCCATCAAATTGGCTCTGCAAGAATGGAGACATCTTCTTGAAGGAGCTCATCACCAGGTAATCATATTCACCGACCATAAAAACCTTGCCTATCTCCAATCTGCTTTAAGACTGAATCCTCGTCAGGCCCGTTGGGCATTATTTTTTGCTCGTTTCAATTTTGTACTTCATTTCCGTCCAGCTGACAAGAACATCAAGGCAGACGCACTCTCTAGAGCCTTCTTGCCTCCTGAACTGGAGGAGGAACCTCAGCACATTATTGAACCTTCTAAGTTAGTCTCTGTTGCCTCTACTGATCTGGCCCGGCTTCCTCCTGGGAAGACTTTCGTGTCCGCCTCTGATCGTAGTCATGTTCTGCGCTGGGGTCATTCTTCTAAGTTGGCTGGCCATGCTGGTCAGAGAAAGACGCAGCAACTCGTCTCCCGGTATTACTGGTGGCCTACCATGGTCAAGGATATCCAGGAGTTCGTCGCAGCATGTTCTTCATATGCCCGTAACAAAACTGTTAAACATCTACCAGCGGCAGGCTTCTGCCTCTTCCGATTCCGTCCACTCCCTGGCAGCACATCGCGATGGATTTCATCACGGATCTTCCCATCTCTTCTGGCTGCTCAGTGGTATGGGTTGTGGTGGACCGCTTCTCTAAAATGGCTCACTTCGTTCCGCTATCTGGCCTCCCGTCTGCTCCAGAACTGGCCACTCACTTCATTCAGCACATCTTCCGTCTTCATGGATTTCCTCTCCACATCGTGTCTGACAGGGGCGTCCAGTTCACCTCTAAGTTCTGAAGAGGACTCTGTAAAATGGTAAAAATTGAACTAGATTTTTCTTCTGCATATCATCCCCAGTCTAATGGGCAAGTGGAGAGGATCAATCAAATCCTGGCTGGATACCTGCGTCACTTCGTCAATGCTCATCATAATGATTGGGTAGAATTACTGCCCTGGGCGGAATTCTCCTACAACAATCAAGTAAGTGAATCTTCTGGAAAGTCTCCCTTTCAGATTGTGTTTGGACTGCAACCCGGAATTCCTCTTCCTGTCTCGGGATTGTCTGATGTTCCGGCAGTCAATACCTTGTCAAAGAATTTCTCGGACATTTGGAGAGAGACCAGGTCGGCTTTGGAGAAAGCTTCTCAACGTATGAAAACTCATGCGGACAAAAGACGTTTGGAGGCTCCCATCTTTCGTCCAGGAGACAAGGTATGGCTCTCCTCCAAGTACATCCGTCTGAAGTTACCATCGTACAAATTGGGTCCCCGTTTCATTGGTCCCTTTGAATTTTTGAGACAAATCAACCCGGTCTCTTATAAACTGAAATTGCCTAATTCTCTAAGAGTACCTAACTCCTTTCATGTTTCCCTCCTCAAACCAGTAGTGTTGAGTTCCTTCTTTAAGGACCCGGGTACCACTCCTGATCCGGTCTCTGAGGATGATGTTTTTGAGGTAAAACATATCTTGGCCTCTAAGCGAGTAAGAGGTAGGATATATTACCTGGTGGACTGGAGGGGTTTTGGTCCTGAGGAGAGGTCTTAGGAGCCTAAAGAGAACATCCAGGCTCCTCTTCTTCTTAAAAGATTTCACGCAGGCTTGAAAAAGAGGGGTAGTAAAGAGGGGGATACTGTTACACCCGGTCCCAGCGCTGGCCCTGCACTCCGTTCTGCTCACTCACCTGTTCCTCGGGCTGTCCCTCTGTTGCAGTCTGTGCGTGGGCTGGGGTCTCCTGTCCCATCTATTCCCCGGCGTCCTGTGTCCTCCTCCACTTCTTGGCACGCTGCTGGCAGGCCTCCAGACAGTGTGCTTAGGACGCGAGGCCGCGCCCACCGCCTCTCTTAAAGGGGCAGCGTGCATCTTTTGAAATTGCTAATTAACCAATGGCTGCGCACTCAGTACTATATCTGGTCACTCCACCATTAGGGGAGTGCCGGAGCAACGTGTTCTATCATTGCTACATCCGGTTCTGTTCCTGTTCTGTCTGCGCTGCAGTCTCTGTGCTTCGCTGATACTGTTTGTCTCCTCAGATCATTGCTATCCGTATCTGGCTAATCTGGACAATCTCGGCTATTACTGGCGCAAGTGTCATCCCGTTCCGCCATCAGCCATCCGTACCCGTGGACCGTGACAAGGTCACTGAAGCCAGCCTACTACCATCCGTTCTGGACCAGGACCTTAACCTTCTCCGTCAAGAACCTTCCACGGACTCTGTAAATACCTGTTACCCTTTTGGTCCCTCTGGGACAGCTGCCACGTGTCCGGGGTCTAACTGGAGGTAGCACCTGTGTCCTCCGGGTATTCCATTCTGGTCCTGTTCGAGGGACCTTACTACGGGTACCCGGGGCTCACTAGTTACGCCCCCTTCGGAGCCCCCGGACCGCGGTCTCGAGGTTCCACATTAAAAAAAATAATAAAAACGAATGTGGCTTCACCACCTCTGCCTCCGCTTCCATTCGTTACATAGGGAAAGATATTTTTAGTTACATTGTACACAGGGTATCATGATTATAATAAAAAGTCACGGATGGTGCTATTTATGTCTCATCTCCACTCATTAGCTAACCGACACTGTCTTTTCTGTCTTTTAGTGTTTTGAAACTCTGCATATTTTAAGCTCTCTCCACATTTTATTGTGGTAAAGTATTTTGACAGCCGTACATTCAAATGAGTAATATTTCCAATAATGCTAGACTTCAAGAAGTGCTTCTGAAAGCATTTAGCTGGAGGCATTATCAAGAATAGATAGTATTTTAGGACAGTATTGCCATGGGATATGCCCAGTGCTCGCTCACAGCTTCCATCTATTATTACCATTGCAATGTGGATTTTATTTATAACAATATTTCATTTCAATGATATATGAGTTTCTCCAAATACTGAAATCTAATATGTGGAACTAAATAGTATTATGAAGCGTATTTCAGCTGGACTGTGTACAGTGGATTTGATCTAGCATATAAGCTATAGAAATGTAAACAGATTAAAACAGCGGATGAATATAATATCTTCCAGCAGCAAGGAATGCAATATTGGGATTATTACGTTTCTCCAAACTATGTTATTGGAGTTAAATGTTGACTGCTCAAATTATTATTATTTCTGACATTGTGAAGTACTTTGTTTCTAGGAGGTCTGAAAGCAGATCACAACAAACGATGAGAGTCAACTGATTTTCAACAATTAAAGTCATACTTCAATAGGCACCATTCCTAGCCTGTCTTCCAGCTTTGTTGGGGATGATACGCTCATGGAGATTGATAGTCCGCTGGTCTGAACAATGCTTTACCTCTGCAGCATGGGAGAAGCACAGGGGAAATGAAGTTGGACGGATCCAGTGATCTAATCAGCTTCAGAGTGGCGCAAGCAGACTGGAACACACAGTTTGCTTGCACCATGCTCTCCTTGCCTATGTAAATTGCCTGGATGCGGTTGCAGGGTGGCAGGTGACCTAAGCAACAAGCTGTGCACTGTAGAATTAAAAATCCCCCTATTCTTAAAGAAGTTGTCCCACTAACAAAGTACATTTTAATCAATAGATCTTAGAATAATAAGTCCCACAATTGGATGTGTTAAAATAAAATGTTCCTGTGCTGAAATAATCTTATAAATGTGCACCTGCTGTGTACTGTGTAATTTCTGTGTCTGACCATGCAGGGACATGGTCTGATTATACCACAGCTCCTGGGCAGCGGAGGAAGCAAAAGAATGTGAGGAAAAACAATTTCACTGCCTGTTTTTAAACAATGTTTTGCCTCAAAGAAAGAATCAGCTGCGATCCCGTGCTGTCCTGTCTATATACACTTTTGCGTCCTCCTCTGCCCAGGAGATGTGGTATGATCAGACCATGTTCCTGCAGGGTCAGACACAGCCACTAAACAGTACACAGCAGGGGCACATTTATAAGATTATCTCAACATAGGAACATTTTTGTAAACACATCCAATTGTGGAACTTGTTATTACAAGATCTTGTCATGATCCATTTTTGGATCTGTGTTAGATCTGGCTTCTCACATTAAAACTTTTTTTCTTTCTGGCCATCGGGAGTTAATGTCAGTTTCTCCCCACTGGCCTGCTGGTGTACTGCAGTGTTGCTGGATCAGCTAAAGTAGGTGGTTACCACTCTCACCAGCCTTTATAGAGTCACCTGATGCATCAACTGATTGTTGGTTATACAGGTCCTTTTGGAGACCAACCGAGCTGGAGACAGGAGCTTTCTGGTGCAGTGGTGCTGAATACTGTTGATCTGGTGCCTAAAGGCACTGCCACACTTAGCGATCGCACCAGCGATCACGACAACGACACAACCTGGCGAGATAGCTAGTGCGATCGCTATGTGATCGCTAGCTAGATTCCAAACACAACTCATCAGCGATCTGTGATTCCAAACAAACTCATCAGCGATCTTATAACGACCTCTGCGGTCGTTGGGAAAACCTAGTCCCACCTGCGACGCTGGTGAAGTCGTTCATAAAGGGTGTCACACTCAGCGATTCAGGCTCACCAGCGGGACACCAACGACCAAAAAACGGCTCAGAACGTTCATAAGCGATCAGCGACATCTCAGCAGGGGCCACATCGCTGCTACATGTCACACACAGCTAAGTCGCTAACTAGATCGCTACTGCGTCATAAATGGTGACGCAGTAGCGATCTCGTTAGCGATCTCGCTTAGTGTGGCATACCCTTTACTCTGCTGTGCAGTGTATTGCAGCAGAGAAAGCTAAGTGTTATTTTTGTTCCGCATTCCCTGTGATGTCTGACACTCATTAAATCATAGAATCATAGAATAGTAGAGTTGGAAGGGACCTCCTGGGCCATCTGGTCCAACCCCCTGCTCAAAGCAGGATTCTCTAAATCATCCCAGACAGATGTCTGTCCATCCTCTGTTTGAAGACTTCCATTGAAGGAGAACTCACCACCTCTCGTGGCAGCCTGTTCCACTCATTGATCACTCTAACTGTCAAAAAGTTTTTTCTAATATCTAATCTGTATCTCCTCCCATTCAGTTTCATCCCATTGCTTCTAGTCTTTCCTTGTGCAAATGAGAATAAAGATGATCCTTCTACAATGTGACAGCCCTTGAGATATTTGTAGACAGCTATTAAGTCTCCTCTTAGTCTTCTTTTTGCAAGCTAAACATTCCCAAATCCTGTAACCGTTCCTCATAGGACATGGTTTGCAGACCGGTCACCATTCTGGTAGCTCTCTCTGAACTTGCTCCAGTTTGTTGATGTCTTTTTTAAAATGTGGTGCCCAAAACTGGACACAGTATTCCAGATGAGGTCTGACCAAAGAGGAGTAGAGGGCAATAATGACCTCACGTGATCTAGACTGTATGCTTCTGTTGATACATCCTAGAATTGCATTTGCCTTTTTTGCTGCTGCATCACACTGTTGACTCATGTTCAGTCTGTGATCAATTAGTATACCCAAGTCTTTTTCACATGTGCTGTTACTTAGCCCTATTCCTCCCATTTTGTATATGCTTTTTACATTTTTATTGCCCAGATGTAGTACTTTGCATTTTTCCCTGTTAAAATCCATTCTGTTAGTTGCTGCCCACTGCTCCAGTTTTTTTTATATCTTTTTGAATCCTCCCTCTCTCTTCTCTAGTATTAGCTACCCCTCCTAGCTTTGTGTCATCAGCAAATTTGATCAGTTTACCCTCAATTTCTTCATCTAAATCATTGATAAAGATGCCTCAGAGACTGAAAGCTGTTGTAAAAGCCAGAGGTAGTGCAACAAAATACTAGTGATGTGTTGGAGTGTTTTTTTGTTTGTTTGGTTTTCATGATTCCATAATTTTTTCCCTCAGAATTGAGTGATTCCATAACTTTTCCCCTATGCTTGTTTAAAAAAATAACCATTACTGACTACCACATTATTTGTTCTTGATTTCATTTAGTGTTTCTTAAAGCCAGAAAGTTGCCATTTGAAATGACTTCAGTTTTGTGCCATGTCTGTGATCTTTTTTTTTCAACAAAATAAAACAACTGAATGAACATCCTCCCAAGGCCGGTGATTCCATATTTTTTTGCCAGGGGTTGTAGATCAAAGTTACGACCACATAACTCCCCTTGGTGAGCTCATATGGGACATGGTTGTGGGATGTGCTTGGCATGTTTGAATTTTTTAAGATCCCTTACTTTCAGGATATTTTCACCCCTGGTGGTTCCAGGCAGCAGATTTTGTCATTATGTTTCCTACTGTGATTTTACATTTCTATAGAGATGAGACATGACATGGATAGCATCATTCATCGTACCAATATTAAGTTGGAGGGGTTAGAATATATAAAATATATCTTCCATAGATACTGGATCGATGAAAACCCCAATGTTCATCACTGACCATTGGCTCTAAAGTGTCTCAGACAATTCTTTGAACAGAGAAAGCCCCTGTACTTCTCTGCCTCTTTGTATATAAATCCTAGCATTTTGGCTGGTTCTCATCAGATTCTGTGTTATAATTACCTGGTCACTGCAAGAAGATCCTACTTCAATGGAGGTTGAATTGTCAGCTCTCTCTCACTTTCTCAGTTATAATTAGTTTCTCACTTCCTTAGTTATAATTAATCCCATACAGCTCTGGCAAAAATTAAGAGACCACTGCAAAATTTTCAGTTTGTCTGATTTTTCTCTTTATAGGCATATTTTTGAGTAAAATGTAAATTGTTCTTTTTTTCTATAAACTACTGACAACATGTCTACGAATTTCCAAGCAAAAAAATTTGTATTTTTTTCTAAAAAAGAGAAATGGTGAAAATTAAATAAAAGAACCAGTGCTTTCAGACCTCAAATAATGCAAAGAAAACTAGTTTATAATCATTTAGAAACAACAATGCTAATGTTTTAACTCAGGTAAAGTTCAGAAATCAATATTTTGTGGAATAACCAAGATTTTTAATCACAGCTTTCATGCGTCTTGGCATGCTTTTGTAAGGGCGAGCCCGGACTGTAGTTGTGACCTGGATTACCGTAACTGTAAGGTTCTTTGTCTCTGTTGACATGTTCCTTGAAACTCAGTTTTCCGTCGGCCATTTTGCTTTCTGTCTTTCTGCAGCTCTTGCCCTCAGTTAATATGGAGTTTCAGTTTTCATGTTCCCGCCCTGATTCTTCCCTCTTGCTTCTTAAGCAGCCTCAGCTGAACAATCAGTGCTCCTGAATCAAGCCTCAGTCAGTCTGTGACCTGACTCCTGGAAACCTTGGATTTGTACTCCAGCTATTCCCTACTGAGGAACCTTGGAACACCTTTGGACTCTGGAAACCTGCTGTTTGGTGAATCCATGTTTGCAGAGGAATTCCAGTACAGAGAAGAGATCCTGAACCTGCTTTGGAGATTTATTGTAGTGCTTGAAGTTGCTTTGGCCTGCTGTGTCTCCTGTCTCTGTTCCTGCAAACTGTGTGAACTTTTCAGCATGCTTGTATGAAGTAATACAAGTCATTTAATTTCAACCTATGTCTCCTGTGTTTTCCTCGCACCCAAGCACAAGACGCTATAGGAACTGTACACTATACATGACAGTAACATCCATGTCCGGCCTATCCCCTACATGAAACAGTGTTCTTCCCTCTGGCGTACCTGTATCTCCAAATTCCACTTCCCAGGTACTGATGGCCCCTCTTCCCGGCGACCCCCAGTAATGGAGACACAGTCCAGAACAACTTGAACACTCTCTTTACTGAATTCTTCACACGTTACATCCACAGATGGCACAACAGGTGTTACATTAGTTTCCTTTGCTCTCTCTGCCTTGCTGTCACTTCTGTGCAGTACACGCTTGGATCGGACCGTCCCAGACTGCTCCCCAGTTCCTTCCAGTCCTGACCCCGCCATAATTACATCTCCTCCAGCCTGCTTCGCCTCAGAGCTGAATTCATCAATCACTAGGTTGAGTGGCTCCAGGTGAAGCATCCGGCCCGTCTGCACTGGACTCGTCGAAGCTCCAGCTCCCCTCAGTTCCTTGGCCCAGCCAACTTCTGCCCTAAAAGCATTGGCCCAGGCGATAAGATGCCACATCTTTCCTCTTCTGTCTAGGCTCACTGCGAGACTATACAGAGGCCGTGGGTAATGTGGGTTACTATCCTTGGAACGTAGCGTGGCTGCCGGTTGTTCAGGCCTAAGCCCTTGTGGACACTTGGGCATGCTGGCCTAGTCTGAACTAACTTCCTACAAAACCCTATCTTACTACCCGGCAGCCCCTCCTACACTTAACCCTATGAGAACTCTCTAGGAACTCTACCTAACAAGGCCCACTAGTATGGCCCCACCTAGTGGCAGGTAACGGTACTATACTTACCCATATATATATATAGACTATGTACTAAACTGCCCTCCTCTAATGCCCCAACAGGATGCACTAGACGCTCCCTAAGCTATAAATAAGTATAACATAGCAGAACACATTATTATGCAATAAACATATTTAAACACAATGGTAACACATAAGAATGTGGCAGTACCATCAACATTAGTAGTAGTTAGAGTTGAGCGAAACAGGTCAGTCAGATTCATAAGTCGCCGACTTTCACCAAAGTCGGTTTCGTTGGCCGAAACACGACCATAGTGTGCAGTCGGCCATGTGGTCGGCAAAACGAGCGCCAAAGTTGGTTTTCCCAAAATGCTTTCAGGCGCCTTTTTTCAGCCAATGAGCAAGGACGTACACTGTGGGCAACAAGATGACATGTGCAGCGTCCACCACCATTTTAGAGAAGAGCATTGCAGTGATTGGCTTGCTTTGGGGGACGTCATAGTGTCTATAAAAGCCCTGACCGCCGACCGCCATTTTACTTCTGCCGATCTTAACAGTAGGGAGAGAGTTAAGACTGGAAAGAGAAGTTCTTCTGTGCTTGTGCTGATAACAATTGTGCTGTACAGTTAGTGTGCAGTGACAGGGGAGGATTTTTTTGTGTGCTGCAGCGCTGGTTATTAGGCTGCCTGATAGCTGTGTGTACACTGGTGTGCAGACTGCTTTTTACACAGCACTAATACTTTTATTCTTTTTTTCAGCAGTTACCGAGCGTTCATTTTTTCCCACCCCGTACAGAGCTGTACGCTCCTCACACACTACCGGACAAATACATGCTGACTATCTGTGTGTGACTCCGGAAATATATACGGAGATTGAAATTTTCCCCAAAACCATATACAGCTGTCCCCTTCTGATACAGTACCGTATATCTGCTCTTTGTATTACGGTCAAATCCATACTGAGTGAGCGTCTGTGTTATGTTTCGGTAGCTGAGGAGTGCAGGCAAAAAAGGCAATACACCAGAGCAGTTGGAATCTATGAGATTGCAGTACCCTGACTAACCACAACAACTAGAGGCAGCCGTGGAGCGTTCCTACGTTGGTCCTAGACGCCTCGTCACAGCCTGAGAAACCAACCACACCTAAAGATAGATATAGGAAAGCTATCTGCCCCGGAGCAGAACCCCAAAGATAATAGAAAGGCCCCAAACATGTAATGGCGGTTAGACAAGAAGAAATACTGACACAGACAGAAAATAGTATGAGCAAACGTTGGGGCCCAAACTAACTAAATAGAAAATGATAGGAAGGGTACTTACTGAAATCCCAGAAAACCCTGAAAAGCACCAACTCTACTAATTTCAAAAACACCTGAGATCACACGACCTCTACCACCTAAATTAGTTCTCTGGTGTAACAAAATCAAAACAGCAGCCACTGAAAAAACTGGAAAAAGCAAAAGTACAAACATCAGTGGCTGAACTAAACTGAGAGGGCAAAAGCCCCCGGAGGGGACCCTGAAGGCCCCCACAGAAGTGCAGGACAAAATGCAAAAATCAAGCACAAAAACAAAAAGAAGAAAATGTCTTATCTGTTAGCAGGAGATGCAGACACGACACAGCAGGCTACAAGGGAAACAGGAATCAAGGATAGAGACCAGAACAATTGATCACCGGCAACCCTGATGGGAAGGTGACTCCCTTATATAAGACCAGGCAGTAACACCTGATTCCCAATCCTCACAGAGGAGCCTCTGCTCAGAACTCATCTCAAGCCCATTCACAACAGTACCCCCCTTGAGGAGGGGTCACCGAACCCTCAATTGAGCAACCAGGTCGGTCAGGATGAGTTCTATGGTACGCACGGATGAGTCTCCTAGCATGGATGTCCGAAGCAAACACCCAAGAATTGTCTTCCTGACCATAACCTCTCCACTTAACCAAATACTGGAGTTTCCGTCTAGAAAAACGAGAATCTAATATTTTCTCAACCACATACTCCAGATTGCCCTCAACCAAAACAGGGTCAGGAGGCACAGCAGCAGGAACCACTGGCTCAACAAACCTCTTCAACAAGGACTTGTGGAACACGTTATGGATCTTAAATGTCCCTGGAAGAAGCAAACGAAAAGAAACAGGATTAAGAATCTCCATGATCTTATAAGGTCCAATGAACCTAGGCTTAAATTTAGAGATGCTACTCTCATAAGAATATTTTTTGAGGACAACCAGACCAAGTCCCCTACTTTAAACCGAGGACCATCAGTCCTATGCCGGTTAGCAAACCGCTGGGCCCTCTCCTGAGAGAGGGACAACCTCTCCACTACCTGGTCCCAAATCTGTTGCATACGCTCCACAACAGAGTCAACACCTGGACAGACAGAAGCCTCCGTCTGTCCTGAAGAAAATTGAGGGTGAAACCCAGAATTACAGAAAAACGGAGACATCAAAGTGGCAGAGCTAGCCCTATTATTAAGAGCAAACTCAGCCAAAGGCAAAAAAGAGACCCAGTCATCCTGATCAGCAGACACAAAGCATCTAAGATAAGTCTCCAATGTCTGGTTTGTTCTCTCAGTTTGACCATTGGTCTGAGGATGAAATGCCGAGGAGAAAGACAATTGAACACCCAGTTTAGAACAAAAAGTCCTCCAAAATCTGGAAACAAACTGGACTCCTCTGTCAGACACTATGTTCTCAGGAATGCCGTGTAAACGAACCACGTGCTGAAGGAACAACGGCACCAATTCAGAGGAGGAAGGCAACTTAGGTAATGGCACAAGATGTATCATCTTGGAAAACCTATCACAAATCACCCAGATGGCGGTCATTCTCTGAGAAACAGGAAGGTCGGAAATTAAATCCATAGAGATATGGGTCCATGGTCTCTTGGGCACAGGCAATGGCATCAACAAACCACTAGAGCGAGAGCAAGGCTTGGAGCGAGAGCAAGTCCCGCAGGACTGCACAAATTCCTTGACATCACGAGACAAGGTAGGCCACCAAAAGGACCGACTAACCAAGTCTCTGGTACCAAAAATTCCGGGATGCCCAGCCAACGCGGAACAATGAATCTCAGACATCACTCTCTTTTTCCACTGGTCCGGGACAAACAATTTTCCAACAGGGCAGCGCTCGGGCCTATCCTCCTGACACCCTCCAGAGCAAGTCTCAAATTAGGTGAGATGGCGGAAAGAACTACACCCTCTTTCAAAATAACAGAAGGATCAGATAACTCAGGAGAGTCCGCAAGGAAGCTCCTCGAGAGGGCATCTGCCTTAACATTCTTAGTGCCAGGAAGAAAGGAAACCACAAAATTAAAACGTGTGAAAAACAAGGCCCACCTGGCCTGTCTAGGATTGAGTCGCTTGGCAGATTCCAGATAAACCAGATTCTTATGGTCAGTAAGGACCACCACCTGATGTTTGGCTCCCTCCAGCCAATGTCTCCACTCTTCAAAAGCCCACTTCATGGCCAATAACTCCCGATTACCCACGTCATAATTACGTTCAGTAGGAGAAAATTTTCGAGAGAAAAAGGCACAAGGGTTACTTTTAGAGGTCTCTGGATCTTTTTGGGACAAAACGGCACCTGCCCCAATTTCAGAGGCATCAACCTCCACCTGAAATGGCAGAGAAACATCAGGCTGCCGTAGAACAGGAGCAGAAGTGAATCTCTGCTTAAGTTCCTGAAATGCAGAGACTGCCTCAGGAGGCCAATTCACCACATCAGAACCCTTTTTGGTCAAATCAGTTAATGGTTTAACAATAACAGAGAAATTACCAATAAATTTATGATAAAAATTGGCAAAACCCAAAAATCTTTGAAGAGCCTTTAATGAAGTAGGTTGGACCCAATCACAGATGGCCTGAACCTTGACCGGGTCCATTTCAATAACAGATGGGGACAAAATGAATCCCAGAAATGAGATCCTCTGTACGCCAAAAAGACACTTTGATCCCTTC
>JARQOD010000002.1:150612452-150684685 GCA_033576555.1 Oophaga sylvatica
GGAGACTCTCCTCCAGGCCCTTGGTACCATATTCCTGTCAAAAATAGAATTAAAATAAAAAATATTGATATTCTCACCTTCCGGCGGCCCACGAGAAGCCTTCCCGCCTGTCAGCAACGCTGCCAGCATCTTCCATTCCCAGGGATGCATTGCGAGAATCACCCCAGATGACGTAGCAGTCGAGTGACCGTGACGTCGCAAAGGTCATTCTCGCAATGCATCCCTGGGAACGGAACTTGCTGGCAGCGTCGCTGAGTAAGCGGGAAGACTCTGGGGGTGAAGGTGAGAATATTAATATTTGTTTTTTTTTTATTTTTTTTATTTTTTTACATTACTCATTATGCGTGACAAGTGTGACCAACCTGTCAATTAGTTTTCCAAGCGATGCTACAGATTGCTTGGAAAACGCTAGCATTCTGCAAGCTAAAAACGCTTGAAAAATGCTTGTGATTAGCGGGAAAACGCATACTAATTATGTATGTGGTTTTCCCACGGCGGGTAGTTGCGCAACTGCTCAGCAAAATTACGGAGCATTTGCACAACCTGTGCACATAGCCTTTGGTAGCCCGCAACTGTCACTTTTTCATGGCTGATTATTTAAAAATACAGGGGAACCCACAACGTTTTTCTTTCTTCTTTTTTTTTTTTATTATTATTTATTTAGAGCGCAGAAATCGGCTGCTCTTATTAGCGGCAGCAGGCATAGGTTGATGGGAGTAGTAGTCCTATCAGCCGTCACCAGTGACCGGAGGTAAAAAGTTTTTACCTCCGGACACAGCTGCGGGCTCACGCTGTCATTTGACAGTGGGAGCTGTGGCTCTCTGACCTGTGACAGCATGGCAAACACTGTATGTTCGGGCCCCCCTTTCATGTGAATGGGGTCTGGGTTCTGGTACTGTTCCAGTACCTGAACCAAACTTTTTTTTTAACTGATCGCCCGAACCCGCCGGACCTGAACATCCAGTTGTTCGCCCATCACTCACTATTCCCTACTTTTTTGAGCACTACATAGCCTCGAAAAGAAGGACAGAACCAGTGCTGAAGCAACAATGTACCGATATTAAAGGATGGTGCTGCAGATTTACAAGCCACTGTAGAAAAAAATTTGTAGCACAATATTTGTTTTTAAGCTATAAGGGTACGTACCCACGATCACGAATAGCAGCGTTTTGGACGCAGCTCACCTGGACTGCATTTAAAATGCTGCCTTTTACAATACAAGCAGAGTGGATGGGATTTATAGAAATCCAACGCCCACTGTGCTTCTAAATTACACTGTGTAAACTCACCACGGTGCGGGTTTACAAGCCGCTAGTCTCCGCAAAAGAGATTTCCACAATAGAATATATTGGATGCTGTAAATCCTCATTGTTCAGTGTACACATCTGAATTTAACTGCATGAATGAACGCAGCGAAAATACGCTGTGTCCAAAGTGCTGCTATTTCCTGATTGTGGGCACGTACCCTAAAGCATAGTTTTTGGTACCTACATTAATATTTACATAGTAGGTATTCTTTATTGCTCCTTTTATAATAATCTATAGCAGGGTTCGACAAACCTGGTCGCCAGTGGCGCCTAGAAAATCATGCCTGGCGCCCGGGTTTGTCGGGGCCCTGAGCAGGCGGGGGCCCGGCGCCCGTTAGCGGAGGAGAGCGGTGTCAGTGCCGCCACCCGCCCCCGCCTGCTCAGGGCCCCAGCAGCAGCTGGCACAATACTTACCTCTCCCGTGCCTCCGCTGCCGCAGCTCCGGGCTCCGGGGAGTGCCGGCGCTTCCTCTCACAGCAGCGCTGCTGAATGACGTCATCATTCAGCGGCCGGCTGTGGCAGAGAGCGCGGACGCCGGCAGGTGAGATGTAATGTGTGTGTGTCTGTCTGTGTGCATCAGTGTGTGTGTGTATGTGAGAGAGTGCTTGTGTGCTGCATGTGTGATGGTGGTGGGGGGAGGGCAGTGATGATGGGGAGGCATTGATGATAATGGGGAGGCATTGATGATGATGGGGAGAGATTGATGATAATGGGGAGGCATTGATGATAATGGGGAGGCATTGATGATAATGGGGAGACATTGATGATAATGGGGAGGCATCGATGATAATGGGGAGGCATTGATGATGATGGGGAGGCATTGATGATAATGGGGAGGCATTGATGATAGTGGGGAGACATTGATGATGATGGGGAGACATTGATGATAATGGGGAGGCATTGATATGATGGGGAGGCATTGATGATAATGGGGAGGCATTGATGATGATGGGGAGGCATTGATGATAATGGGGAGACATTGATGATGATGGGGAGGCATTGATGATAATGGGGAGGCATTGATGATCATGGGGAGGCATTGATGATCATGGGGAGGCATTGATGATAATGGGGAGGCATTGATGATGATGGGGAGGCATTGATGATAATGGGGAGATAATGATGGGGAGGCATTGATGATGATGGGCAGGCATTGATGATAATGGGGAGGCATTGATGATGATAGGGAGGCATTGATGATGGGGAGGAATTGATGATGATGGGGAGGAATTGATGATGATGGGGAGGCGATGATGATGATGGGGAGGCGATGATGATGATGGGGAGGCGATGATGATGATGGGGAGGCGATGATGATGATGGGCACGCATTGATGATGATGGGGAGGCCATGATGATGATGGGGAGGCCATGATGATGATGAGGAGTCAATGATGATGATGGGGAGGCGATGATGATGAAATGAAAAAAAATTCTGGCTCCTAAATTTTTTTGGCTGGCTCCTAGATTCTGAACAACTTTGTCGACCCCTGGTCTATAGAATTTGGAACTGATAGCACACAGACATAAAAAACTATATGTAGTCCTTTAAAAATGATTTTGCCTTTTCCAGGTGTAATTAAAGCCCTGTAATAAATGATCTCATTTTGTCCAAAGCTAAAAGTGAATTATAGTTGATTGATTCATTAGTCAACGTTTCTCCCCTAAGCCATGAAAAGCCCTTAATAAATCTTAATTCTTTAGCTAATTATTTTTAATATCCCCAAAGCCATCATTAACCTTTAAATCCACCATTTATACCATTTAGATTTGTAGTGTATGCGGAGGATATGTCATATAGCTGACTTTATAGGCTGGAAGTTGGAATTATTCAGGACAAATGGGCCTCATGAAGGGAAACGTCACAAGGTAGTGAGACACATAGTGGAAAAGGAAAATGGATTTATCATGTGAGTGAGGCTAAGGGTGATGACAGGCGAGATCACATTTCATGTACGTTTCTTCTCGATATCTCTGAAAGGTGCCGCCACTTTACTTTCCTAGACTCTCGTCTAAAGTGTCTGGTTATGTATTTATTTCTACCATACCATTATTTTGCTACCTTTATAATTGATCTGTCACCTGAATATGCTGCCATATCTAATGGGAACATATTTTAAAGGCAGGATCTAAGTTCTCATTGTTCTCTCTGCAGAGATTTATGGGCTTTTGTGTCTACTTTGAAATAGGATTGATGCATTGTATTATCCTATTTTCGGATAGCTTTTATTAGCCAATCTGCGCAATTTTTTTTGTCTTTAGTAACCCGTACAACAGATCTTTAATATACTACCCATTTATAGGTCAACATATTTAGGCAACAGAACTTTTTTGTATACTTTTGTAGAAGCTATAATGATAACCAGGGATAGGTGAGACCTTAAAGTACACGATCAGGGCCGGATGTTCTGGTCCCTGATCACGTGATCACCGTTATATCGCCGTTATTCAATGAACTAGATGGAGGCCCCATGCTGTCGCATCAGAAGGGCGGTAATGTCACGATGGAGGCAGGCTTTGCAGCGTTGAGAATCTCCCCCATGTGCTCACCCACCTATCCACTCTCTCTTTCTCCATGTGCTGACTTCTCCTGTCTGTGTTCTCTTCTTTGACCTGTCTACCCATGTGCTATCCCCTTGTCTGCTGTCTCTCTCCTTCCTGTGCTGTTCTCCCCTCATGTGCTGTCCTGTTTGAGCGGTCTCCCCCCTGTGCTCTGTCTCTCTCACCCCTGTATGCTTACTCTCTCTCCCCAGCTGCTGTCTTCTCCTCTCATGTGATCTCTTCTTTGACCTGTATACCCTATGTGCGCTCCCAGTGTTCCGCTGGTGGTACCGCGCAAGAGGCTGGTACCACCAGCAGTTTCCATATTGAGACACCGATCACTTGGGTGTCCCAGTATGGCGGTCGGTGAACTTCTGCCGCTTGGAATTCTGGGATCCGGACACATCTGGACTGAACAGGGTGTGAAGACATTACAAGGTATGTATATATTAGATAATGGCGATCATGTAAAGAAAAAAAAAAAAGCGTGCCCGCTATTAAAATAATTTGTCTTCTGACATGATATATATGTCAGAGGAGAGAGAAATGATGTCTCCAAGTTCCCCCCGTACTTCTACCATCTGCCGGACCCTCCTTTTTCATCCTCCAGCCCTCCACCTCCTCTTCCTGAAAAAAAATGGCGGGCGCACGTGCAGTGAGCCTGCTTAGATCTGGCATCCGGCGACAGCAGGTATTTTTCATATTGGTTCGTCTGATTAATCTTTTATATAATTTTTATTTCTTTCATTCTTTGACGTTAAAGTTGGGCTTAGGGTTGGGATTTGGTTTAGGGTTGTATTTTTTTCAAAAGTTAAAAAAAAAATGATGAGGATATGGCGACTAGTGTTGTGCGCAACTGCTTGCACTGGGTGCTCAGGTATGCACCGAGTATAGCTGGTGCTCGAGTGACATATTCAAGTATCCTCTTCGCATGTTTTTCGGCTGTTAGACAGCCAAAAAAGCATACGGCGATTGCCTGCCATACACGGGCAACTTCCTCATGTCACTCATGCACCTGGGATACTCGGTGCATACCCGAGCACCAGATACAAACTCGAGTAGCGCGCACTAGTTTCCAGTTCACCACCTGACAGCACCATGGAGGACGTCCTTCTTATCCTTAGTGGGACAGGAACAACAAGCAGTTAAAAGGACCCTCCCCTCGCCACCCCTCCCTCAGTGTTTTTCCTGTCCCACTGAGGATAGGAGCGACGAGCAGAGCCCCCGATCGTGCTGCAGATGGTGAGGATCGGAGGGGCCCAGCCTTTCCCTTCCCACCCGGTAAGATCTGTGCTGATACCTGCTGCTGTCAGGTCACTCAGCGATGGCCAGTGTAGCGCTGCTCCTGGTATGTGGCCCGCTTCCTCCGGACAGGGGGCTCTCGGTCCGGCGCCATACCGCTCTCCTGGGCTCGGTCGGCAATGATGAACGCTGGCTGAATGCAGCAGGGAGCGACTTCCGGGTCATGGCGCGTCACTTCCGGTTGCGTCACACGCCGGAGACATGCAGGGCATGATCGCTTCGCGCAGGAGTGTGGAGGGGCAGGATCAACCAGGTAAGGAGGATAAAAATCTGACCGGAGACACCGCCGGCCATCCTGACAAAGGGAGACAATAGTGGGGCAGCAAAATGGAAAATGCAGCCATACCTGAGGGCCCAGAGATCGCACAGGGGCACGTGAGTAGGCTACTTAAAGCCTGACTTAGTGCCCACAATGCCCCCATGTACCCTTAAATTACAGAAGGGACCTCTGTATTTATAGGGGAACCAAACAACCCAGGAGAAGAAGAAACCTGGCAATAGGAAAAAATGTCCAATTTGTGTATCTAAGTTACCGGAGGGCTGGCTAAAACCTCTATGCGATGCCTGCACGTGTAAGGTCGTCGGAGAGGAGCAGACATAATTGCTAACCAATATGAGGTCCATGATAAGGCAGGAGGTTCAAGCATCCATTTCAGGCTTGAACCTTCCTTGCCTTAGCAAAGCTGAAACCCAGAAACCCCGAAAGAGGCCTAGGGAACCTAGTACTTCCTCGGAGGAAGAGGACGGGGAGGATTCAGAACAGGAAGAAAAGGACGAACTGTCAAATAGGGGGAAAAAATATCTTTTCTCATCGGCAGACACAGACGAGTTGCTCCAAGCGGTCCGTGATACTATGCAACTACAGGACGCACCAGAGGAGACGTCTGTTCAGGATGAAATGTTTGGGGGACTACAATCCCAGATTTCCAGGGTATTCCCAGTTCATAGCCATATCCGATCCATGATCCTAGAAGAATGGCAGGAGGCAGAAAAAAGACTTGTAATTCCTAGGGATTTCAGGCTCAGGTTGCCATACAAGGCTGACGACATCAGAGCTTGGGATGATGTCCCTAAGGTGGTCGTGCCTGTTGCCAAGGTGGCAATGAAATCAGCAATCCCGTTTGAGGATTCATCCAGTCTAAAAGATCCGATGGATCGAAAGGCGGATGGCCTTCTAAGAAGGACATGGGAAGCATCGGCGGCTATTATTCGGGCTAATATTGCGGCCACATCAGTGGCTCGATCTATGTATCTCTGGGTAGATGATTTAGAGCATCACCTCAAAGCCAAAACTCCCAGGGAGACCATTCTTAGATCCCTACCATTACTAAAACTGGGCACGGGGTTCATGGCGGATGCATCCGCAGAATCAGTTAGATTTGCAGCCAGAAGCGAGTCCTTATCAAATGCAGCCAGACGAGCGATCTGGCTTAAAACATGGTCGGGAGACACCCATTCAAAAATAAATTATGCGCCATCCCTTTCTCAGGGGGTAAAATGTTCGGACCAATTCTGGACGATATATTAGAAAAGGCCGCCGACAAAAAGAAGGGGTTCCCCGAAGAAAAAACTAAAAAATATCAGCCCTTTCGGAGATCCCGACCTGATCAGGATCCAGACTATAAAGGGAAAAAAAAGACAGGGAGATGGAGCTACCCAAAGGGGGGAAAGGGAAGATATTCCATCTTCGGAGCTAGAACAGGGACCCACAAAAATGACGCTATCAGAGTGGGGGGTCGGATAAGTCACTTCTTGGGAGGTTGGCAGAAGGTCTCTCACAGCCCGTGGATTCTCCAGACAGTCAGCCAAGGCTGTATCCTGGAGTTCGTTGGCAGGCCGCCAGAGAGGTTTGTGACCACCAAATCCCAACCCTCTCTGACCGCATCTATGTGGACGGATGTCCAGGATTTACTCAGACTAGAGGTGATAGTCCCAGTTCCCCTGTCAGAAAAAAGCAGGGGTCACTACTTGAGGCTATTTTCAATCAAAAAGCCGTCGGGACAGTCCAGGACTATCATAAATTTCAAACCATTGAATTGCTACATAAAATACAAAAGATTCAAAATGGAGTCGGTAAAGAGCACTATTCCCCTGATAGACAAGGACATGGTAATGTGCACACTAGACTTGGAAAACGCATACTACCATGTGCCGATCCATTCATCCTATCAGAGATACCTCAGGTTTGCCCTGGCACACCAGGGAACAGTCCATCACTTTCAATTTCAGGCCCTTCCCTTCGGGTTAGCTTCAGCCCCCAGAATTTTCACGAAGTTAATGGCGGAGGTGGTAGCATGGTTGAGAAACCAGGGAGTGGCAATAGTACCCTATTTGGACGATTTCCTGGTAGCAGCGGGGTCCGGGGAACAGCTCAGGGCAGATTGTCAGACCACAATTTCCGTTCTTCAGGGGCTGGGATGGATAATAAACTGGAAGAAGTCGCGTTTAGTCCCGCAGACCAGAGTGAAATTTCTAGGGGTCATGTTAGACTCCCATACCAGAACCTCGTTTTTACCAGAAGAAAAGCAGCGGTCCCTCACGGAGAACATTTGTCAGTTCGTAAGAAAGTCTTGTTCCATCAGGGAGGCTATGGCAGTTCTAGGCCGGATGACGGCATGCATTTCTTGCGTGAGATGGAGCCAGTTCCACTCACGAAAATTACAGCATCAAATTCTTCGGTCCTGGGACAGGAGACAGTGTTCCCTGGACAAGAAGATAACTCTATCATCGACAGTGAAAAAATCGCTAAGTTGGTGGAGCGTTCAGAAGAACCTAGGAGTAGGGGTACCCTGGATTCTCACACCTTCCCTCACGGTCACTACAGATGCCAGTCAGACCGGATGGGGCGGACATGTGGAGAGGGCCAATGGGACCCAGAGACGAGTACAAGGTCGTCAAATTTCAGAGAGCTGTTCGCCATTTGGAAGGTTCTCCTCCACGCCAGGGGGATTCTCAGAGGAAATCACGTAAAGATACTTTCCGACAACACGACGGCGGTGGCATTCTTAAAACATCAAGGAGGGCCAAGACACCCGGCACTACAGCAGCTTGCGCACCAGATATTCTGATGGGCGGAAAATTCGGTAAAATCCATCTCAGCAGTTCATCTGGAGGGAGCCCAGAATCAGGTGGCCGACTTCTTGAGCAGGACGAAACTAAATCCGTTCGAATGGGAGCTAAACTCGGAAGTTTTCAAGATGATTTGCCAGTGGTGGGTGTTATATTTCGGTAGCTGAGGAGAGCAGGCAAAAAGGCAATACACCAGAGCAGTTGGAATCTATGAGATTGCAGTACCCTGACTAACCACCACAACTAGAGGCAGCCGTGGAGCGTTCCTACGTTGGTCCTAGACGCCTCGTCACAGCCTGAGAAACTAACTACACCTAAAGACAGAAACAGGAAAGCTATCTGCCCCGGAGCAGAACCCCAAAGATAATAGAAAGCCCCCAAACATGTAATGGCGGTTAGACAAGAGGAAATACTGACACAGAAAGAAAATAGTATGAGCAAACGCTGGGGCCCAAACTATCTAAATAGAAAAGGATAGGAAGGGTACTTACTGCAATCCCAGAAAACCCTGAAAAGCACCAACTCTACTAATTTCAAAATCACCTGAGATCACACGACCTCTACCACCTAAATTAGTTCTCTGGTGTAACAAAATCAAAACAGCAGCCACTGAAAAAACTGGAAAAAGCAAAAGAACAAAACTCAGTGGCTGAACTAAACTGAGAGGGCAGAAGCCCCCGGAGGGACCCTGAAGGCCCCCAAAGAAGTGCAGTACAAAATGCAAAAAAATAGCACAAACACAAAAGAAGCAAAAGTCTTATCTGTAAGCAGGAGATGCAGACACGACACAGCAGGCTACAAGGGAAACTGGAATGAAGGATTCAGACCAGAACAATTGATCACCGGCAACCCTGATGGGAAAATGACTCCCTTATATAAGACCAGTCAGTAACACCTGATTCCCAGTCCTCACAATCTTCACTAGCACCGCTTGTAACCACCAGAGGGAGCCTCTGCTCAGAACTCATCTCAAACCCATTCACAACAGTACCCCCCCTTGAGGAGGGGTCACCGAACCCTCATTTGAGCAACCAGGTCGGTCAGGATGAGTTCTATGATACGCACGGATAAGTCTCCTAGCATGGATGTCCGAAGCAAACACCCAAGAATTGTCTTCCTGACCATAACCTCTCCATTTAACCAAATACTGGAGTTTCCGTCTAGAAAAACGAGAATCCAATATTTTCTCAACCACATACTCCAGATTGCCCTCAACCAAAACAGGGTCAGGAGGCACAGCAGCAGGAACCACTGGCTCAACAAACCTCTTCAACAAGGACTTGTGGAACACGTTATGGATCTTAAATGTCCCTGGAAGAAGCAAACGAAAAGAAACAGGATTAATAATCTCCATGATCTTATAAGGTCCAATGAACCTAGGCTTATATTTAGGAGATGCTACTCTCATAGGAATATTCTTTGAGGACAACCAGACCAAGTCCCCCACTTTAAACCGAGGACCATCAGTCCTATGCCGGTTAGCAAACCGCTGGGCCTTCTCCTGAGAGAGGGACAACCTCTCTACTACCTGGTCCCAAATCTGTTGCATACGCTCCACAACAGAGTCAACACCTGGACAGACAGAAGCCTCCGTCTGTCCTGAAGAAAATCGAGGGTGAAACCCAGAATTACAGAAAAACGGAGACATCAAAGTGGCAGAGCTAGCCCTATTATTAAGAGCAAACTCAGCCAAAGGCAAAAAAGAGACCCAGTCATCCTGATCAGCAGACACAAAGCATCTTAGATAAGTCTCCAATGTCTGGTTTGTTCTCTCAGTTTGACCATTGGTCTGAGGATGAAATGCCGAGGAGAAAGACAATTGAACACCCAGTTTAGAACAAAAAGTCCTCCAAAATCTGGAAACAAACTGGACTCCTCTGTCAGACACAATGTTCTCAGGAATGCCGTGTAAACGAACCACGTGCTGAAGGAACAACGGCACCAATTCAGAGGAGGAAGGCAACTTAGGTAATGGCACAAGATGTATCATTTTGGAAAACCTATCACAAATTACCCAGATGGTGGTCATTCTCTGAGAAACAGGAAGATCGGAAATGAAATCCATAGAGATATGGGTCCATGGTCTCTTGGGCACAGGCAATGGCATCAACAAACCACTAGAGCGAGAGCAAGGCTTGGAGCGAGAGCAAGTCCCGCAGGACTGCACAAATTCCCTGACATCACGAGACAAGGTAGGCCACCAAAAGGACCGACTAACCAAGTCTCTGGTACCAAAAATTCGGGATGCCCAGCCAATGCGGAACAATGAATCTCAGACATCACACTCTTTTTCCATTGGTCCGGGACAAACAATTTTCCAACAGGGCAGCGCTCGGGCCTATCCTCCTGACACCCCTCCAGAGCAAGTCTCAAATTGGGCGAGATGGCGGAAAGAACTACACCCTCTTTCAAATAACAGAAGGATCAGATAACTCAGGAGAGTCCGCAAAGAAACTCCTCGAGAGGGCATCCGCCTTAACATTCTTAGTGCCAGGAAGAAAGGAAACCACAAAATTAAAACGTGTGAAAAACAAGGCCCACCTGGCCTGTCTAGGATTGAGTCGCTTGGCAGATTCCAGATAGACCAGATTCTTATGGTCCGTAAGGACCACCACCTGATGTTTGGCTCCCTCCAGCCAATGTCTCCACTCTTCAAAAGCCCACTTCATGGCCAACAACTCCCGATTACCCACGTCATAATTACGTTCAGTAGGAGAAAATTTTCGAGAGAAAAAGGCACAAGGGTTACTTTTAGAGGTCTCTGGATCTTTTTGGGACAAAACGGCACCTGCCCCAATTTCAGAGGCATCAACCTCCACCTGAAATGGCAGAGAAACATCAGGCTGCCGTAGAACAGGAGCAGAAGTGAATCTCTGCTTAAGTTCCTGAAATGCAGAGACTGCCTCAGGAGGCCAATTCACCACATCAGAACCCTTTCTGGTCAAATCAGTTAATGGTTTAACAATAACCGAGAAATTACCAATAAATTTACGATAAAAATTGGCAAAACCCAAAAATCTCTGAAGAGCCTTTAATGAAGTAGGTTGGACCCAATCACAGATGGCCTGAACCTTGACCTGGTCCATTTCAATAACAGATGGGGACAAAATGAATCCCAGAAATGAGATCCTCTGTACGCCAAAAAGACACTTTGATCCCTTCACATACAGAGCATTCTCTCTCAAAATCTGGAATACAGTTCGAACATGTTTCACATGAGAGTCCCAGTCATTAGAAAAAATCAAGATATCATCCAAATAAACAATCAGAAATTTATCACAAAATCCCTGAAAATGTCATTCATGAAGGACTGGAAGACGAAGGAGCATTAGTGAGCCCAAAGGGCATCACTAGGTACTCAAAATGCCCTTCAGGGGTATTGAATGCCGTCTTCCATTCATCCCCGTGCTTAATGCGAATAAGGTTATACGCCCCCCTGAGGTCAAGCTTGGTAAACCAAGTAGCGTTTTTCACCCTGGAAAACAGGTCAGAAATCAAGGGTAACGGGTATTGATATTTCACAGTAATATTGTTCAAGAGACGATAATCAATACACGGCCTTAATGAACCATCTTTTTTGGCCACAAAGAAAAAACCGGCACCTAAGGGTGAAGAGGATGGTCTGATATGACCCTTCTCCAATGATTCCTTGATATAAGACCGCATAGCGTCATGTTCAGGTACAGACAAGTTAAAAAGGCGACCTTTAGGGAATTTACTACCCGGCACTAATTCAATAGCGCAGTCATAGCTCCTATGGGGAGGCAAGGATGCAGATTTACTTTCGCTAAACACATCAGAAAAATCAAACAAAAAGTCAGGAACATCCTGAGCCTGGGGGGAGGCAGAAAAAACAGGAGTGTTGGTATTAACACATTGGCAGCCCCAACTGGTTACAGACACAGATTTCCAATCCAAAACAGGATTATGAGACTGTAACCAAGGGAAACCCAGCACGATAATGTCATGCAGATTATATAGAACCAAAAATTTCAGCACTCCTGGTGATCAGGTTCAACCCTCATTATCACCTGAGTAGAAAACTGGGGTTTATTCTCAGCCAAAGGGGTAGAATCGATCCCCAGTAGGGGAATAGACTTCTGTAGGGGTATCAAGGGAAACCCACAACGTTTAGCAAAATCATAATCCATCAGGTTAATAGCTACTCCAGAATCAACGAAAGCCTGAGCAGAAAATGAGGACAGAGAGCATATCAGAGTGACAGTTAATAAAAACTTAGTCTGAACACTACCCAAGACAACTGAGCGTGCAAAACGTCTTCCCCGCTTAGGGCAGACTGAAATAGTATGAGAGGCATCACCACAGTAGAAACATAACCCATTGCGCTTTCGAAACTCATGACGCTGTGCCCCAGACACCACTCTATCACACTGCATGGGTTCAGAAGCTGGTTCACAAGGCAACACCATTCCACGCATACTTCTCCGCTCACGCAAACGTCTGTCAATTTGAATCGCTAATGACATAGAATCATTGAGACCAGAGGGGACATGGAATCCCACCATAACATCCTTTACATTATCTGACAGACCCTTCCGGAAAAGGGCCGCCAAAGCGTCGTCATTCCATTTGGTCAGGACTGCCCACCTACGGAATCTCTGACAGTATAACTCAGCGTCATCAAGCCCCTGATTTAATGCCAACAAGGTTTTTTCAGCTTGATCAGTGACATTAGGCTCATTGTACAATAACCCCAAAGCTGAAAAAATGTATCAACATCACTCAAAACAGGATCCCCAGGTGTCAGGGAAAAAGCCCAATCCTGAGGATCGCCGCGCAGGAGAGAGATGATAATTTGAACCTGCTGCGCTGCGTTTCCTGAGGACTTAGATTTTAAGGCAAAAAACAATTTACAATTATTTTTGAAATTCTGAAACTTAGCTCGATCCCCAAAAACAAATCTGGCATGGGAATCCTAGGTTCCACAACAGGCAACCTAGCAAGATATGCAGCAATACTCTGAACCTCAGTGGCAAGCTGATCCACACGGCCAGACAACCGTGCAAACTCCATTGGGAGAAAAGATCCTCCCCAGCACCCAGAGATACAGAGGGAAAAAAAAAAATGCAACAAACAGAAAAATATCTCTGACAACTCTGACAACCTTTTTTCTTTCACAATATTTTTCCCTTCTGTGAGTACCATACAATTTTCAATTTTTTAGGCCGGTGATACTGTTATATTTCGGTAGCTGAGGAGAGCAGGCAAAAAGGCAATACACCAGAGCAGTTGGAATCTATGAGATTGCAGTACCCTGACTAACCACCACAACTAGAGGCAGCCGTGGAGCGTTCCTACGTTGGTCCTAGACGCCTCGTCACAGCCTGAGAAACTAACTACACCTAAAGACAGAAACAGGAAAGCTATCTGCCCCGGAGCAGAACCCCAAAGATAATAGAAAGCCCCCAAACATGTAATGGCGGTTAGACAAGAGGAAATACTGACACAGAAAGAAAATAGTATGAGCAAACGCTGGGGCCCAAACTATCTAAATAGAAAAGGATAGGAAGGGTACTTACTGCAATCCCAGAAAACCCTGAAAAGCACCAACTCTACTAATTTCAAAATCACCTGAGATCACACGACCTCTACCACCTAAATTAGTTCTCTGGTGTAACAAAATCAAAACAGCAGCCACTGAAAAAACTGGAAAAAGCAAAAGAACAAAACTCAGTGGCTGAACTAAACTGAGAGGGCAGAAGCCCCGGAGGGGACCCTGAAGGCCCCCAAAGAAGTGCAGTACAAAATGCAAAAAAATAGCACAAACACAAAAGAAGCAAAAGTCTTATCTGTAAGCAGGAGATGCAGACACGACACAGCAGGCTACAAGGGAAACTGGAATGAAGGATTCAGACCAGAACAATTGATCACCGGCAACCCTGATGGGAAAATGACTCCCTTATATAAGACCAGTCAGTAACACCTGATTCCCAGTCCTCACAATCTTCACTAGCACCGCTTGTAACCACCAGAGGGAGCCTCTGCTCAGAACTCATCTCAAACCCATTCACAACAGGTGGGGAACACCGCAGGTGGACCTCTTCGCCAGCAGGGAAAATACAAAGTTAAGAACATTTTTCTCGCTGAATCCGCTGGATGGCGCAGCAGGTATAGACGCCCTATCGCAGGACTGGGGAGAGGGACTCTTATACGCCTTTCCACCATTTCCTCTGATTCCAAGGATGTTAAGGAAGATACAGGAAGACGGAGCGACAGTGATAGTAGTGGTCCCATTCTGGCCCAAGAGGAGTTGGTTTTCGCTCCTAAACAGATTGGCAGTAGAAGAACCTATACATCTCCCAGAGAGGGAAGATCTTCTGTACCAGGGCCCAGTTATTCATTCCAATCCGGACCCACTACGGTTGTCGCATGGATCGTGAGCGTCAGATCCTAAGATCCAGAGGGCTTTCAGAAGATGTAATTTCTACTATACAAGCAAGTAGGAAGCCGGTTACTACAGCCATATATAACAAAATATGGAAGCGTTTCTGCTCATTTTCAGGAACATCCGCAGTAAACACAGCGGTGCCTAACATTCCCAAAATACTCGACTTCCTCCAGTCAGGGTTCTCGATGGGTCTAAGACCTAGCACCCTGAAGGTGCAGATTTCTGCCCTGAGCGTGTTTTTCGACTATCCTATAGCCACACACCCCTGGGTAGCAAGATTCTCAAGAGCAATCAGTAGGCTAAAACCCCTAGTAAAAAAATCCAGTCCATGGAGCCTTAACCTAGTCTTGGATGTCCTATGTAGACCTCCATATCTCCTCTCACAAGACATACAGATAGCCAAACTCTCTATGAAAACGGCTTTCTTAGTCGCAATAACGTCCGCAAAAAGCTTGGGGGAGTTGCAGGCATTGTCGATTCAGGACCCATATCTCCAGACTTTTGACGACAAACTAGTTCTAAGGCTTGATCCTGGGTTCCTTCCCAAGGTAGTATCCCGTACAAACATGGACCAGGAGGTTGTCCTGCCCTCCTTCCGCCAGCATCCTAAGAATCCTGGGGAGCAGGCTTTTCATAATTTAGACGTTAGAGATACGGTGCTAAAATACATAGCAGCAACGGAGGGTTGGAGAACCATTTATTCATCCAATACGGAGGGCATAATAGAGGCAGAAAAGCAGCGAAAGCTACCATCGGTAGATGGATAAGATCTATGATGGCCATAGCATATTGAGCTGAAGGGAGAGATCCCCCGTATCATTAGGGCCCATTCCACACGCGCTATGGCCACATCGTGGGCACAGAGAGGGGGAGCTTCAACAGAACAGATTTGCAGGGCAGCACGTGGGCTAACGTCAGCACCTTTGCCAGACACTACAAACTAGACATAGGCCTAGAACAATTGGCGTTTGGTAGGAAAGTCTTGCACGCTGTAGTCCCACCCTAGTGTTACCATTCTCTGGTACTTCTCATGGTGCTGTCAGGTGGTGAAGTGGAAAACGGTAATTAGACGTACCGGTATTGTGTTTCCAGGAATCAATCCTGACAGCACTACTAGTTCCTCCCTATTGCAAATATTGTTAAATATACCATTGTGAAGTAACGTGTATGAAGTTTTGTTAATAAGGGTGAGTTTCCACGGTCAGGAAACGCTGCGTGTTTGGCGCTGTGCGCTGGCGCAGCGCCAAACACGCAGCGTCCAGATGTTACAGCATAGTGGAGGGGATTTCAAGAAATCCCGTCTCCACTATGCGTAACAATACGCAGGTGGCAAACCTGCGTAAACGGACATGCGGCGCGTCTTTTCAGACCGCAGCATGTCCTCGCGTATTGCGGCGACGGTGCGTCGCCGCAACATAATTAACACAGGGCTATGTAGCCCTGCGCTCTTTCCGGAGGTGTTCCGGAGGTGTCCTGAACACCTCCGGAAAGATCGCGCTCAGAAAGGGGGCGGGGCTTAGACGAAGCGGAATTTCCGCTCCGTCCAAAGCGCTATGGTTCCGGACCGTGGAACCATAGCCTAAAAGTTGTTTGCATCCATCCAGATGTGGTACTTTGAAAAATCACTGAGGGGTGGCGAGGGGAGGGTCCTTTTAACTGCTTGTTGTTCCTGTCCCACTAAGGATAAGAAGGACGTCCTGCATGGTGCTGTCAGGATGGATTCCTGGAAACACAATTACCGGTACGTCTAATTACCGTTTTTCAGCACTAGTGACAATATATTCAGTATGTTATCAAATTCTGTGTAGAACCTCTGGGTTCAAAATCCTCACTATATATCCCTGTAGAAAATACTCTTGGGGCTAAAACAAGATTTTTGTGAAAAAGTGAACTTTTTCAATATGACAACCTAATGTTATTAAATTTTGTGTTCCACCTGTGGGTTCAAAATGCTCACTGTACCCCAGAATAAAATCATTGAGGGGTGTACTTTCCAAAATGGGGTCAGTTGTGGTGGGTTCTGCTGATAAGGCAACGTAGGAGCCCTGCAAATGCGACATGGTGCCTGCATCTCTTAGAGCCAATTTTGTGTTCCAAAATTAAAATATTTCTCCTTCCGCTCCAAGCCCTGCTGTTTGTCCAAACAGAATCTTTTGACTACTTTGGGGTTTCACCACACTCGTAACAAACTGTGGAGTCCAGTTTTTCGTGTTATCGCTTGCAAAAGTGGGAAATTTGAAGATAAAGCAAGATTTTAGAGTTAGCATTTAATTTTTTTTCATTCCTCTTAGCATTAATTCCTGTGCACCAACTGAAGGGTTAAAAAATTTCTTAACAGTTTTAAAGTATTTGAGGTGTACGTTTTTTTTTAAATGGTATCACTTTTGGGGAGTTTCCAATATATAGGCCCCTCAAAGTCTGCTCTCCCAGTGGGTCATGTCACTCGCGAACCATAACCGTAAAATCTGCATTATACTATATTATGGTGCTCTTTCCTTTTGAAGTTTTGCACTCTGCCTCTAAATTAGTGCCTGATTACATGTAGCGTAAAGGAGTACACAGGAAAAATTACACAATAAACTGAGAGGTCTATTTTTTCCTATTAGCCCTTATAAAAATTAAAAATTTGGAGCTAAAGCAACATTTTAGCGGTAAAAATATAATTTCTTTCTTCACCATCCAATGGTATAAATTTCTGTGAAGTCAACATGCTCACTGCCCCCCTAGATGAATTCATTGAGATGCGTAGTTTGTAAAATGACTCCTACCCAGTGGCGTTCTGTGAATAGAGCAGACTAAGCAGCAGCTATGGGGCCCAGACAGGTGAGGGGGCCCACGACGGCCGCTGTCGTTTGGCAGCTGTGCTGTGCTGACACAGTACTATCTCCTTTAATTAAATATAAGCGACGGCCGGACACTGTAAACCCCCTTGAAGGTCCCCTTTCCTTGTTGTTTTCTGGTCAGCAGTTTGCTTAAGTCTCTGGCTGCATTTGCATAAGAAAGCCAGCCTGCAGCCATGCAGATATGCAGCAATACTCTGAACCTCAGTGGCATCACAGGAAGCAGAAAACATTCATAAGTTTCACTCAGGGAGAGATACACTACACAAGAAGGTGAGCCCTGCTGGCTGGGGTATGGGGTGGATTTTTTTGTTGAATGTGTCCCCTCACTGTGCTGGCACTTTATATTTACAATGGCTAGCCTCTGGCTGCACTTTGCACCTTAGGGAGTGAGGGGGTCCTGATTGCAGGCACTGTGGAGGGTGGAGGAGGGGGGCCCTGCATGCACTGTGGAGGAGGAGGATTGCCCTGCATGCACTGCAGCCACCCTTCTGTACTCCTCACAATGCTTCTCCATTAGAGCTGGTTTCATGTGATTTAACCCCTGTACCACCACCAGGCAGGATGATGCTTCCTAGCTGTAGGTAAGACCTCCAGTCTATGTCCCACCACCAACTTCACTGTCAAGGTGTGCAACAATGCATGTTCATGCAATACTAAAAATGTGCAATGCCCTGGAAATCATGGTGCAGCCAATAAATGTTACTAATTTATTCTGCTCCTTCACCCCAGAGGCATGCACCTGGGAGACAGCAATTACATGGGGCGTGCTGAGCTCATGAGGTGCCTGAGAGTGGAAGTTCTGCAGATGTTATGGAAGATATTGTGTGCGGCATTTCTGTGTCCCCTTACCTCTGATAAAATGTGTCTTGTAGTTTGTACACATGTTGGAACTTTGCATAGCTTACATATTCCAATCATTTCATATACAAAGATATGACATCCGTCTACCTGTCTTATATGATGCCATGAATGATGGGCATTGCTTGTACCTGCTGTCAGATTAGGCACCACACTTCTTACATCGGAGCACACTATGCAGCATGTTCCCTGTCAGGCTAGGTTCACATTTATACGCCTGCAGACTTAATGCGTTGGACGTATACATTAAAACGTATGCCATGCATCAACCTACGAATTTAAACAAGTACATTTGATACATATCGTACTTCCATCTTTGTCTCTATATGTTTTTTTACTTAAAAAGAATCATTTTTTTCCATCTAGTTTTACTGGTGTCAACAGTCCCATCCCACTCATTTTGGCATCAGTTCTGTGAGGAGGTGTCCAGAGGAATAAACTTTTTTTCACCCCACATTAAAAACGCGTACCTTTGGTCAATTATGTTTTTTTCCCACAATACAACGTGATCAGGGCAAAACATAGTCAGAAGAACATTTTTTTTACACTACGTGTTGCCCATTATGGTTTGTGTATGCCTCCATATACGTCTGAATACCATTTTTTTTTTGCAATTCAGACATATTTTTCCAGCAGACTGCACTGTATAAATGTGAGCCAAGCCTAAAGAAGTCCTTTTTGTCCAAGGAGGATAAAGCACATCATAAACACAAGTCCATACTGTGTGTTGCTGCTTTGCAGTGTGTATTTTTGCCATGCTGATTTTACAGGTGAAAGGTATTTACTTTGAGCCTTTTTTTGGTTGTAATGGTGAATGCTTCAGGATTATCAATGACCAAAGGGGCGGCAAATTTTTCAGCCGCCCCGGGCCCCACAAACAGTTGCTACGCCACTGCACACACAAGATGGTGAGCCTGGCTGGGGGTCGATTTTTTTTGTTAAATGTGTCCCCTCACTGTGCTGGCACTTTACATTTACAATGGCTCTGACTGCACTTTGCACCTTAGGGAGGGGGGCCCAGCTGCACGCACTGTGGAGGGTGTAGGGGGCCCTGCATGCACTGCAGGTATGTGTGTGTGTGGAGTTAAGAGCACCTGTTTTTTTTTTTTGGGGGGGGGGCCCCATTCAGACTTTTGCTATGGGGCCCCATGATTTCTATGTACGCCCCTGCTCCTACCGGAGTTTTCTGCCGTCCTGACACCTCAGGAGGTCTGCCAGTGTGACATTGGGCTCTACCAGTGTGACATGGCACTCTCAAACCATTCCTGCAACATCTGAACCCAAATATGGTGCTTCTTCCCTTCGGGGCTTTGCACAGTACCTCAAAAGTAGTTTTTGACCACATATGGGGTATCAATGTGATAAGGTGAAATTGAACAACAAATTGTTTGGTCCATTTTGCTCCGTTACCCTTGTGAAAATTAAAAATTTGGGGCAAAACCAACATTTTTGTGGGGAGAAAAATATTTTTTTCATTTTCACAGTTCAAAGTTATAAACTTCTGTGAAGCACCTGGGGTTTCAAGCTGCTCCCCACACATCTAGATACATTGCTTGAGTGGTCTAGTTTCCAAAATGTGGTCAATTGTGTGGGGGTTTCACATAAGCGGCTCTCCAAACGTGACGTGGCGTACGGTAATGATTACAACAAATTTTGCTTTCGGAAAGTCAAATGGCGCCCCTTCCCTTTCGAACCCTGCCGTGAGCCCAAACAGTACTTTTCTCCCACATATTGGGTATCGGCGTACTTGGGAGAAATTGCAAAAAAAAAAATTGGGATCCATTTTCTGCTGTTACCCTTGTGAAAATCAAAAATTTGAGGCTAAAAGTACATTTTTGTGGGAAAAATGTGTTTTTTTTTTTTTTTTATTATTTTCATGGCTCAATGTTATAAACTTTTGTGAAGCACCTGGGGGTTCAAGGTGCTCACCACACATCTAGGTACATTCCTTTAGGGGTCTAGTTTCCAAAATAGGGGTCATTTGTGGTGGGTTTCCATTGTTTAGGCACATTAGGGGCTCTACAAATACGACATGGTATCCACTCTTGATTCCAGCCATTTTTGCGTTCAAAAAGTCAAGCGGTGCTGCTTCCCTTCTGAGCCCTGCCATGTGCCCAAATATTAGTTTCCCCCCACATATGGTTTATCATCATACTCCAGAGAAATTGCACAGCTAATTTTGGGGTTAATTTTCTCCTGTTTCCCTTGTGAAAGTAAAATATTTTGGGCTGAAGTAAAATTTTTGTGAAAAAAAAAAAAAAAAAGTAAAATGTTAATTTTTTTCATTCCACATTCTATATATTCCTGCAAAGCACCTGAAGGGTTAATAAGCTTCTTGAATATGGTTTTGAAGACTTTGAGGGGTGCAGTTTTTAGGTTTCACTTTGGGTTATTTTTTGTCATATTGGGCCCCCAAAGTCACTTCAAATGTGATGTGGACCCTTAAAAAAATGGTTTTGTATAATTTGTTGGAAAAATTTGAAATTGCTGGTCAACTTTTAACTTATATCAAAAAACTGACCGGCACATCCAAACATAGATCAAGTGTGAACAGGTGCTAAACCTAGAGTCACCAACTCATATACATACAAGAAAAAAAGGTAGCACACTGTAGCGCTATAGCTTGCAAACACGAAATATGAAAAATATGAAAAATGAATTGCATCACTGCCTTAGAAATATGAAAAATTGAGAAGTCTTAGCGCATAAGATGGCCAAATTATGTGAGCCTGATAGCCACGTCAAGGCTCTTCTCGTATATCAGGTCCTAACTAATGCCAATCCTCACTTAGAAAAGTCTGTCTGCAGGGAACATATGAATCCTCTCTTCAGACTAAAATCTACATCTCTGTGGAGGGGTAATGAACCTGGTGTAATTAAAAAGCCTGTGACCAACAGGTGGAGTGCTCAGGTAGAAGGTAAATGAATACATATCAAAAAACTGACCGGCACATCCAAACATAGATCCAGTGTGAACAGGTGCTAAACCTAGAGTCACCAAGTCATACACACTGGATCTATGTTTGGCTGTGCCGGTCAGTTTTTTGATATGTATATGTATTCATTTACCTTCTACCTGAGCACTCCACCTGTTGGTCACAGGCTTTTTAATTACACCAGGTTCATTACCCCTCCACAGAGATGTAGATTTTAGTCTGAAGAGAGGATTCATATGTTCCCATGCAGACAGACTTTTCTAAGTGAGGATTGGCATTAGTTAGCCACGTCAAGGCTCTTCTCGTATATCAGGTCCTATCAGGCTCACATAATTTGGCCATCTTATGCGCTAAGACTTCTCAATTTTTCATATTTCTAAGGCAGTGATGCAATTCATTTTTCATATTTTCATATTTCGTGTTTGCAAGCTATAGCGCTACAGTGTGCTACCTTTTTTTCTTGTAACTTTTAACTTATAACTTCCTAACAAAAAAAATTATATTTAAAAAATGATGCAGATGTTAAGTATACATATGGGAGATGTTTTTGATTCATTATTTTGTGTGGTATAACAATCTGATTTAAGGCCATAAAAATTAAAAGTTTTAAAACTACAAAAATTTCTTACTTTTTGTAAAAAATTTTATATTTTCATAAGTATACGTAAATCATATCGACCAAATTTTACCAATCTCATGAAGTGCAGTATGTCATGAAAAAACAATCTCAGAATCAGTGGGATTTATTGAAGTGTTCCAGAGTTAATACCTCATAAAGTGACACTGGTCAGATTTAAAAAATTTGGCCTGGTCATTAAGGTTAAAATTAGCGCTGTCACTAAGGGGTTAAGCAAACTTTTAACTGCTCATAAATTAACTTAGAAAAAGGTTAAAAGAAAGAGAGACAGTGCTTACAAGCTCTGCCGTCAGGAGCAGCTCACTGACTATGCACAAGCATATAATTCTGCAGCCAGCTATGTATTGTGATACATATACACTGTAGAAGCTTTATGCCTCAACATTTTTAATAAAACCCTATTGCACAAATTATTTTTAGCCATAATGCAAGCATTTAAGTACTGAATAAATTGGCTCCAGAGGTTTTTACCTGAGCATTATAAAGGAGGGCTTGGCTTGAGCACTCACTATCTGAGCCAGAAGGGAAGACTACTCCTTTAAAACAACTCTGGCTTTTCCAGTTGCAATGATTGTCTGATAATCCAGCTAACTACTATACAAAAGATGTCATCATGGGACAGTACAGGGAACCTGGCTCCTGATTTATGCTGCCCAAACCACGGACAGCATGATTCGCAGGCTAACTGCTCGTTTGCAGCTAGGGATATTTTTCCCTGAAACGCTTTTGGTGTTACAGAAAACATACACTACAAAGCTCCTGCTGAAGACCGAGAATGAGACTAGTCTGGCGCGGCCTGGCTCTTCCCAGTGCTCTCAGAGGTGATTGACAGTTCTCTTGCTATTGAGCTACGTCAATCACCTGGAGCGGCGCTGGGAGAAGCTGACTTGGGGTGGGGTCTGACTAGTCTTATTTCTCTCTAAATCCTCAAAGTGTTTCAGAGAAAAATATACTTGTAGCAATTGTGCAGCTAGGCTTTATTTCATGCATCCCAAGGTTTGGGCAGCATGACACAGGTGAAAGGTTCTCTTTAAGAGAAGAACGTGATGTAAGTACAAATCTGAGAGAAAATGGAAATTAACTGTATATACCTGCAGCCATTGTGATAATCTGCAGGTAGGTGCTGTTTTGGGTGGTCTTCTAATTGGCTGCAGTTAGAAGATGAAGTTATATATATTCTGCAGCCACTTACTCCCAGTCATTGGAGGTGACACCGGGGCTGAGGACAGCCAGAATTCTTACTTGAGTGCGTGGTAATCACTTCCCTCTCCTTGAATGACATCCTGTTTTGCACACATGTGCATAAGAGAATGTCAGTCAAGAAGCGGTGGACGTTATTACAACCCACTCCCTGTTTATTGAGCTCTGAATGCCCTCAGCCCTTGGCTCCACCCCGATGGCTGGAAGCAGGTGGCTGCAGTGAGGATATGACATCATTTTCTCCCAGTAGCCACACTTCCAATTAGACTGCGGCACATGTTTAAAACATTTCTATCCTGCAATTTGTGTTACTGATTTATGACAAAAACGATGCTTTTATATATACCCTTTTCAAGTTGTTTTCTTGTTGAATTGCTTTTTCTTTGAATTTCAGTTTCTGATCCTCTAAGCCAGTCTGTTGTGCAACATCTAAGATGGATAATGCAAAAAGATCTTCTGGGGCAAGACATCTTCCTCATTGGCCCTCCGGGTCCTCTTCGGAGAGCTATAGCTATGCAGTATTTGGTAAGTTGTGATTTAGACAACCCTGCTGAATAGTTAGAAGCTTAAATTTTAAATTTAGGTCATGTTTCCTGAAAGAAAAGTTAATAAAAAAAAGTTTTGGGACACCTGTGGTAATAGCCAATCTTCCCCTTTTTTAAAAAACAAAAAAACAAATCGCCATTTTTACTGTGGACAAGAAAATAATATAGTATGCATCAGGGTGGATTTGATTTAAATCAATCTGATTTAAATCACGATTTAAATCATGATTTAAATCACTAGTCAGTAAGGCTTGATTTAAATCAGTGATTTAAATCAAAGTTTCTACCAGACCGGTATATCTAATTTCATGTGCGATACGCCCCAGACAGGTGTATCTAATTTCATCATGCGCGATATGCCCCAGACCGGTGTATGTAATCCCATAATGCGATACACTACACTCAGCCCTGTATCTAGATACATGCAGTGTGTCATGTGCTGTGAATAATCCCAGTGTGAGATACTCTCCACATATCTGTGCTCAGTTTATAATACAGCAAGCAGCATGAACTAACAGAATAGATGCTGCCGGTCATCCTCAGTGACAGCCTACTTGTCAGTATCACTGGCAGTCCCCAACAAAATGGCTCCGCAATGGCTCCGCTCTGTGAGCCTAAACTACATCCTCTGTTATTACAAACACCTAGTAACGGAGGAGAGAAGTCACACGTGATCAGACCCCGCCTGCATTTACTACTGTCGCAATACGAGCTAGCAGTTTATATTTCAGCAGCTGCTCTGCCTAGTGTTTAAAAGTGGAAATACCAAACATTTTAAAATTATTTTTCAGATTTTATTTCTCGATCACCCGCAGTAGTTCTTGCTACTTTAACATGCAAGTAGATGAAGATTTTTAGAATCACTTTTTATATTACTTTTTTCTTAGTCTTCCTTGCACAAACAACTGATACGTCAGGAAATGCACACACAGCAGAATACATACAAGAAGTGGCAGTAAAAGCTATAACATGTGAACAAAAATTCAAATCATTCTTCTTGTGTTGTGCAGATCTATTCCACTCCAAACAATCAGAAACATATTGTCTAACTTCTTGGACTTGGCACTGAAGGGGTTGATTCTGTATTCATAGGTTTGTAGAACAATAGGATTAAGGTCTTTTTCTCAACTCTGTTCATGTTGTAACATTTTTGCCGTGAAGAAGAGGCTGGGACCTCTGCGGAGTCCAATTCAGTTTTGAGAACTGCGTAAGTAAAGCGAGCGTCTGTGATAATATAGGAGAGAAACTGCCCACTAATCCTACAGAAACCTCTGGAAGAGCATGGCATTGTGAATGTTACACATATACAGCCTTTATTCTACTGAGTTAAACAACTCAGCTTTATCTCATGATGGAAGAACCTTTGGATGGTAAAATATTTTCCTCAAAAAGCAGTTTATTGAAAAAAATCTGATTTAAATCAAAAAAATCCGATTTAAATCAAAAAAATCCGATTTAAATCAAAAAAATCCGATTTTTTTGATTTTTTTAAAAAAATCATTGATTTTTATCCACCCTGGTATGCATATTTCTTATTTCAGAGTCCATAATGATCCAGACTATAAAACTAGAATGTCACTTAAATCGCTTGATTGTTTTTCACTTCTAAAAACCGTTGAGTAAAAATCGATCAGGAAGTCACAAGAACCAAGTGCTCGCACTTTCCCATCAGTAACAAAGTTGTTGCTCTTAGAATATGGCAACACAAAAAAAATTTAAATGGCATCTTTTTGTTTATTATGTAGTCTTAGTATCTTGCACCTGTTCACGCTTGCTTTATTCTGTTCAGAGGTGCAGGTTAGTATTTTGTTTTTTGTAGTATACTATTGTGGATGTTAGGCTGCTTTCACACATCAGTTTTTTGACATCAGGCGCGATCCAGCGTGTTTTTAAAAAAAACGCATCTGGTATCGGATGCGTTTTTTTTGGCATTGACTTTCATTAGCGCCGGATCGTGCCTGATGTCACTGCGTTGCTTCCGTTTTGTCCGGATCCGGCGGAAATGTACATTCCGGCGGCCGGACAAGACGCTGACTGCAACTTTTTTTTTTTTTTTTTTTTTTCCAGAGCCACCTAATGGTGCCTGAATCGGCGCATCTGGCGGCCGGAAACAATACAAGTCTATGGAACCGGACCAGTCTTTTGTGAAATCCGTGAAAACACTGATCCAGATTCTGGAAATCTCTCTCTCTCTCTCTCTTTTTTAAAATCAACGTTGGATCCGTCCTATCAGGCATACGACGGATTATGCCTGACACAAAAAAACTGATGAGTGAAAGTAGCCTTAACTGCCTCTTTTTCTGTCTGAACACCTTCCAGTCAGCCTAAGGTGGTTTTTAAGTAGTGCTGGATCCTACTTGCATTTTAAATTTCTAGGCTTTTAGCCAGGGAGAGGCATGTTTGATAAAATATGGTTTAGGGTCCCATCAAAGAAGATACACCTTGCAGTGGTTGATAGGATCTCATGAAATTAGCCAATTTATGTGCTAAGCACCTTTATTTCATAAGTATATTCTATAAAGCAGCAATGCAGTTCAAATGTAATATATTCAATGTTTGCGTACATCCTGGTGCATACAGTGTGCTGCTGTATTCTTTTGTTTGTATATTATGCATTCATAGTAGCTTGTACGTGTTCACACTTGCCTTATTCTGTTCTGAGGTTCTGGTCAGTTTTTTTTTTTTGTAGTAAACTTATAAGTAGCGTTGAGTGAATCGATTTTTGGTACTCCAGTACTGCATTCATGTCAGTAGTACCTGGCGGCTAGACGAGAGTATAGCGAATCTGTTACCTTAAGACATTCCCAGCATGTCTTTTAATTAGCCCTGACAAATAAAATGAGTCTAGGAATGCCTTTATGCATTTATATGTATAAATATATGTGTCGTCAGTACAAAGGAATGGCACACAATTTATTCCTTCCAAAGACCATACTAAGGTATAGGGGACACTCATTACGAGTGTAAGAAAGGAGATTCCAGCAGCTAAACAGGAAAGGGCTTCTTTACAGTTACAGCAGTCAGACTGTGGAATACCGACCACAAGAGGTAGTAATGGCAGACACTATAGCTGCTTTTAAAAAAGGGCTGGATGATTTCATCAGTGCACATAACATTGTGGGTTATAGTTAATTTAGTGGCGAAATGTACAATTGGTGGAGAAAGGTTGAACTTGATGGACCGAGGTCTTCTTTCAACCTACCGTATACACTCAAGTATAAGGCGACCCCCCTAATTTTGCCACAAAAAACTGGGAAAACTTATTGACTCGAATATAAGCCTAGGGTGGGAAATGCAGCAGCTACTGGTAAATTTCAAAAATAAAAATAGATACCAATAAAAGTAAAATTAATTGAGACATCAGTAGGTTAAATGTTTTTGAATAGCCATATTGAATCAGGAGCCCCACAGAATGCTCCATACAGTTCATGATGGCCCCATAAGATGCTGCATACAAAATACGCCCCATATAATGCTGCACAAAAGGTTAATAATGGCCCATAAGATGCTCCATAGAATAGGCCCCATATGCTGCTCCATAGAATAGGCCCCATATGCTGCTCCATAGAATAGGCCCCATATGCTGCTCCATAAAGGTCATGGCCCCATAAAATGCTCTATAATTATGCCTCATATGATGCTCCATATATTATGCCCCATATGCTGCCCATAAGATGCTCCATGTATTATACCCCATAAGATGCTCTGCACTTTATGCCCCATAAGATGCTCCGCACATTATGCTCCATAAGATGCTCAGCACATTATGCCCCATATGATGCTTCGCACACTATGCCCCATATGATGCTCCGCACATTATGCCCCATAAGATGCTCCTCACATTATGCCCCATAAGATGCTCTCATATCCAAAATCTCGCACATTATGCCCCATATGATGCTCCGCACATTATGCCCCTAAGATCCGACATATGCCATAGACTCCGCACATTATGCCCCATAAGAGCTCGCACATTATCCCCATAGATGCGCACATTATGCCTTCATATTGCTGCTGCAAATAATAAAAAAAAAAAAATACTCCCCTCTCGTCGCTGGGGGCCAGATGCTGGTGTCCTGAGCAGGCGGGGACACCGGCGCGCTATGGGGGACAGGTGCCGGTGTCACCGCTGGCTCAGGCCCCGGCACCTGCGATATTCACCTGTCCCCGGTCCACGGCTGAGCGCCGCTGTCTTCTGGGTCCTCTGTCAATGACTGCTCAGGCAGAGGGCGATAGTCACCTGGCCCAGTTCCACCGCTGCTCTCCGCTCCGTCCTCTGGCTGTGAATGTTCAGGTCAGAGGGCGCGATGACGTGGTTAGTGCACGCCGCGCCCTCTGACCTGAACATTCACAGCCAGAGGACGGAGCGGAGCGCAGCGGTGGAACTGGGCCAGGTGACTATCGCATATACTTACCTGCTCCTGGAGCGGTCTCTGCTGCCCCTGCTCTTCTCCCGCGGTATCTCTTCCTTCCTGCAGCGGTCACGTGGTACCGCTCATTAAAGTCATGAATATGCGCATATTTATGACTTTAATGAGCGGTACCACGTGACCGCTGAACACAGGCGCCGGAGACCTTGGGAGAAGCAGGGGGGCTACAGAGACCGCGCCAGGAACGGGTAAGTATGTTCTGACAGCTGCGCTCCCCCTGCCGATCCCCTGTATATGATTCGAGTATAAGCCGAGAGGGGGACTTTCAGCCTTAAAAAAAGGGCTGAAAATCTCGGCTTATACTCGAGTATATACGGTATGTAACTATGACATACAGCTTGGGTAGAACTAGAATCAGCAGCTAATGAATACCATCCTCTCTGTGATTTAATATGGCAATATCCTACCAACCCTTTTTTTCCCAGATTCACCTCACCCTATCTTAAGAGCCACAATCTCAGCCTGGAAAAAGTAGCATTTTGAAATATGAACAAATTAAAGATTTATCATTATCAGTTATCCAAAACCTAACTAAATCTGAGATTCCCGATTACTGGTCCCATTTAGTAATAAGAAGTGTGAGTGTGAGAGATCTTCATGATGTAAACAGTTTCATTCCTTTTCTAGAGTTTATTTGTCATTTCTTAGGCAACACAAACAATCAACTCATTTGGAAAACCAGCAATTTTTTATGATTTTAATAATAATTTTCTCTTTGAAAAAATCCTTATATGTTGAAGTGAGGAAAAGATTTAAGGAAGCAATTTACCACAGCTCATGGCAGGAAAGCATGAAACTAACTTACTCTACTGCTACAAATATCTTACCAATTGGTATTTCTCCCCGAGAAGAATAATAGCAATTTAAACACCTCACCCCAATGTTGGAGAAACTGTGGACACGATAGTGATATTCAGCACACTTTTTGGAAATGTCCTAAATTAAGAAAATTTCGTAAAGAGTCAGACTCATTTATTAATCAGCTACTGAAGCGAGACATAACTATAACTCTCCAAATGGCCCTTTCATTGGATATGGAGAATAATAACCCCACTTGTTAATCTACCGTACATACTCAAGTATAAGCCGACCCAAGTATAAGCCGAGGCACCTAATTTTACCACAAAAAGTGGAAAACTTTTTGACTAAAGTATGAGCCTGGTATGCATTATCCCCTTATCCACATCCTGGTATGCATGGCCTCCTCATCCCCATCCTTGTATGCATGGCCCCCTCATCTCTATCCTGGTATGCATGGCTCTTCATCCCTATCCTGGTTTGCATCCCTTTCCTGGTATCCACGGCCTCCTCATCCCCATCCTGGTATTCACGGCCCCCTCATCCCCATCCTGGTATGCATGGCCTCCTCATCCCTATCCTGGTATGCACGGCCTCCTCATCCCCATCCTGGTATGCATGGCCCCCTCATCCCTATCCTGGTACGCATGGCCCCATCAGAAAAACATTTAAAAACATAAACCATCCATCCTACTTACCGTCCCTGCACACCCTCGCAGTGTCTTGTTCCGATGCCAGCAGCTGTGGTGGGGCGATCACATGTTCCTGCTACTAAAGGTAATAAATATTCACTGCTCTCCACGCCCATGGGTGTGGAGGACAGTGAATATTCATTCCCTTAAGTAGCTGCACACGTGATCGGTCCGCCGCTGCAGGAAGCCGGCGGATGGGACCACTGTGCCCGCTATTACAGAGAAATGAATATTCACTGCCAGCGCCATGAATATTCATTTCTATTTAGCATTGGGCACAGGCTTTAGCCGCATCAGTCGGCTCCTGCTTCCTGTGACCGTACGCTGCAGCTCTTCCTCTGTCTTCTGGGACCCTCACTTGAGTATAAGCTGGGGGGGGCTTTTTCAGCACAAAAAAATGTGCTGAAAAACTTGTCTTCTACTCGAGTATATACAGTATGTTAATTCATGTATTTCTGGTGCTTAAGTACTCAATCACAGCCTCCTGGAAGAAGCCAAATGTCCCTAAAGTGTTGGATATTATTAACAAGATTTCACTTCATAAAACGTATGAATATTCCCGTGCCTTAGCAAATAATACTCTTTGAAAAAAAGGGAATTATGGGACGATTGCTATTCATTATTCTATTTTATTCAAAATGGAACTATTAATATTAAATTACCGTTAAATTGTCTAAGGAAAGTAAATAATTTCTGTTATTGGTTATTTTTGCTATGTATATACAAACCTATGTTTGCTAATTAAAGCATTTTATTGTAACATCTAAGGAACAGCTACGCATTTAAGTTCTCCATTTCCTTTAATATCATTTCCCTTCCTACTATCCCAATTACTCCCTATTAAAGAATTATTTACATCTATCTTTCCTCCCTCCATTTTTCCTTCCCTTATATTTCTGTTAATATTTAAAAATGTAATAAAAATTACTGAAAGACAAATGACGATTTCTCAGTAAGTGAGGAACAGACTGGCCATGTAAAGATATACATACGCAAATAATTAGTTTGGGGTGTGATATCCTTCTGACAGATTCCCATTAAGTAACAAATAGCCTGTATCATTAAAAAGGTAATCCAGCTCCAGGCTCCACTCATTTCCACATTAGAGATGACCTCACAAGTACAGATATCTGCTGGCATGAGCAGCACTTATCGCTCACCTGTCCTATTTACTGGAATAACACACAAGCCTGCAGATATCTCTGGATGTGATGTCCAACAAATTAAAGTTGCACTCCTTACTGCTATAGCATGCAAACATGAAGTATATAAAACTGGAATTGCATAGTGGAATATATGAATGAATATGAATATATGGGTAGGTAGGATCAAGCTATGATTAAAACCGCCATATGCTGATGGGTGGAGTGCTCGGTCAGAAAGCCTCTGTATACCAATATTAAAGACTGACTCACTTCTTAGTCCAGCAGCGGTATCATATTAAGTTAGGTTCCCAGCAAAGAAGGTCGCCTTGTTGTTGGCGCTGGGCACACACGAATTGGCCAATTTATGCTCTAAGTATCTTCAATTAAACTTATTTTCTGGAGCAGTAATGCAATTCCAATTTCATATATGTCATGTTCGCTAACCATAGCAGTATAGAGTGCAGCTTTAATTTGCTTGTTACATCGGGAAGTGGCTGTTTTGGCCTGCACCTGTTCACACCTGTTTTTCTGTTTACAAGTGACAGTCAGTATTTGATATTTGTAGATGTGATGTGTAGGCCCTGCTCTCTTAATGAGAACGTGAGCAGAGCCCGGTTAATGTTTCTATGGTACAAAGGGGATTTCCCATCTTATGAAGAAATAGCATATCTCTTGACTGTGCTATTATATTGGCCCCGATTCATAAAGACCTTGTTGCCGGTTTTGATGAGGGGGATGTTGGAGTTAGAGACAATTAATTAATAGTCGCACGCCTCTTAATGTGCATCATAAAAGTGCATCATAAAAGTGGCATGCACCTTGCCACAAATCTTACTCCAGTCGCTGATCTAATATTAAAAGAAATGCGTACGCAGGTTTTGGCTGTGTAATCTGAGAGCAGCATAGTGTAGAGAGTCTGATTTCAGGGATATGTCACTTGCTCAGTTGCTTGTTATAAATTTAATGCAATCAATGTTTTATCAGCTGGAGATTATCACTGCATGACAGACTCTCATTCCAGGCAGTCAGGCTAATCAGTGTAACCCCGCCCCCACATTTGATTGGCAGCTACTCACAATAAACTGTGCACACAGGATGTTGCCAGCCATGAGTGTGGGCGGGGTTATACACAGCTCAGCATTCTGATCACTTCTACATCTACAGCACAGAAAACATGGATTCTATCAAAACTGCACCAAGCAGCCCAGTAAGTGAAACATCGTTGGAATCAGGGTATCTTATCGGGACACCATGCTGCTCTCGTATTACATAGCAACAACCTGCTAACAGATTCTCTTTAGTGAATAGGTTATCAGTTTTAAAAACAGACAACCCCTTAAGAGATGATATTGGTTAATGAGTTCCAATATTTAACTTGTTTCTGATGTCATTGCTATTACAGGAGCTGACTAAGCGAGAAGTTGAATATATCTCTCTCTCCAGAGACACTACTGAATCTGACCTGAAGCAGAGGAGGGAGATACGAGCTGGAACTGCATTTTACATTGATCAGGCAAGTTATTAATGCAGTGCTTTACAATGGCAGTGATTGTCTGCAGAGGTTAACAATGAAACGGTGTATATTGGAATATATTTAACAATTGTATTTTTCAACAGAGTATTTGTGGTCGATAGAATACACTTGTACTTCTCCCATTGCTTGTACTTATTACTTACTTATTGTTTTAACAGAAATATCGAATTGAGCGCCTTCTGAGTATTAACCCTTTAAGGACCACCGATACACCTTTTAACGGCAGCAGTTAAGGGTACTTATTCCTCAGTGCTGTTTTTTAGCGGCGCTGAGAAATAAGTGTATATTGCCCCCCAGCGTCGGCATTTCTCTGGGGTCTCGGCTGCCGGGAGTAGCTGAGACCTTAGAGAACATGGTTCAGGTCAGTTTTTACCAACCCCAGTGTTGTGATCGCCATTTATTCACCGAATAATGGCGACTGCAAAAAAAGTCAAATTTCCCATTTATGTCTCTCTCCTCTGATGTGATCTAGTACATCAGAGGAGAGCGAAATGTAGTCCCCCGGTACCTGCGATGTTTTCTGGTCCCTCCCGCTGTGTACCCCGGCCCTCTTCCGTGAAAAAAATGGATTGCACATGTTCAGTGCGTCCCCCGAGATCTGCCCGCCGGCACCTGGCAACAATAGGAGATTTCTTCTATTGGTTCATTTTGATCCCTGTGATAGACCCTATCACAGTGATCAAAATAAAACAAAATGGTAAATCAACGTGCCCTTTATCACCCCCTTAGTTAGGTAAAAATAATAAAATAAAAAAAAATTGTTTATTTCCATTTTTCCATTAGGGTTAAGGTTAGGATTAGGGTTATAGTTGGGGTTATAGCTAGGGTTGGGGCTAGGGTTGTGTTGGGGTTAGGGTTGTGGTGTTGGGGTTAGGGTTGTTGTGTTGGGGTTAGGGTTGTTGTTAGTGTTATGGTTAGGTTTGGGATTAGGATTAGGGGTGTGTTGGGATCACGGTTGGGGTAAGGTGTTGTGAACATTCTGGATATGACTTCAGAGTTTGGGCTTCCTCTGGTGGCTGCTGATAGTATTGAGGTGGCTTTGGTTGACAGAAGTCCTTCAGCAGCTGGGAGCGATAATTGGCAATCTGGTGGTGATTACTGGGGAGATTTAAGGGAGTAACCTTCCCATGATCCTCGCCGGTGATTAATTGTTTCTTCCTGGTCCCATTTGGAAGTCAGCTTGCTGTCTGCAACTTTCAGATAAGTGATTTTCAGCTTGCTTCTGAGGCTTTTGCTTTTCTTGTTTTTCTGCCCTTCTGGCGTGAGGTCAGCCGGGTTCCCCGGCTGGGGCCTGTGCTGGTCTCTGTTTTCCATTTAGCACTGTATATTTCTTCAGTCCCTGTTATTTCAGTATCTGCTGGTTAGCTGCCTGTTCACACCAGAGCTCTGATCTAGTGGGGGCGAGATTGTGTGGTCTCAGCATTTTTTGGAAATCAGAAATGTTGGAATTTTTCCTAGGGTTTTGCTGGATTGCAGAAAGTACTCTTTTCTGTCCTATCTAGATAGTTTTGGGCCCCAGCTTTTGCTTACTCTATTTCTCCTTGTCATTGGGTAACAGCTGTGTTGGACCCAGATATGTGGGGTGTAGCTATTCCTAGGGGCTGCTAAGTACAAGGTTAGCTTTCCTCCTTCACTCGCTTGGCTAGCAAACCTTCATGCTTGTGTCGTGGTAGGCACGTATGCGTCCTCCCGACGCTTTTTTTTTTCGTTATTTAGCTCGAATCATTTTGACATCTGGGGGTCGGACCTTGCTATTTGACAGTCCATCTCCACCAATCAAACGTTAGGGCGGAGCGTGGAGTAAATGTCGGTTTCCTTTAGCACGGGGCATAACCGGGCATGGCCCTGACACTTGATTCGAAACCAATTTCGAGGTCAAAAAGTCAGTGCGGCCCACTCCTCTGAGCGCCGCGTGGCGCCAAAACAGTGGTCCCTTCCCTCACCGGAATGGGGTCAGAAATTGGAAAGTTGTGGTCATTTCTACTCATACCCTTTTTGTGAAACACCTCACAAACATTTGGTCCTAAAGTGGAACTTTTTTGGAAAAAGTAATATGCTCATTGATCAGCGCAGTGGGAAACCCATTATTTCGATTCGGTGTGGGTTAGGGCAGAAAGGGCCAAGCGGTGTTTTACCTCCAATGCAAAACGAGTCCTGACTGGTCCTGCCCTCCCCAGTTCGGGCCTCCTCCTACCAGGCCCGTCTAAGATTTAGGTCCAGGGTGGCGCTGGCTATGAGTCTCCCAGGTTTTTATTCTATTCGGACAGGAGTATGGGTACATCAGGGTCTAGAGGCAGGGGCTCAGTCGCTGGCTGTCCCCAACCACTCCCTGGCGGTGATTCCCAGTCCCCTGCAGAATCCGTGGGCGCCCGGGATTAGGGCAGGTCCTGGCGGGACGCTAGACCCACTGAGTTTGCCCGGTCTTCGCCTGGGAAGGACCGCATGGGCAAAGCCAGTACCCCTTGGGTCCCTGTGCGCTGCCTGCGACTCCCACTTTTGGTTATATTAGGTGAGTCAGCTCCTGAAGGTGAGAGCGCTTTTTTGTCGAGATCCTTCATCCTTGTTACGCCACTACTACATGTATGGTCAAAAGTATAGCTTCGGCTGCTGGGTGTGACTACGCTACCAAGTGCTGGTGGTGATTTTTTGTCGCAGCGTCCGCAAACAGAACAAGTCCCAAATTATTTGACTGGGGGAAAGCGTGGTACTATTCCGTATTCTGAGAGGGAAGACGCCTACGGTGTTTTCTCTGGGATTGCATTGGCGCATTACAGATCCTCTCCTTACGCTCCTCCCAAGCCCAGGACTGATGGGTGTCTCGCGAGCCAGCATCGTGATCCGCAGCTGGTCTCAGGAGACATAAAAATTAGCTGGGCTCCAAATATAATTGGTAGGGTTGCATTCAATTGGGGTCTTGTCACTTTTTCTAATCGTGGGTATAACCAAGCTTGATGTCCTTAACCCTCAGCGTTAAAAAAAAAAAACACGTGGTTATTACCGCTTCACTGCCTCAGGGAACTCTGCAGGTTCAGCATGCCGCGACCTTCCAGTGCCACGGAAGCGATACCAGACTGCGTCGCCTATGCCGTCCGGGGCCTCGGCATCTTTTAGCTCAGTTTCTCGCTCTCCCTCTCCTTTGGAGGCAAGTGATCAGTATTCAGATTCTGATTCTGAAGGGTCTCTCAATCTAGAGGCACCGTATTGTCAGGAGACAATTGACAGTCTGATTGAAGCTGTCAATCAATCCCTGGGGATAGAGGATGAATCCACCTTGGCCTCTGGTCATAAGGTGTCTTTCAAACGAGCCAGACAAACTCATAAGGTTTTTGGTGCTCATCCTGAGTTTGAGGAGCTGGTGCAGCGCCCCCGAGAAAAACCGGACAAGCGCTTTGCAGGACAAAAAGCCCTTAATACCAGATATCCTTTTGCTCCCGAACTTCTGAAGGTGTGGGCAGAATCTCCTACAGTCGATCCTCCTGTATCGCGTTTAGCGTCTAAAACGCTTCTCTCCTTCCTAATGGTTCCTCGATCAAGGATCCAACGGATCGTCTGGTTGAAAGTTTGGCCCGCTCAGTGTTTGAGGCATCAGGCTCTGCACTCTCTCCTTCTTTTGCAGCGACTTGGGTTGCTAAGGCCATGATATCTTGGTCGGAGTCTCTAAATAGAGCCCTTCACGGTATAGAGGTGCCTTCTGAGGTAACGGAAATCTCCAATCAGATAGCTCTTGCAGGTGATTTTTTAATTAACGCTTCTATGGATGCGGCATATTGCGCGGCATTAGCTGCAGCTAATGCAATTGCTATCAGGAGAGCTTTGTGGTTGAGGACTTGGCGAGCGGATTCAACCTCAAAGAAATCACTTACGTCCTTACCCTATCAGAGCGGCCGATTATTTGGCGAGAAGTTGGATCAGCTCATATCTGATGCGACGGGAGGAAAGAGCAGTTTCCTTCCTCAGCAGAGGTTTAGACAGCCTTTTCGCCGACAGCTTCAGCCTCGCTTTAGGGCCTTTCGTAACCCAGGTTGGACCGCGCCAGCCACCTCCAGCGGCTCAGGTCGACCTAATCAGGCCAGAGATCGCCAAGTCTCCTACAAGACCAACCCTTTGGGAAGAATGCGATCTCAACAGCCAAAATCTAGAGGGTCTAAATCCCAAAGATATTCGGATAAATGACTGGAGGCAGAATCCGGTCAATTTATCCAGAGTAGGCGGCCGCTTACTCTGGTTTCGCCCCGCTTGGCTATCAATTACTCACGACAAGTGGGTCAGGGAGTTAGTTTCCTCGGGGTACAAAATAGAATTCATCAATCGTCCGTCAAATCGATTTTTTCCTTCGCGTCTTCCCAAAAAAGAATCCCGTGTTCACGCCTTATTCAAGGCGGTCGAATCTCTTCGGCGCAGCGGGGTCATTGTTCCTGTTCCAGAGATCGAAAGGGGTCAGGGGTTTTACTCCAATCTGTTCATAGTACCCAAGAAGGACGGCTCTGTCAGACCCATTTTGGATCTAAAAACGACTGAATCAATTTGTCAGAATTCGACGGTTTCGAATGGAGTCTCTACGATCGGTTATTGCAGCAATGGAAAAGGGGGAATTTCTAGCATCAATAGACATTCAGGATGCCTATCTCCACATCCCCATATTTCCTCCTCATCAGAGGTTTCTTCGGTTTGCCATCGGCAACCTTCACTTCCAGTTCACAGCTTTGCCGTTCGGACTAGCCACAGCCCCCAGGGTGTTCACAAAGGTTATGGCTGCCGTTGTGTCCATTCTGCACTCCCGGGGGATAGTCATTTTGCCATATTTGGACGATCTCCTCATCAAGGGTCCGTCCTATCAGGCTTGCGAGAAGAGTGTCAGCATTACGCTAGACACCCTTGCTCGCCTGGGGTGGCTGGTGAATCTAAAGAAATCGTCTCCCGTGCCATCTCAAAGGATCACCTTTTTAGGAATGATTTTCAACACTGCTCAAGGGTTGATAACTCTTCCTCAAGAGAAGGCTCTAGTTCTCCGTCAGGAGGTACGGATCCTTCGCCAACCAATACCTCACACCATCCGGTTTTGTATGAGGGTCCTAGGAAGGATGGTGGCAGCGATCGAAGCCATTCCATTTGCCCAGTTCCATCTCCGCTCCCTTCAGCATGCTCTCTTGGCAGTATGGAACGGGAGCCCTTACTCGCTCAATTTTCAGTGCCGTCTGTCCCGGCAGGTCAGACAGACGCTTTCGTGGTGGACAAGGGACATCACTCTTCGCCAGGGGCGATATTTTCCTCCAGTCCATTGGCTGATAGTCACAACGGACGCCAGCCTTCTCGGATGGGGAGCAGTGTTTCGTCACTATACAGCTCAGGGGACTTGGTGTCGGCAGGAAGCGACCCTCCCAATCAATATTTTGGAGATCCGAGCTGTTCGGCTGGCTCTGAGGCGTTTTTCACCATCATTTGGCGGGCCGCCCTGTCCGAATACAATCGGACAATGCCACAGCGGTGGCATACATAAATCATCAGGGGGGTACCCGCAGCAGGGCAGCCATGCGCGAGGTAGGACACATTCTATCCTGGGCAGAAAGAAATCACTCTGTGATATCAGCGGTCCACATTCCAGGCGAGGAGAACTGGGCAGCGGATTTTCTCAGCCGTCAGGGGATAGCGTCAGGGGAATGGTCGCTACATCCGAGGTATTCCAGCAGATATGCCTACGTTGGGGAACCCCAGATGTGGACCTGATGGCTCCAGGATAAATGCCAAGGTGCCCAACTTTGTCTCCGGTACCGAGATCCGCAGCAATTGCAGTGGATGCCCTGGTTCTACCATGGAATCAGTTTCATCTTCTGTACTTGTTTCCACCAATGGCTCTACTCCCAAGGGTGATCAGGAAGATCAGGTTAGAGGGGGTACCAGCAATATTGATCGCTCCGGATTGGCCGCGTCGCTCATGGTACGCAGAGCTGGTAAAACTGCTCAGCGACGCACCCTGGCGTCTGCCAGAACGCGTGGATCTTCTCTCCCAGGGCCCAGTTTACCACCAGAACTTAGCGGTCCTGTGTTTGACGGCCTGGCCGTTGAATCTTGGATTCTGACTAGGGCTGGATTCTCCAAAAAGGTCGCCGCCACAATGGCTAGCGCCAGAAAACCCACCTCGGCTCGTATCTACAATGGTACTTGGAAGGTCTTTTTTACATGGTGCAGGGAACATGGTTATTCTCCACTTCATTTTTCAATCCCCAACATTCTGTCTTTTCTCCAAGCAGGCTTAGATTCAGGTTTAGCACCAAGTACTCTTAGGCGTCAAATTTCGGCCTTGTCGGTTCTTTTTCAGCGAAGGATCGCATCTAATTTACAGGTCAGGACCTTTATTCAGGGGGTTGTCCATATAGTGCCCCCTACAAGGCTCCCTTAGATGTTTGGGATCTCAATCTGGTTCTGGGAGTTCTGCAAGAATCTCCTTTTGAGCCTCTTCAGGAGGTTTCCCTGACATACCTTTCCCGGAAGGTGGTATTTTTAGTGGCCATAACATCCATAAGGCGGGTTTCGGAGCTGGCAGCACTATCCTGCCGAGCTCCGTACTTACTTTTCCACCGTGATAAGGTAGTGCTTAGGCCAGCACCTCCTTTTTTGCCTAAGGTCGTGTCCTCATTTCACATCAATGAGGACATTGTTTTGCCCTCATTTTGCCCAGCTCCGACGCACCGGGTAGAAAAAGCTCTCCATACGCTGGATCTGGTGAGAGCACTCAGGAGATATGTATCTCGAACGGCATCCTTTAGGCAGACGGACACGCTGTTTATCCTCCCTGAGGGTCGCAGGAAGGGACTCGCTGCGTCTAGGTCAACTTTAGCTAGATGGATACGGGTAACCATTCAAGAGGCCTACCGCATCAGAGGCGCGGTGGTTCCCGCAGGAATCAGGGCTCACTCCACCAGAGCAGTGGGTGCTTCCTGGGCTCTTCGGCATCAGGCTTCGGCGGAACAGGTTTGTAAGGCGGCAACCTGGTCCAGTTTGCATACTTTTTCAAAACATTATAATGTCCATACTCAGGCGTCAGCGGATGCTAGCCTGGGTAGAAGGATTCTTCAGGGCGCGGTAGCGCACCTATGAGCAATGCCTATGTATAATTGCACTGTGGAGTCAGTTTCCCACCCAAGTGGACTGCTTTGGGACGTCCCACAGTCCTGTGTCCCCCAATGAGACGAAGGAGAAATACGGATTTTTGTGTTACTCACCGTAAAATCCTTTTCTCCGAGACGCTCATTGGGGGACACAGCACCCTCCCTTATAGCCGGATGGCTTTGCTTTCTAAGCTAATTTTGTTTGCTTGGGTCTATATCAGTAGATTTACTTCTGGATATATTGTACCTGTATTAACACTGATTTTTTTGTTTTAGCCTCCTACTGCTTTTTGCACTAAACTGGGTTTGCCTGCGGCCAGTGCTGAGGTGTATACGGCGGAGGAGGAGCTAACCTTTTTTATGTTTACTTAGTGTCAGCCTCCTAGCGGCAGTAGCATACACCCACAGTCCTGTGTCCCCCAACACACAGTCCTGTGTCCCCAATGAGCGTCTCGGAGAAAAGGATTTTACGGTGAGTAACACAAAAATCCGTATTTTCTGCCTGCGTTTGTATTTCATCTTGTCTCACCGCCAATATATATGTGGGGGATACTATTCCTTTGGGGCGCTACTCCGGGGCAGTTAGCTTTCTCCTTTCTATCTTTAGGCTTAGCTAACTCTCCGGCTGTGTCGAGGCGTCTAGGTCATCGTATGTACGTCCCACGGCTGCTTCTAGTTGTGCGGTTAGTTTAGGGGTCTGCAATCCATTAGTTACCAACCTCTCTGGGTGTCTGGCTACCTTTGCTATTTTGTTACAGTCCTCCTCGGCTACCAAATCATAACAGTTAGGGCTGTGTTAGGGTTGGAGTTAGAATTGGGGGGTTTCCACTTTTTAGGTACATCAGGGGGTCTTCAAACACGACATGGCGCCTGTCATTGATTCCAGACAATTTTGAGTTCAAAAAGTCAAATGGCGCTCCTCCTTTCTGAGTCCTGCCATGCGCCAAAACAGTGGCTTTCCCCTACATACGGGGTATCGGAGTACTCAAGATAAATTGCACAACAAGTTTTGTGGTTCATTTTCTACTAATATACCCTTGTGAAAAATAAAAAAGTTTGGTTCCAAAGTAAATTTTTTGTGAAAAAAAGTAAAATGTTCATTTTTCAGCTGCAGATGGAAGGAAGAGAGCCACAGTATTCATTACTGATGGGTAGGCGGAGCCCCAGATCAGGATGTCACCTCAGATCAAAAGAGTGCTGACTGGCTGGCCCCTCCAGCTCGGGCTCCTCCTACTCAGCTCCAGTCTAAGATTTGAGGTCCAGAGGATGGTCGCTGCTAATGCAGCTCCTCAGAAGATTTTATTATTTTATATTCGGACAGGAGACTTGGATCACCAGTTGGTCTAGAGGTCTCAGGGGTCTCAGCGCTGCTGTACCCCAACCTCTCCCCTTGGCGGATCTGTATTTACTCAAAGTCCCTGCAGAATCCTTGCCGGCCCTGGGGGATGAGGAGAGCTTCCCTGGCGGGACGCAAACCACACGTGCGGTCACTGCGTTCTTCGCCCTGGGGGGAAGCATGGGCACAGCGCCAGAAACCCCTGAGGGTCCCTGTGGCGCCTTGGCTGGTGAGTACTCCACACAAATTTTTGATTATAATTATGTGTGAGTGCTTTAGCGTCTGAGTGAGCAGCGCTATTACTTGTATGTCAGTATGCTTCAGCGCTGCTGTGACAGCACTACTACATGTATGTCAGTATGCTTCAGCGCTGCTGTGACAGCGCTGTTACAAGTAGATGTGGTGATTTTTTTGTCCGCAGGCAGATACCTGCCGGACAGAGAGGGAGCAGGAGCGGGGGAGTTCGCGCTCAATATTCGACCTGGCGGGGGGCGTGGCCTAACTATTCCCGGTCTTCTGAGCAGGAAGACGCGCGTTCTGGCGTTTCTCCTGCGACTCCCTCACTGTGGCGGCCATTACACAGGCTCCTGGGCTCCTCAGACCGCTCCTCTCCTCATAAGACACCACGGCCAGCTGGGTGAGTGCTGATTCCTCACCCTGCAGCGCAGCGATCGCTATCCTGCAGCTGCAGTCTCATTAGAGACATAAAAATTGGCTGGGGCTCACAAATATATATATTGTGGTGAGTTTGCAATATTAACCCCCCTGAGGGTTATTTCTACCAGCTAAATTTTTTGACTGAATACCGCTGGGGTAACCCTGCTTGGTGGAGCGTTAACCCTTCAGCGTTTAAAAAAAAAAAAAAAAACCGCATAGTTTTTGCTGGTATTACCGCTTTGACCTGCTCATACAGGTGAGACATGTCTGAACAGAGTTCAGATGCCGCGGACCATGTCCCAGTGCCATTACGGCAATCAGATACGCAGACCTCCACAGCGTCTAGCGCTGCGGTCGACAGCGGTGGAAAATTGGACGATATCGCTCGATCGATCAACAACTTGTCTGACCTTTTAGGTCAATATGTGTCTGCTAATTCCTCTCAGAGGAAGCGACGCAGGCCGTTACCGGCCTCTACACGGAGCGAGTCAGATGTATCTGATATTGGGCAGAGTTCCCCTTTAAATTCGGATGGAGAAATATCCGATTCAGATGCGGACGAGCCGCAGGGGCGTTCCTCTATGGCGAAGCGTACGGAGGCATTAATTGAAGCCATGAGAGATATATTACAGTTACCGGAGGAGGTAACTAGTCGTCCTGGTAAATCAGCACGCATGTTCCAGGAGTCCCGTGCTTCGCGTACAACATTGCCAGCTCTGGATGAGCTTAATAGTGTAATAGAGGAGGAACGTCTGTGCCCAGATAAGCGTTTTCATGGAACGCATTTCTTTGATACACTTTATCCTTGCTCTGCGGAGTTAAAGGCTAATTGGACTTCTGCTCCTGAAGTGGATGTGTCTTTATCTCAGCTTAGTAAATCCTCACTACTCCCTATTAAGGGAAAAGCGAGCTTACAGGAGCCTTTGGATAGAAAGGCAGAATTGGCGGCAAAAGCAAGCTATGAGGCTGCGGGTCATGGATTTCGAGCAGTGCTAGGATCCATGTGTGCTGCTAGAGCTTCTCTAAGCTGGTTGGCACGTCTGAAGACGGAGTTGCAAAATGAATCTCCGTTATCTGAGATACGGGAAACTTGTGAATGGTTAGAAACGGCAGCCTGTTATATCTTTGATGCCGGTCTGGATACGGCATCTCTGCTGGCCAAAGCGCAAGCTTCAGCGGTCACAGTCAGAAGAGCTTTATGGCTCAGACAGTGGGCCGGGGACGCAGTTTCCAAACAAGGGTTGTTGGCCTTACCTTACAAGGGTGGCCATCTCTTTGGATCCGACCTCACAGAGCTGATTTCCAAGGCTAAGGCGAAGGAATCGGCATTACCACAGCGTAGGGCCATGGCCTCGGTGTCCAGTAAGCCTGGTGTCTATAGTGGTCGGCGGTCCTTTCGGGGCCGAGGACGATCTAGTCACTCCTCGTGGGGATCGGGTCGTCCTTCCTTCTCAGGAAAGAAATCCTCTCAGAAAACTCGTACTCCCTGGAAGCAGAGTTTCCGCCAGGACAAGCGGGAACTTGACAAGAAGCCCGCAAAGTCGGATTGACGCCAGGGGTCCACTCGAGGATTCTCGAGTGGGGGGTCGCCTGCTTCTTTTCAAGGAGACTTGGATGGCTCGCGTCCCAGATTCCTGGGTAACGCGGATAGTGTCGGCAGGCTATTTCATAGAGTTTGCTTCTCGACCCCCAAATGTTTTTTGTCAATCTCACGTTCCGTCGGAACCCGAGCTTGTTGTCGCTCTACAGCGAGAGGTTGAATCTCTGCTACAAAAGGGTGTAGTGATACCGGTTCCGTCAGAGGACCGAGGGAAAGGTTTTTATTCCAACCTTTTTATAGTTCCCAAAAAGGAGAACAAATTTCGCCCGATTCTGGATCTCAAGCGATTAAACCGGCATGTCCATGCCCGGAAATTTCGCATGGAGTCGCTTCGTTCCGTTGTGGCAGCTCTGTCACAGAACGATTTTCTGGTGTCAATCGACATTCGCGACGCCTATTTGCATATTCCCATCGGAAAGGCTCATCAGCGCTTTCTTCGATTTGCCATAGGTCAGAATCATTACCAGTTCGTGGCTCTGCCGTTCGGCTTGGCCTCAGCGCCAAGGGTCTTTACAAAAATTCTGGCGCCCCTCATGGCAATCCTTCGAAGACAGGGGATTACGATTCTCCCTTATCTGGACGATCTTTTGATCATGGCTTCCTCGGAGGAGGAGGCGTTGACGGCTCGGGATTTGTCTCTTCAGTTTCTGAAGGACTTCGGTTGGCTGGTCAATTGGGAGAAGTCGTCCCTGGAACCATCGAGGACAATCCTTTTTGGGAATGCATCTCGACACGTTTCGGTCGGTAGTTTCCCTACCACCAGACAAACAGTCATGTCTTCTTCGACATGTACAGATTATGAAATCCTCAACGGCAATGTCCCTACGGAAGTGTATGCGTCTTCTGGGACTGATGGTGGCGTCCATGGAGGCAATTCCTTTTGCCCAGTTCCATTCCAGGACTCTCCAAAGGTTCATCTTGAGTCGATGGAACTAGTCGCAATCGCTGGATTGCAGTGTCACCATTTCTCGCGCGGTGCGGGATTCTCTAGAATGGTGGTTACGTCCAGGGGCATTCTCCCTGGGGAAGTCTTTCCTCCCTCCGAAGTGGTCAGTCATAACCACCGATGCCAGCCTGACGGGCTGGGGGGGTGTTTGGAACAATCTCTGGATTCAGGGGGTATGGTCATCGGAAGAGTCTTTTCTTCCGATCAACATCCTGGAATTGAGGGCGATTTTCCTTTGCCTCCAACATTGGACGGTCCCTTTGAGCGGTCTGCCAGTCCGAGTGCAGACAGACAATGCGACGGCTGTCGCGTATATCAATCACCAAGGTGGGACAAGGAGTTCCAGACTCATGGTAGAGGTGTCCCGAATTCTGATTTGGGCAGAGGCCAGTGTACCAGCCATTTCGGCGATTCACATTCCAGGGGTTCAGAATATTACAGCGGACTTTCTCAGTCGCAGAAGGATGGATCCCGGGGAATGGAGCCTCCACCCGGAAGTTTTTGCACTACTGTGCTCTCGCTGGGAACCCCCCAAGTGGATTTGATGGCATCCAGGTCCAATGCCAAGTTACCGACATTCATGTCCAGGTACAAGGACCCGAAGGTGGTGGCGGTGGATGCTCTAGTGGCTCAGTGGGATCAGTTCGAGCTGATCTATGTATTCCCGCCGATATCCTTACTTCCTCTAGTACTGCGTCGGATCAGACTAGAGAGAATTCCAGCTATTTTGATAGCTCCAGACTGGCCAAGAAGGGTGTGGTTCTCGACAATAATGTCGCTGTTGGCGGCACCTCCTTTTCCACTCCCTCTTCAACCGGACTTGTTGACTCAGGGGCCCGTTTGTCATCCGGACTTGATGTCCCTGCGTTTGACGGCGTGGCTCTTGAGACCGAAATCTTGACCCGTAGAGGTTTCTCAGCCGAGGTCATTGCTACCCTTCGTGCTGCAAGATGTCCGGCTACTACTAGGATTTACCACAAAATTTGGGAAACCTTTTTTTCGTGGTGTTTGGGGTCCTCTCGGAACCCGAGAAAATTTTCCATTCCCAACCTGTTGGCTTTTCTGCAGCATGGGCTAGACAAGGGTTTGGCAGTCAGCACTCTGAAAGGTCAGATTTCTGCTCTGTCTTTATTGTTCCGGAGAACCATTGCTTCAAATAGAGACGTGCTCTCCTTTTTCCGAGGTATATCTCGTAAGTTTCCGCCGCGGAAGGCACCCGTGTCTCCTTGGCGGCTCAACCTTGTTTTGGAGGCTCTTCAGCATAAACCTTTTGAGCCTATGGTTTCTGCTAGCCTTTCTTTACTTTCTTGGAAGGTGGCTTTCCTTGTTGCAGTCACTTCCTTGAGGAGAGTTTCTGAGTTGGCAGCTCTTTCTTGTTCGCCTCCTTTTCTGGAGTTTTTTCCGGATCGTGTAGTGCTTCGCACTCGGGGTGATTTTTTGCCTAAAGTGGTGTCACAATTTCATGTTAACCAGGATATTGTGTTGCCTTCACTCTGTCCGGATCCGAAGAATGCGAAAGAGCGAGATTTACACACATTGGATTTAGTGCGGGCCTTGAAGTTTTATCTATCTATTACTCAAGGTTTTCGTAAGACGGACTCCCTGTTTGTGGTTCCAGCAGGTCGACGGCGTGGTCAACGAGCTTCCAAGGATTCTATAGCTCGTTGGATCCGGTCAGCTATTTTGGAAGCTTACCGCCTTCGGGGTGAATCTTGCCCGATTAAGATTCGAGCCCATTCCACGAGAGCTGTGGCCTCATCGTGGGCTTTTCATCAAGGTGCCTCGGCAGTGCAGCTCTGCCGAGCGGCAACTTGGCGCTCTGTCCACACGTTTACAAGGTTTTATAAAGTGGACGTCAGTGCTTCCGCTGATGCAGCCCTCGGACGTAGGGTCCTGCAGGCAGCTGTAGTTTAAAGTTCTGGATGAACTTGTGTTTAGCGCTGGTTGCGTTTTGTTAAGGTTGTTGGGTTTCTGCCTTTTGTTGGTTTTTCCCACCCTTATTTTTGAACTGCTTTGGGACGTCCCATCAGTAATGAATACTGTGGCTCTCTTCCTTCCATCTGCAGCTGAAACACGATTTTGGTAAAAACTTACCTGTAAAATCCTTTTCAGCGAAGGAAGGAAGAGAGACACAGCACCCTCCCAAGGCAGAAGTGTGTTGATGTTTTCAGATGCAGCGCGACCCTTATCTGATAGCGATTATCTGGGCTGAGGTCAGCGCGCTAAGGCTCTGTTCCAGCATCGCCAGCTCATCGCAGTAGTCAGGTTCCGTGAGTAGTACCTGGAACTCTGTGGTTTTTGGCTTTCTTTGCATGCATAACCTGTATCCTTGTGTTTTTTCTCTGAAGTTCCTTCAGAAGGGGTTATGTTGCTCCGCTGGTGATCTTGGCTCTTTTCCTAAAAGCTTTGGTACGACTGGAGCTGAGTAGGAGGAGCCCGAGCTGGAGGGGCCAGCCAGTCAGCACTCTTTTGATCTGAGGTGACATCCTGATCTGGGGCTCCGCCTACCCATCAGTAATGAATACTGTGTCTCTCTTCCTTCCTTCGCTGAAAAGGATTTTACAGGTAAGTTTTTACCAAAATCCGTGTTTTTTCCTTCCACATTGCTTTAGTTCTCGTGAAGCACCTGAAGGGTTAATAAACTTTTTGAATGTGGTTTTGCCCACCTTGAGGGGTGCAGTTTTTAGGATAATGTCACTTTCGGGTATTTTCTGTTATATTGACCCCCCCAAGCTCACTTCAAATGTGAGGTGGTCCCTAAAATAAAATGATTTTGTAAATTTTGTTGGAAAAATGAGAAATCGCTGGTCAATTTTTAACTCTTATAATGTCCTAACAAAAAAAAAATGTTTCCAAAATTGTGCTGATGTAAAGTAAACATGTGAGTAATGTTATTTATTAACTATTTTGTGCGATATGACTCTCTGATTTAAGAGCACAAAAATTACAATTTGAAAATTGCAAAACTTTCATAAGTTTTGCAAAATTTCCATTTTTTTTCATAAATAAACGCAAGTCATATCAAAGAAATTTTACCACTAACATGAAGTACAATATGTCACGAAAAAACATTCTCAGAATCAGCGGGATCGATTTAAGCGTTTCAGAGCTATAAACTCATAAAGTGACAGTGGTCAGAATTGTAAAAATTTGCCTGGTCATTAAGTACCAAATTGGCTCTGCAGTATGGGGTTAACTTAAATAAAAATCTCTGTGCAAATCATTTCACAAACCCGTTCATGATGTGGTATATGATCAAGCAGCTATTTCTAGTGCGGTTTATGAATCCCTAAGAATCTGCTGTCAGAGATCAGGCCTTTACCATTTCTCCATCGTCTCGTTGGGGGACACAGGATTGTGGATGTATGCTACTGCCTCCTGGAGACTGACACTAAATAGACAAAAAAATAAGTTAGCTCCTCCTCCGACGCATACACCTTGCCACTGGCCACCGATGAAGCCAGTTTATGCTTAGTGTCTCATGGAGGCACACGTCTGGTTTCTTTCAGACGATATATATATTTTTTCCTCTTCTATCAAGATAAGACAGGGGCGACGGACCCTTTTGAAGGGGTCCGATCTCCCCAAACCATCAACGGGCGAGCACGTGGAGTGTCGCCTCCACGTATCCTCTCCCGCAACGAGGGACACATTTTGCCGAACCTAGCCCTGACCACCCCTAGGTAGTGAAACTCTGGGCTGAACAGCGGCAATGGAGGTTCGTGCGGCCCCCTCTGCATCACCAATGCTGGACTGCGGTGATGGACGGGGCGGACGGTCCCTCTCCTCTTTCCCACAAGGTTCGACGGAGCCAGGGTCCCTGCACCGTCCTGATCCCCTCCCTCCCCTGGGGGATATCGTGAGGTTGCATTCAGCATCAGTTCTCAGAGACGCCTCTCGGTGAGTAGCGGTGCCGCAGGCTATGGCGGCGCCACCCGACGTTACTTGGATAGCTGGCGGCGCCAGAACAGCTCTGGTGCATCTGTCGGCGGGGGGAATGCGAGTGCGAGGTCCCGGTGTTTTACAGGGCTAGGGCCTGGGGAGCGCTGTGTTAGGGGTACTGACGGCCGCGTGGCTCCGCCCCCAGAAGAACTCGGCTGTTTTTTTGGGGCGTTCATCCTGGAAACAGGCGCCTCTTTTGAAAGGAGGTTAGCTGCTGCAAGTACGCACGTCTTTCTTCTCACCAAGAGGCGCATCAAGTCACAGGGGCACAGGACTGGGGTAAGTGCTCCCTCCAGCCTGTTGGCTCTCATCCCTTGCTGCACTCTAGCCGCTGGCACCCGATTTATTTTTTCAGTGGTGTTATCAGACTCTGCAACCTCAAAGGCTCATCATGTCCAAAAAGACAAAATCCCATATGGTATTATACACGGCATGCGTGGCATGTCCGGCGCCTTTTCCATGTGCCCAGAGCAATAAGACCTGTGAAACCTGTGATTCTGAGCGTGCCCAAGAGCCCCCCTACCAACTGAGCCCAGTACATTAGGACCCCCGGAGTGGGCCGTGTCTCTATCTGAATCCATGGCGTCGCTCACTAGGGCAATTGAGTTCCTCCGAACCCCTGATAGGGGTCGAGAGAGCGGGTCTCCGGCATCAGAAGGGGTGTCAGTCACTCAGGAATCCTCGGCCTGCAGGGGCCGTGCTCTCACTAGGCAGACCCGGGGGAAGCGAACCCATACGGTGTCGCCTGAGCCATCAGGAGCTTCGGCTTCCGGCAACTCTGACTCTCGCTCCACTTCTCCTCCGGGAATCAGTTTTCAGGTCAAGGGTCCATCCCTTCAGGGCTCAGATTATAATTTGGAGGAATCCCTTGAATTACAGGAACCTTCCTTCCAGGAAACCATGGATAGCCTTATCGAGGCAGTTAATCAGACCTTACAGGTCGATGATGAACCCACTCTGACCACTGGTCATAAGGTGTGTTTTAAGCGGGCCAAGCGGTCTCACAGGATATTTGGGCCTCACCAGGAGTTCAGGTGGGTCAGAGAGTTGGTCACTTCAGGGTACAAGATAGAGTTTGTCTCATGTCCCCCGAACAGATTCTTTCCTTCTCGGCTTCCCAGATCAGAGTCTCGGGCTCAAGCTCTGATCAGAGCTGTCGAGTCCCTGCAACTTGCCGGGGTTATCATTCCAGTACCAGAGAACGAGAGAGGTCAGGGGTTTTACTCCAACCTGTTTGTGGTACCCAAAAAGGACGGGTCAGTAAAACCCATTCTAGACCTAAAATGCCTAAACAGGCATGTAAGGGTGCGACAATTCCGAATGGAAACTCTCCGATCGGTAATCGCCTCTTTGGAAAGGGGAGAGTTTCTAGCGTCTATAGACGTTCGAGATGCTTATCTCCACATCCCCATATTCCCCTCTCATCAGAGGTTCCTACGGTTTGCTGTGAACGGTCTGCATTTTCAATTCGCAGCCCTGCCCTTTAGGCTTGCCACAGCTCCCAGGGTATTTACGAAGGTGATGGCAGTTGTTATATCCATCCTACACGTACGGAGAATTGTTGTTATGCCGTATCTAGACGATCTTCTCGTCAAGGGCTCATCCCTTCAGGCCTGTAGAGAAAGTGTCATCATCACGTTGGACACTCTTTCACGCCTGGGCTGGCTGGTGAATATCAAAAAATCTCCCCTGTCGCCATCTCGAAGGATCACCTTTTTGGGTATGATCCTCGACACTGCCCGGGAAAAACGATCCTTCCTCAGGAAAAGGCTTTGACACTCCAGCAGGAGGTCCGTATCCTCTGCCGGCCTGTCCCTTACTCCATCCGGTTCTGCATGAGTGTGTTAGGAAGGATGGTGGCGAAGATAGAAGCCCTGCCATTTGCCCAACTTCACATGCGTCCCTTACAGCACGCTCTCTTGGCCGTTTATGACAGGAATCCTCGCTCCCTGGATGCCCGGTGCCATCTATCTGCTCAGGTGATACAGGCATTGACATGGTGGAAGTCGAGTTCCTCTCTGCAACAAGGGAAGATGTTTCCTACAGTTAACTGGTTAGTGATCACGACAGACGCCAGTCTTCTGGGATGGGGAGCTGTATTTCTCCACTACACAGCTCAGGGACGTTGGTCTCAGGAGGAGTCAGCCCTCCCGATCAACTTACTGGAGATTCAAGCCATTTGGCTGGCCCTTCGGCATTTCCATCCTCACTTGGCAGGTCTCCCTGTCCGGGTACAATCGGGCAACGCCACGGCAGTGGCATATATAAATCATCAGGGGGTACCCGCAGCAGGGCAGCCATGCGCGAGGTGAGAAGTTTTGAGCTGGGCCGAAAGGAATCACTCGGTTCTTTCAGCAGTCCACATTCCGGGCGAAGAAAACTTGGCGGCAGACTTCCTCAGTCGCCAGGGTCTGGCGTCAGGGGAATGGTCTCTCCACCCCAATGTGTTCCAACAGATTTGCCGGCGCTGGGTGATGCCGGACGTGGACCTGATGGCTTCCATAGAGAAAGCCAAAGTGGCCCGGTTCGTATCCCGTTATCGAGATTCGCAGGCGCTGGCAGTAGATTCCTTGGTTCTGCTGTGGAACCAGTTTCGCCTTCCGTACCTATTTCCTCCACTTGCTCTACTGCCCAGAGTGATCAGAAAAATCAAGATGGAGGGGGTCGCAGCAATCTTAATCGCCCCAGATTGGCCCCGCCGGTCCTGGTATGCGGAATTGGTGCTACTTCTCTCCGACTTTCCTTGGAGGCTCCCAGAGCGCGCGGATCTTCTCTCCCAGGGCTCGACTTGCCACCAGAACTCAGGGGCCCTATATTTGACGTCTTGGCCATTGAATCTTGGGTCCTCTCTAGAGCAGGTTTTTCCTGAAAGGTCGCTGCCACGATGACTAGCGCTCTTAAAGCTTCCTCGGCCCAAGTATACCACCATACTTGGAAGGTCTTCTTCAAGTGGTGTAGGGAGCACGGTTGCTCGCCACTTCGTTTTTCTGTTCCCAATATTCTGGTGTTTCTTCAGGCTGGCCTAGACGCAGGTCTAGCACCCAGTACTCTGAAGAGACAAATATCGGCATTGACTGTTCTTTTCCAACGAAAGATTGCCACTAATCTACAGGTGAAGACCTTTATACAAGGGGTTCTCCATGTAGTGCCCCCCTACAAGGCTCCCCTGGAAACCTGGGATCTCAACCTAGTTCTGGGGGTCTTGCAGGAATCTCCTTTTGAGCCACTCCAGGAGGTGTCTTTGAGATATCTCTCCTGGAAGGTCGTTTTCTTGGTCGCAATAACTTCCATTAGACGAGTCTCGGAGCTAGCGGCCCTGTCTTGTCGAGCCCTGTATCTCCTATTTCACCATAACAAGGTGGTGCTCAGACCAGCACCACCCTTTTTACCGAAGGTTGTGTCCTCCTTTCATATTAATGAGGACATTGTGTTGCCATCCTTTTGCCCAGCTCCGACACACAGGGTGGAAAAGGCGCTCCATAAGTTGGATCTCGTGAGAGCACTGAGGAGGTATATCTCTCGGACAGCGCCCTTTCGCCAGACGGACACTCTGTTCATTCTCCCTGAGGGGCGCAGGAAGGGGCTCGCTGCTTCTAGAGCTACTCTGGCCAGATGGATCCGGTCGACCATCCAGGAGGCCTACCGCATTAGGGGCACAGCGGCGCTGACAGGACTTAGGGCGCATTCCACCCGGGCTTCCTGGGCTCTTCGACATGAGGCCTCGGCGGAGCAGGTTTGTAAGGCGGCAACCTGGAGCAGTTTACATACTTTCTTGAAACATTACAATGTCCACGCTCAGGCTTCGGCGGATGCAAGCCTGGGTAGGAGGATTCTTCAGGCGGCGGTAGCACACCGATAGACCATGCCTAACTGCCTGTATATGATGTCTAGGCAGTTTTCCCTCCCAGGGACTGCTTTGGGACGTCCCACAGCCCTGTGTCCCCCAATGAGACGATGGAGAAATACGGATTTTTGTATTACTCACCGTAAAATCCTTTTCTCCGAAACGCTCATTGGGGGACACAGCACCCACCCTATTAGCCAGATGGCTTTTTATTTGTTATTTTATTATTCCTTCTATGGGTTTAAATTCTTAACAGGTTGTGTCTATGAGGTTAATTTGTGCCTTGTTCTCCTACTGCTTTTGCACCAAACTGGCTTCATCGGTGGCCAGTGGCAAGGTGTATGCGTCGGAGGAGGAGCTAACTTTTTTTTTTTTTGTTTACTTAGTGTCAGCCTCCAGGAGGCAGTAGCATACACCCACAGTCCTGTGTCCCCCAATGAGCGTCTCGGAGAAAAGGATTTTACGGTGAGTAACACAAAAATCCGTTTATTATCAATGCAAAAAAAATGACTTATTGGTAACCACTGCATGCTCCAGGCTTGGAAACAGGAGTGATATTGGCAGTAACATTTCAAATTACGGTAATCCTTTTAGCATAGGCTGATAAATGTAAATCGCTATGTTCATTACTGTTTCCAGTTTTTTATAAGTTTGCTTAAAAGGGTTGTCCACTACTTTGACAATCCCTTCTCATTACTTACAGTATGTTTGACTCTGTTAAAATAAAAATAGCTATATTTCCCTCTCTCTATTTCCAGCAGTGTTGGCACTTGCGCTCCAGGGCTTTACGTGAGGTTGTTACATCACGTGAGCCCTGCGCCCAATCAGCACTGGCGTCTCTGTCCCCGCCTTAAGACGTTTGCGTAATCAAGAGGCAGGGAAAGAGCAACTTCTCCACTCACTTCCACTTGGTTACGTATACATCTGAAGGTGTATATTTTAAGGTGTTTTTATTTTGACGGGGCCAAACATGAGTAATGAGAAGGGGTTATCAAAGTAGTGGACTACTCTTTTAAGTTGCATTTACACTGAAAAATCGGTCTAAGCGGTAAGGTTTCTCCTTGTGGAGAGTGACATACCAGCTATGATTTGTCACGGTAAGGAGGCTTATTCGCCGTGCAACGAGAAACCTTACCCATTAGACCCCAGTCCAGAGCTTCTCACCTCGCCAAATCAGTTCTCATACTTTGCAGTGACGAGGGCCAATAGCCCGAAACACCGTGTCTGCAAATTGAGACTCTGATTTGGCTTTTATCCTAAGTCTTATTACAAGACTCGTTAAAGGGTTGATTGTGACTTGTAGGATCGCTACTTCCAACAGGTGGCGCTATAGAGTTCAAGTCCTCTTTTTCTCTGAAGAGGCAATTTGCACTGAAAAATAATCATGAATGAGCGTTTTTGAAAATACCCATTTTCTCATCTTGCAGTGTAAACAGGCTGCCGATCACCCGTTGAACAAGCAAAACACTTGTTCATCTTGTGAAGTTTTCTTTTACACAGCACAAATAGAATCATTGTTCCCGGGGGTGCATCGTCCGGTGTAAACAGGGCTAACGCTGCCGAGAACCATGGCAGCCTATACACACTGAGTGATCTAACATAGATCTTTTGCTTTGGTCTTCCGGTGTAAACAGGCATTTGAATGACTGCCGATAGGTAACGATTTACTGATAGTCATACTGTGCCGCCGGTTGGTCCATGTAAATGGACCCTTAGTAAGAATCGTTACAGGGGTTGCCATGTTGTGCAATGGTCTGCAGTTACATAGACTGCTGAATAATGGCAGCAATTGTGCACATTCTGTACCAATTCCTCAATATTCCCAGTGTGTGCGGGAATATCCACTCTGCACACTGCAGGCTGTCCATATTCAGCAGTCTGCAGTCTTTTGTCCCTAGCCTGGACAGCCACTTAATTTATTGAAACAGTCTGATATGTTTTTTCTCCTTCGTCTCATTGGGGGACACAGGACTGTGGGTGTATGCTACTGCCGCTAGGAGGCTGACACTAAGTAGATATAAAAAAAGGTTACCTCCTCCTCCGCAGTATACACCTCGACACTGGCCGCAGGTGAACCCAGTTCATGCTTAGTGTCTGATGGAGGCACACGTCTGGTTTCATCCAGACTTTTTTTTTCCCCTCTTCCCATGGAGACGAGATAGGGGCGATGGACCCTTTTGAAGAGGTCCGATCTCCCCAAACCAACAACGGGCGAGCACGTGGAGTGTCGCCTCCACGTATCTTCTCCCGCAACGTGGGACACTTATGCCGGACTCAGCCCTGACCACCCTGGGGTATTGAAACCCTAGGCTGTACAGAGGCAGAGGCAGTCCGTGTGGCCCCCACTGCACCACCAATGCTGGACTGCGGTGCTGCAAGGAGGCGGACGGTCCCTCTCCTCATCCCCTGAAGGGATGACTGAGTTAGGGTGCCTGCACCGTCCTTATTTTTTATGTTTTCCCTCCTCTAACCTGGATTGAGGGGGCTGGGAGCTCCTGTGGTCCTTCAGGCGCATGCCGTCAGTCCTGTGTCCCCCAAGAGCGGTGAGTCCGGCTCCCCTTGCAGGGGCCCGTGGCAGCAACCTTCACTTTCAATTCTCGGCTGGGGGGGCTCTGGGGGCCTTTGTTGGCGTTCGCTGAATCATTCTAGGCGGCCCAGGCACTCCCCCAGCAGCAGCAGCTCCGGCCTCCGAAAATCCAGTCCTCGGTCTCCCAGTCCGGCGGACCCGCCCCTCGACTTACGGGCGGGCGCTGCCAATAATTTAGTCCCCGGCTGCGGCCGAGGCTAGGCCGCGGCCTGGGGTCTTCTCCCGGTCGCGCGGTCTTCCGGCGGGCCTGCCCCCTGACATCCGGCGGGCGCTGCCAATAATTGACTCCCCGGCTTCGGCCGGAAACTAGGCCGCGGCCTGGGGCCTTCTCCCAGCTGCGCGGTTTTCTGGCGGGTAGATGATGAATCCACCTCGGCCTCTGGTCATAAGATGTCCTTCAAATGAGCCAGGCAAACTCATAAGGTTTTTGGCGCTCACCCTGAATTTGAGGACCTAGTGCAGCACCACCGGGAAAAGCCGGACAAGCGCTTTTCAGGACAAAAGGCTCTCAATACCAGATATCCTTTTGCCCCTGAGCTCCTTAAGAAATGGGCGGAATTTCCTGCGGTCGACCCTCCTGTGTCGCGTTTAGCGTCTAAGACGCTCCTCTCCCTTCCCAACGGTTCCTAGATCAAGGATGCAACTGACCGTCTAATTGAAATCTTGGTTCGCTCGGTGTTTGAGGCATCAGGCTCTGCCCTCTCTGTCCTCTTTTGCAGCGACTTGGGTTGCTAAGGCCATGATATCCTGGTTGGAGTCTCTAAATAGAGCCCTCCACGGGCCCGGCACGGAGGTGCAGTCAGAGGTAAGTGAGATCTCTAATCAAATTGCTCTTGCAGGAGACTTTTTGATTAATGCTTCCATGGATGCGGCAAATTGCGCAGCACTAGCTGCGGCCAACGCGAATGCTATTAGGAGAGTCTTGTAGTTGATGACATGGCGGGCGGACTGAACCTCAAAAAAGTCCCTTACGTCCTTACCTTATCAGAGTGGCCGGTTATTTGGCGAGAGACTGGATCAGCTCGCATCTGATGCTACAGGAGGGAAGAGCAGTTTCCTTCCTCAGCAGAAAAGTAGACAGCCCTTTCGCCGACAGCTTCAGCCTCGGTTTAGGGCCTTTCGCAACCCAGGTTGGGCTGCGGCAGCCAGCTCCGGCGGCTCAGGTCGACCTAATCAGGCCAGAGATTGTCAAGTCTCTTACAAGACCAACCCTTTGGGAAGGATGCGATCTCAACAGCCAAAATCTCGAGGGTCTAGGTCCCAAAGGTTTTCGGCCAAATGACTGGAGGCAGGATCCGGTCAATTCATCCAGAGTGGGTGGCCACCTACTCTGGTTTTGCCCCACCTGGCTATCGGTCACTCACGACAAGTGAGTCAGGGAGTTAAACTCTATCTTGTACCCCGAGGAGACTATCAGCCATCCCTCAAATCGTTTTTTTCCCTCACGCCTTTCCAAAGAAGAATCCCAGGTTCGTGCCTTGTTCAAGGCTGTAGAATCTCTTCGGCGCAACGGGCTTATCATTCCAGTACCGGAGGTCGAGAGAAGTCAAGGGTTCTATTCCAACCTGTTCATAGTACCCAAGAAAGACGGCACTGTAAGGCCCATTCTGGACCTAAAACGTTTGAACAGGTTTGTCAGAATTCGACATTTCCAAATGGAGTCTTTCCGCTCGGTCATTGCAGCCATGGAAAAGGGGGAATTTCTAGCGTCAATAGACATCCAGGATGCCTACCTTCACATTCCCATATTCCCCCCTCATCAGAGATTTCTACGGTTTGCTATCAGCAACCTTCACTTTCAATTCGCAGCCTTGCCCTTTGGGCTAGCCACAGCCCCCAGGGTGTTCACAAAAGTTATGGCAGCCGTTGTGTCCATTCTACACTCCAGGGGGATAGTCGTCTTGCCATACTTAGACGATCTCCTCGTCAAGGGTCCGTCTTTCCAAGCCTGCGAGGAAAGTGTCAGCATTACGCTAGACTCCCCGGTTCGCCTGGGGTGGCTGGTTAATTTGAAAAAATCATCTCCCGTGCCATCTGGGAAGATCACCTTTTTAGGGATGATTTTCGACACCGCTCGAGGTTTGATAATCCTCCCTTGGGACAAGGCCCTAGTTCCCGTCAGGAGGTACGGATCCTTCGCCAGCCGATTCCTCACACAACCGATGGTGGCAGCAATCGAGGCCATTCCGTTTGCACAATTTCAACTCCGCCCCCTTCAGCACACCCTCTTGGCAGCTTGGGACGGGAGCCCTTACTCTCTCAATCTCCAGTGCCGTCTGTCTCTGCAGGTCAGACAGACACGTGGTGGACAAGGAGCACCACTCTTCAACAGGGGCGATATTTTCCCCCAGTCCATTGGCTGATAGTCACAACGGACGCCAGCCTTCTCGGATGGGGAGCAGTGTTTCGCTACTTCACAACCCAGGGATCTTGGTCCCTGCAGGAATCAACCCTCCCGATCAATATTCTAGAGATTCGGGCTGTTCGGCTGGCTCTGAGGCATTTTCACCATCATCTGGCTGTCCGCCCTGTCCGAATACAATCGGACAATGCCACGGCTGTGGCATACATAAATCATCAGGGAGATACCCGCAGCAGGGCGGCCATGCACGAGCTGAAACATATTCTAGCCTGGGCAGAAAGAAATCACTCTGATATCGGCGGTCCACATTCCGGGTGAGGAGAACTGGGCAGCGGACTTCCTCAGCCGTCAGGGTATAGCGTCAGGGGAATGGTCACTCCATCCCGACTTATTTCAGCAGATATGCCTACGCTGGGGAACTCCAGATGTGGACCTGATGGCCTCCAGGATAAACGCCAAGGTACCCAACTTCGTCTCCCGATACCGGGATCCGCAGGCAATTGCAGTGGACGCCCTGGTACTACCGTGGAATCAGTTTCACCTCCCGTACTTGTTTCCACCGATAGCTCTGCTCCCAAGAGTGATCAGAAAGATCAGGATAGAGGGGGTCCCAGTGATATTAATAGCTCCGGATTGGCCGCGTCGCTCATGGTACGCAGAGCTGGTACAGTTGCTCGCCGACGCACCCTGGCGTCTGCCAGAACGCGCGGACCTTCTCTCCCAGGGCCCAGTTTACCACCAGAACTCAGCGGTCCTGTGTTTGACTGCCTGGCCGTTGAATCTTGGATCCTGACCAAGGCTGAATTCTCCCAGAAAGTCGCTGCCACAATAGCTCTTGCCCGAAAACCCGCCTCGGCTCGTTTCTACCACCATACTTGGAAGGTCTTCTTTGCTTGGTGCAGGGAACATGGTTATTCCCCGCTTCAGTTTTCAATTCCCAATATTCTGGCATTTCTCCAAGCGGGCCTAGATTCAGGCCTAGCGCCAGGCACTCTTAGAAGACAGATATCAGCCTTGTCTGTTCTTTTTCAGCATAGAATCGCTACTAGTTTACAGGTTAAGACCTTTATCCAGGGTGTTGCCCATATAGTGCCCCCCTACAGGGCTCCCTTAGACGTCTGGGATCTCAACCTTGTTCTGGGAGTTCTGCAGGAATCTCCATTTGAGCCTCTTCAGGAAGTTTCCTTGACATACCTTTCTTGGAAGGTGGTGTTTTTGGTAGCCATAACATCCATAAGGCGGATCTCGGAGTTGGCGACACTAGCTTGCCGAGCTCCGTACTTACTTTTTCATCACGATAAGGTGGTGCTCAGGCCAACACCACCTTTCATATCAATGAGGACATTGTTTTGCCCTCATTTTGCCCAGCGCCGACACACCGGGTGGAGAAAGCTCTCCATACGCTGGATCTGGTGAGAGCACTCAGGAGATATGTCTCTCAGACAGCATCCTTTCGGCAGACGGACACGCTGTTCATCCTCCCCGAGTGTCGCAGGAAGGGACTCGCTGCCTCAAGATCAACTGTGGCCAGATGGATACGATTAACCATTCAGGAGGCCTACCGCATCAGAGGCGCTGTGGTCCCCGTAGGAATCAGGGCTCACTCCACCAGAGCGGTGGGTGCCTCCTGGGCTCTTCGGCATCAGGCTTCGGCGGAACAGGTTTGGAAGGCGGCTACCTGGTCCAGTCTGCATACTTTCTCTAAACATTATAATATCCATACTCAGGCTTCAGCGGATGCAAGTCTGGGTAGAAGGATTCTTCAGGGCGCGGTAGCGCACCTATAGGCAACGCCTGGTTATGACTTATACTGTGAAGTCGGTTTCCCACCCAAGGGACTGCTTTGGGACGTCCCACAGTGTTATGTCCCCCAATGAGACGAAGGAGAAATACGGATTTTTGTGTTACTCACCGTAAAATCCTTTTCTCCGAGACGCTTATTGGGGGACACAGCACCCACCCTAATAGCCGGATGGCTTCGTTTTTTGAGTTAATTCTATTTTTGTCTGTTCCCGTGGGTTTATTTCTGGATATATTGTACCTGTGTTAACACTGATTTACTTTTTGTCCTCCTACTGCTTTTTGCACTAAACTGGGTTCGCCTGCTGCCAATGTCGTGGTGTATACTGCGGAGGAGCTAACCTTTTTTTATATCTTAGTGTCACCCTCCTAGCGGCAGTAGCATACACCCACAGTCCTGTGTCCCCCAATGAGCGTCTCGGAGAAAAGGATTTTACGGTGAGTAACACAAAAATCCGTATTTCAGCAAACATACAGGAATCTGGGAGGCTGATATGAATCATAGAATCATAGAATCATAGAATGGTAGAGTTGGAAGGGACCTCCTGGGTCATCTGGTCCAACCCCCTGCTCAAAGCAGGATTCTCTAAATCATCCCAGACAGATGTCTATCCAGCCTCTGTTTGAAGACTTCCATTGAAGGAGAATTTACCACCTCTCGTGGCAGCCTGTTCCACTCATTGATCACCCTAACTGTCAAAAAGTTTTTTCTAATATCTAATCTGTGTCTCCTCCCATTCAGTTTCATCCCATTGCTTCTAGTCTTTCCTTGCGCAAATGAGAATAAAGATGATCCTTCTACAATGTGACAGCCCTTGAGATATTTGTAGACAGCTATTAAGTCTCCTCTCAGTCTTCTTTTTTGCAAGCTAAACATTCCCAAATCCTGCAACCGTTCCTCATAGGACATGGTTTGCAGACCGGTCACCATTCTGGTGGCTCTTCTCTGAACTTGCTCCAGTTTGTTGATGTCTTTTTTAAAATGTGGTGCCCAAAACTGGACACAGTATTCCAGATGAGGTCTGACCAAAGAGGAGTAGAGGGCAATAATGACCTCACGTGATCTAGACTGTATGCTTCTGTTGATACATCCTAGAATTGCATTTGCCTTTTTTGCTGCTGCATCACACTGTTGACTCATGTTAAGTCTGTGATCAATTAGTATACCCAAGTCTTTTTCACATGTGCTGTTACTTAGCCCTATTCCTCCCATTTTGTATATGCTTTTTTCATTTTTATTGCCCAGATGTAGTACTTTGCATTTTTCCCTGTTAAAATCCATTCTGTTAGTTGCTGCCCACTGCTCCAGTTTATGTATATCTTTTTGAATCCTCTCTCTTCTCTAGTATTAGCTACCCCTCCTAGCTTTGTGTCATCAGCAAATTTGATCAGTTTACCCTCAATTCCTTCATCTAAATCATTGATAAAGATGTTGAACAATACAGGGCCCAAAACAGAGCCTTGTGGTACCCCACTTGAGACATTCTTCCAACTGGATGTGCAGCCATTTACAACCACTCTTTGGGTCCGATCACTAAGCCAGTTATGAATCCACCTAACAGTTGCCTTGTCCATTCCATACTTAGTCATTTTTTCAATAAGGATTGTGTGAGATACTTTGTCAAATGCTTTGCTGAAGTCAAGATATACTATATCTACAGCATTTCCCTGATCCACCCAGTCAGTGATTCTGTCATAGAAGGAAATTAAGTTAGTCTGACATGACTTATTAGTTACAAACCCATGCTGACTCTGTTTAATCACTTCATTCATATCCAGGTACTTGCATACATGTTCTTTAATAATTTGTTCAAAGATCTTTCCTGGTATAGAAGTCAGACTCACCGGCCTGTAGTTCCCTGGGTCCACCTTCTTCCCCTTTTTGAAGATAGGAACAACATTTGCTCTTCTCCAGTCTTCTGGGACTTCTCCTGTTCTCCAAGAATTTTCAAAGATTATGGACAGTGGTTCAAGAATTTCTTCTGCTATCTCCTTCAGTACCCTGGGGTGTAATTCATCTGGACCTGGAGACTTGAATTCATTTAGGTTAGCTAAGTGTTTCCTCACTGTCTTTCTGTTTATAGATATCCTGGATTCTTCTATTCCTTTAATAGGACAGTGAAGATCAGTTGATGTTACATTTCCTTTCTGAGAGAAAACAGATGCAAAATAGGAATTTAAAAGTTCAGCCTTCTCAACATCATGACTTACCATTTCATCATTTTCATCCTGTAAAAATCCTATAGCATCTTTGACTTTTCTTTTACTTTTGACGTATCCCCAAAATCCTTTTTTGTTGCTTTTGACGTCACTTGCAAGCCTTAATTCATTGTCAGCTTTAGATAATCTGATATGTGCCCTGCAGGTTCTGCAGACGGCATTATATTCTTCTTTAGATATGCCTCCCTCTTTCCATTTGAATAAACATTTCTTTCTTCCTTTTTAGCATGTGTTTAAGTTCTATGTTCATCCATCCTGGTTTCCTTAAATGCTTCCCATTCTTCCCTCTTTTCGGAATTGTTAACGATTGTGCTTTGAGAATCTCATTTTTCAAGATTTTCCATCCTTCCTGGACATTTTTGTCCTTAAGGATATCCAGCCATTGGATCCCTCCAATTCTCTTTCTGAGTTCCTTAAAATCTGCCTTTCTGAAATCTAACCTTGATGTCTGAGTCTTCACAGGTCTTCCTCCTCTTGTTATCCAAAATTCTAAAATAGCATGGTCACTACCTCCTAGGGTCCCAGCCACTCTTACCTCCTCCACCATTTCCTCCCTGTTTGAGGATTAGATCCAAGGTAGCAGATCCCCTTGTTTTCTCCATTACCTTTTGGAAGATAAAGTTGTCAGCAAGAGAGGATAAGAATTTCCTGGACCTGTTAGTTTTGCCTGAGAGAGATTCCCAACAAATGTCTGGATAGTTGAAATCTCCCATGACCACTATGTCATATTTTTTGGAGAACTTGGCCATTTGATGCATAAAGAGTTCATCCATATCTTCAGCTTGCACAGGCGGCCTGTAGTAAATGCCTACAATGGTGTCCTTTCCATTGTTCTGTCCTTGTATTCTTACCCAAACAGTTTCCACAGAACTCCCAGTCTCTGAAGCTTCAATCTCTGTGCAGATATACGCTTTTCTAACATACAATGCAACACCTCCTCCTCGTTTATGAGATAATGTGTAAGGAGTTTATCTATGATATAATAAATATTTTTACACCATATATGGAAAGAACAACCCGGAAAAGTCCCCATAGTACATGGGAACGCTCGTGTCATAGACTTTTACCATGATAATGTTTTCAGTGTCTGTACTCCAGGGCACGGATGGGGATGTAACATAGGTTGAGAGATTTTTTTTACAGAATTAAGGTCGTGTTGGAAATGAATTCATTTTCTGGGATGACCATTAACTGGAAATTGTTTATTTCCATGGTGGATGTTTCAGATCTTCTATCTTCATTGTGACTTGATATGCAGACTTCACAGATTTCCCAGTGTTGATTTTCATGTGGCCTCTAAGAGGTTGATTTATTTACTTGAAGACATGTCGTATAAGACACCAATATAAGAAAAAACAAGCCAATAAAATCATTAAATACTTTGGATTGGAAGGTAATTAGGTAATTTTGGGGACAAAGTAGGATTGGTATGTTGTAATAAATCCCACAACCATCGCCGCTGGACCCGATGTACTGATACAAGGTAAGTAAATACAGCATACTATAAAAAAACAAGTTAATCAGTGGCCCTAAAGCGTAAAGAATGCAAGTGTATATCAGCTCAAAAGCCCTAAGTAAACCAACACACTTACCCCAAAAAGGTACACCGTTGCATGGAATTATAAATAAATCACTCATGCCCCACATAGTAGAAATAATATTATCACTCTAAGATGAAGGGCGATATCCCACCGCCCCGACGTGCGTTTCGCAATCGCTACTTCGTCCATGGGAAACACACGGCAGGATGTCACCCTTCATCTTTAGGGCCACTGATTAAATTATACAGCATATTATTATATAAAACTGGTTGTGTTTTTTTAAAATTATAGTATGCTGTATATACTTTTTTTGTATTAGTGCATCATATCCAGCAATATTTGGGGGATTTACTACAATTAACATGCCAATCCTACTTTGTGACCTTAATTACCTGTTTAGCTACAAACCCATTGTACACAATTGGTATATAATTTTTGCTCTCTATCACCCTTGTTGTATATATTTATCCAGCTTGACTCCAATTACACACTCAATTGCGCATTTAATTGTCTTGTGATGAGATTCCCTCACCAAGTTTTCAATACCTGTATTCTCCATTCTCATTTTTTTTTGTGTATGTGGTTTTATTTTTGATTAATAAAGTATATATTGATTTTATTGGCTTGCATTTTCTTATATTTGGGATCTTCTATATATTCAGATGCCTTTGAGCCACACTTTTGATGAAGTGTGGACATAGGTGTTTATGACATGTTGTATATGTATAGATTGTGCATTCAAATTCATCATCCCCTATCTTGTATAAGCTGTTTTATGATGGTCTGTGTCTAGAGTCCATTACCTAAAGCTCGAACCTGCGCCAAAAATCCATTATCTGAAGCTGCAGCCTGTGCCTGATGCAAAAGTCCACAGACTCAAACTACACTGTGCCAAAAGTCCATTACTGAAAGCCACGGCCTCTTCAATGTTTCCAGCAGTGTGCAGGCTGGCTCATCACTGCCTACACTGTACTTATCACGACTGTTGTCCTATTCACTACAGAGAAACAGCGATGTAATATTTTGCATGGCCTTGAAAAAATCTGCCACAGGCCATCATGAGAAAGGCAGATTTTAAGGAACTCAGAAAGAGAATTGGAGGGATCCAATGGCTGGATATCCTTAAGGACAAAAATGTCCAGGAAGGATGGAAAATCTTGAAAAATGAGATTCTCAAAGCACAATCGTTAACAATTCCGAAAAGAGGGAAGAATGGGAAGCATTTAAGGAAACCAGGATGGATGAACATAGAACTTAAACACATGCTAAAAGGGAAGAAAGAAATGTTTATCAAATGGAAAGAGGGAGGCATATCTAAAGAAGAATATAATGCCGTCTGCAGAACCTGCAGGACACAAATCAGATTATCTAAAGCTGACAATGAATTAAGGCTTGCAAGTGACGCCAAAAGCAACAAAAAAGGATTTTGGGGATACGTCAAAAGTAAAAGAAAAGTCAAATATGCTATAGGATTTTTACAGGATGAAAATGATGAAATGGTAAGTCATGATGTTGAGAAGGCTGAACTTTTAAATTCCTATTTTGCATCTGTTTTCTCTCAGAAAGGAAATGTAACATCAACTGATCTTCACTGTCCTATTAAAGGAATAGAAGAATCCAGGATATCTATAAACAGAAAGACAGTGAGGAAACACTTAGCTAACATAAATGAATTCAAGTCTCCAGGTCCAGATGAATTACACCCCAGGGTACTGAAGGAGATAGCAGAAGAAATTCTTGAACCACTGTCCATAATCTTTGAAAATTCTTGGAGAACAGGAGAAGTCCCAGAAGACTGGAGAAGAGCAAATGTTGTTCCTATCTTCAAAAAGGGGAAGAAGGTGGACCCAGGGAACTACAGGCCGGTGAGTCTGACTTCTATACCAGGAAAGATCTTTGAACAAATTATTAAAGAACATGTATGCAAGTACCTGGATAAGAATGAAGTGATTAAACAGAGTCAGCATGGGTTTGTAACTAATAAGTCATGTCAGACTAACTTAATTTCCTTCTATGACAGAATCACTGACTGGGTGGATCAGGGAAATGCTGTAGATATAGTATATCTTGACTTCAGCAAAGCATTTGACAAAGAAAATCTCACACAATTAGTGATCGGAGGACCCAAAGAGTGGTTGTAAATGGCTGCACATCCAGTTGGAAGAATGTCTCAAGTGGGGTACCACAAGGCTCTGTTTTGGGCCCTGTATTGTTCAACATCTTTATCAATGATTTAGATGAAGGAATTGAGGGTAAACTGAGCAAATTTGCTGATGACACAAAGCTAGGAGGGGTAGCTAATACTAGAGAAGAGAGAGAGAGGATTCAAAAAGATATACAGGTCCTTCTCAAAAAATTAGCATATAGTGCTAAATTTCATAATTTTCCATAATGTAATGATTAAAATTAAACTTTCATATATTTTAGATTCATTAAACACCAACTGAAATTTTTCAGGTCTTTTATTGTTTTAATACTGATGATTTTGGCATACAGCTCATGAAAACCCAAAAATCCTGTCTCAAAAAATTAGCATATCAAGAAAAGGTTCTCTAAACGAGCTATTACCCTAATCTTCTGAATCAACTAATTAACTCTAAACACATGCAAAAGATTCCTGAGGCTTTTAAAAACTCCCTGCCTGGTTCATTACTCAAAACCGCCATCATGGGTAAGACTGCCGACCTGACTGATGTCCAGAAGGCCATCATTGACACCCTCAAGCAAGAGGGTAAGACCCAGAAAGAAATTTCTGAACAATTAGGCTGTTCCCTGAGTGCTGTATCAAGGCACCTCAATGGGAAGTCTGTTGGAAGGAAACAATGTGGCAGAAAACGCTGTACTACGAGAAGAGGTGACCAGACCCTGAGGAAGATTGTGGAGAAGGACCGATTCAGACCTTGGGGGACCTGCGGAAGCAGTGGACTGAGTCTGGAGTAGAAACATCCAGAGCCACCGTGTGCAGGAAATGGGCTACAGGTGCCGCATTCCCCAGGTAAAGCCACTTTTGAACCAGAAACAGAGCAGCAGCACTGGGCTACAGAGAAGCAGCACTGGACTGTTGCTAAGTGGTCCCAAGTACTTTTTTCTGATGAAAGCAAATTTTGCATGTCATTCGGAAATCAAGGTGCCAGAGTCTGGAGGAAGACTGGGGAGAAGGAAATGCCAAAATGCCTGAAGTCCAGTGTCAAGTACCCACAGTCAGTGATGGTGTGGGGTGCCATGTCAGCTGCTGGTGTTGGTCCACTGTGTTTCATCAAGGGCAGGGTCAATGCAGCTAGCTATCAGGAGATTTTGGAGCACTTCATGCTTCCATCGGCTGAAATGCTTTATGGAGATGAAGATTTCATTTTTCAGCACGACCTGGCACCTGCTCACAGTGCCAAAACCACTGGTAAATGGTTTACTGACCATGGTATTACTGTGCTCAATTGGCCTGCCAACTCTCCTGACCTGAACCCCATAGAGAATCTGTGGGATATTGTGAAGAGAAAGTTGAGAGACGCAAGACCCAACACTCTGGATGAGCTTAAGGCCGCTAACGAAGCATCCTGGGCCTCCATAACACCTCAGCAGTGTCACAGGCTGATTGCCTCCATGCCACGCCGCATTGAAGCAGTCATTTCTGCAAAAGGATTCCCGACCAAGTATTGAGTGCATAACTGAACATTATTATTTGATGGTTTTTTTTTTATTTTGTTTTAAACACTTTTATTTTATTGGACGGATGAAATATGCTAATTTTTTGAGACAGGATTTTTGGGTTTTCATGAGCTATATGCCAAAATCATCAGTATTAAAACAATAAAAGACCTGAAAAATTTCAGTTGGTGTGTAATGAATCTAAAATATATGAAAGTTTAATTTTAATCATTGCATTATGGAAAATAATGAAATTTAGCACTATATGCTAATTTTTTGAGAAGGACCTGTACATAAACTGGAGCAGTGGGCAGCAACTAACAGAATGGATTTTAACAGGGAAAAATGCAAAGTACTACATCTGGGCAATAAAAATGAAAAAAGCATATACAAAATGGGAGGAATAGGGCTAAGTAACAGCACATGTGAAAAAGACTTGGGTATACTAATTGATCACAGACTTAACATGAGTCAACAGTGTGATGCAGCAGCAAAAAAGGCAAATGCAATTCTAGGATGTATCAACAGAAGCATACAGTCTAGATCACGTGAGGTCATTATTGCCCTCTACTCCTCTTTGGTCAGACCTCATCTGGAATACTGTGTCCAGTTTTGGGCACCACATTTTAAAAAAGACATCAACAAACTGGAGCAAGTTCAGAGAAGAGCCACCAGAATGGTGACCGGTCTGCAAACCATGTCCTATGAGGAACGGTTGCAGGATTTGGGAATGTTTAGCTTGCAAAAAGAAGACTGAGAGGAGACTTAATAGCTGTCTACAAATATCTCAAGGGCTGTCACATTGTAGAAGGATCATCTTTATTCTCATTTGCGCAAGGAAAGACTAGAAGCAATGGGATGAAACTGAATGGGAGGAGACACAGATTAGATATTAGAAAAAACTTTTTGACAGTTAGGGTGATCAATGAGTGGAACAGGCTGCCACGAGAGGTGGTGAGTTCTCCTTCAATGGAAGTCTTCAAACAGAGGCTGGATAGACATCTGTCTGGGATGATTTAGAGAATCCTGCTTTGAGCAGGGGGTTGGACCAGAAGGCCCAGGAGGTCCCTTCCAACTCTACCATTCTATGATTCTATGAGCTCCTCAGCCTTTAGAAACAGCTGATTGAGAATTCAGACACCATGTCCACATATATAGGGATATGCTATTCATTTTCAAATGCTGAAAAAGCCTGTTGAGGACTTTTTACCAAATTCTTCATGTTGAGCTGGACATAGGATGTAATAATGGATACAGAGTAAACTAAAACATTTTTTTTAGTCCAACTTGTTCAAAACAGCTGACATGTCCTGGGAAAAATGTGGGTTCAGCGAAGGAGCCCATATCAAAGGGGGAGACATGACATGGCTAGTACATTTTCGGTGCATGTTGTAAAGGGGTTAAACTATCAATATGCTTAGTTGACTTGTTGCACAACATAATTATAGAATCATGCTTGTTTTTTTTTAAAGAATGTGCATTTTTTATACCATATAATGCAGGGAATCTGTTACCAGGTTTTTGCCACCTAATCTGAGAGTAGCATAATGTAAGGGCAGAGACCCCGATTCCAGTGGTGTCATTACTGGGCTACTTGGTAAGGTTTTGATTAAAATCACAATTTTATCAGAAGAAGATTATCATTAGAGGACTAATAAACCTGCTGCCAGCTAGTCAAGCACATTTATGAGCTCGGTATAATCTTGCCCTCTCCACTGATTTTAGCTTTTTGTGTACGCTGCACAAGAGCAGAACACTGACAGTCAGTGGACGAGATTATACAGAGCTCAGCATTCAGAGAACTGCTAGATCTGCAGCAGAGAAAACTGTGATTTTTGTCAAACTGACAGCAAGTATCTCGGCTCAATACGTTCCTGGAATCGGGGTCTCTACCCCTACATTATGATGTTCTCAGATGGAGTAGCAAAACCCTGCTTTCAGATTTCCTTTAGCAAAGCAAAGCTCAGATATACAATTAACTTCAAGCTATGAGTTCATGGGAAACAGCTCTTGGACGAACAGTCTAGTTTGTGAGCACGAGTGGGTACAGTGATGATTGTCTGTAAAGCTCTGCTCTGTATATAAGCAAGTAAAATAAAATAAATTCACCATCCTTGTTACAATTGCTGGGGGTCCCAACATCCAGCCCTCTGCAAGTGCTGTCGAATAAGGACGCATCAGACCCCTTTCATCAAGACTGGAGTTTTGTACACGAATGTAGATGAAGATTGCACCAGAGTAAAATGTGCTAAATTAAGAAGTGTGCATCTTTGGGACATCTTTTGCTTCCAAGCGCCACTTCATGGACTAGTGTATGTTTTTGTGTAATGTAGGCCAGTTTTGTGGTGTGATTGTTAATGAATTTGTCAGCTGCATTCGGCCTTACCCCATCTACGCTCTTCCTACTCTTCAAAGATTTGGAGGAGTTGGCCAAGACGCACATAAAACAACATTTGCTACATTTTTGTGCAACTACAAATTGTGTAAACATTTTGCAAAGTTTCAACTTACGCCAGATTTCCAGTGAAAACCGATGAATCAGCCTCATAATCGTTTAGTACAGTGTATAGAATGATCACCGCTTCTTTATATTTGGTATGATTTGTCTGTCCCTTTTCTGTAATTTTGGGTTGGAAAAGGAGACGGCACGACGGTGCTGAAAAAGAGCAGGCGAGTTGTGGATCTCGAGTAACTGCGTCACTCTTAATTTCTAATGAGTTTTCCCTTCTTGATATAAGGGAGAGGCTTCCATATATCCTAATATCCTAACAGGTGAAATCTGGGGTCTCGTTAGCTTGCACTCATTTTGTTCTAATACCCTTTTTTCTCTTTGTTCTGAAAACGGTAATACTTCAGTGTGAATAGCTTTAATGACTACTAAATTGGTGCTTATTTTCAATTATTTCCTTTCTTAATACATTTTAGTTCCTTAAAATGGAATATTGTGTCTGGATTTGGACAGCCAGGGAGCAGGAGAAGAATCTATTTAAAAATAAATTAGCTGGTAATGCACCCTTCATCTGCTCAAAGGGTCAAGAAGCTAATTACAAAAAAATGAAACTGGAGACCGCTAATTACAAAGAAGCATTAGAACGAGGTTTTAATTTATGTACAAGTGAATGACAAAGTATTTCATATGTCACAAAATTAACTCATTGAGTACTTGATCAGTCGTCATACCGTTATTAGCTTACCTGTGTGACTGAAGTGTGAACCGCTCCCGTACGGTTATCATGGCACGTGAGCCCTGTGCCCAGTCAGCGCTGACGTTACTGTCGCCGCTTTCAAACGTACAAGCAATCAAGATTTGCTGAGAACTGCGGCTGGCCGCTCACTTTCCTCTTCATTGGCGTTTTTTACTTGCGTATTTTCTGCATCTAATATATGTCTATGGTGAAAATCCGCACAGAAAACTCCGTGTACCCGCAAGAGAAACTTGACATTCTGCAGATTGAAAAATGCGCCGCAGTGCATTAAAAAAGAATTACAGTGGTCATGAGATTTCTATTAATCCCGTCCACTTTGCTGGCACTATAAAACACTGCGTTTTTCCTGCAGATAAAATACTCATTAACCTTGAAAATATTATTTCAAGTGTGTTTAGATACTACAAAGATGAAATACTACACTTTCTTCAAATAATTAAACTTGTATATAATTTGAGTACTTTACTCAGTGTCTTGCTTAGAGCAGCTGTTCTTCACACGGAATCTGTCCTGGAGTCCCAGCCTTTGTTATTTCTATGCATAGGATACATAAGTGCTTTCTCCACTTCTCCTGTTCCTGTCTTCTCTCTCTAACTCATCAGCCGTGTGTATGTATATGTACCGTATATATGGTATTCTGTTGTGAATGGGCTTGAGATGAGTTCTGAGCAGAGGCTCCCTCTGGTGGTTACAAGCGGTACTGGTCTGCCCAGTGAAGATTGTGAGGATTGGGAATCAGGTGTTACTGACTGGTCTTATATAAGGGAGTTGCCTTCCCATCAGGGTTGCCGGTGATCAGTTGTTCTGGTCTCAATCCTTGATTCCTGTTTCCTTTGTAGCCTGCTGTGTCAAGTCTGCATCTCCTGCTCTCAGATAAGACATTTTCTTCTTTTTGTTTTTGTGCTTGATTTTAGCATTTTGTCCTGCACTTCTGTGGGGGCCTTCAGGGTCCCTTCCGGGGGCTTTTGCCCTCTCAGTTTTGTTCAGCCACTGATGTTTGTACATTTGCTTTTTCCAGTTTTTTCTGTGGCTGCTGTTTTGATTTTGTTACACCAGAGAGCTAATTTAGGTGGTAGAGGTCGTGTGATCTCAGGTGTTTTTGAAATTAGTAGAGTTGGTGCTTTTCAGGGTTTTTTGAGATTGCAGTAAGTACCCTTCCTATTCTTTCCTATTTAGATAGTTTGGGCCCCAACGTTTGCTCATTCTATTTTCTGTCTGTGTCAGTATTTCTTCTTGTCTAACCGCCATTACATGTTTGGGGGCTTTCTATGTCTTTGGGGATCTGCTCCGGGGCAGATAGCTTTCCTCTTTCTATCTTTAGGTGTAGCTAGTTTCTCAGGCTGTGACGAGGCGTCTAGGACCAACGTAGGAACGCTCCACGGCTGCCTCTAGTTGTGGTGGTTAGTCAGGGTACTGCAATCTCATAGATTCCAACTGCTCTGGTGTATTGCCTTTTTTACCTGCACTCCTCAGCTACCGAAACATAACAGTATTACCGGCCCAAAAAATTGAAAATTGTTATGGTACTCACAGAAGGGAAAAATATTGTTAAAGAAAAAAAAAAGGTTGTCAGAGATATTTTTCTGTTTGTTGCATTTTTTTTTTCCCTCTGTATTTCTGGGTGCTGGGGAGGATTTTTTCTCTCAATGGAGTTTGCACAGTTGTCTGGCCGTGTGGATCAGCTTGCCACTGAGGTTCAGAGTATTGCTGCATATCTTGCTAGGTTGCCTGTTGTGGAACCTAGGATTCCCATGCCAGATTTGTTTTCAGGGGATCGAGCTAAGTTTCAGAATTTCAGAAATAACTGTAAATTGTTTTTTGCCTTAAAATCTAAGTCCTCAGGGAACGCAGCGCAGCAGGTTCAAATTGTCATCTCTCTCCTGCGCGGCGATCCTCAGGATTGGGCTTTTTCCCTGATACCTGGGGATCCTGTTTTGAGTGATGTTGATGCATTTTTTCAGGCTTTGGGGGTATTGTACGATGAGCCTAATGTCACGGATCAAGCTGAAAAAGCCTTGTTGGCATTAAATCAGGGGCTTGATGACGCTGAGTTATACTGTCAGAGATTCCGTAAGTGGGCAGTCCTGACCAAATGGAATGACGACGCTTTGGCAGCCCTTTTTCGGAAGGGTCTGTCAGATAATGTAAAGGATGTTATGGTGGGATTCCCTGTCCCCTCTGGTCTCAATGATTCTATGTCATTAGCGATTCAAATTGACAGACGTTTGCGTGAGCGGAGAAGTATGCGTGGAATAGTGTTGCCTTGTGAACCTGCTTCTGAATCCATGCAGTGTGATAGAGTGGTGTCTGAGGCACAGCGTCATGAGTTTCGAAAGCGCAATGGGTTATGTTTCTACTGTGGTGATGCCTCTCATGCTATTTCAGTCTGCTCTAAGCGGGGAAGACGTTTTGCACGCTCAGTTGTCTTGGGTAGTGTTTTTATTAACTGTTACTCTGATATGCTCTCTGTCCACATTTTCTGCTCAGGCTTTCGTTGATTCGGGAGCAGCTATTAACCTGATGGATTATGATTTTGCTAAACGTTGTGGGTTTCCCTTAAATACCCCAACGGAAGTCTATTCCCCTTCGGGATAAATTCTACCCCCCTTTGGGCTGAGAATAAACCTCATTCTCTATTTCAGGGTTAATGGGGTTGAACCTGATAAACAAGAAGCTGAAAATTTTTTGGTTCTGTATAACTGCATGACATTATCGACGGGGCCCCCTTTGGTTTACAATCTCTTTCCCCTGTTTTTGGATTGGAAATCGTGTCTGTAACCATTGGGGCTCCAATGGGTTAATACCAAAACTCCTTTTTTTTTCTGCCTCCCCCCGGGGGCTCAGGATGTTCGTGACTTTTTGATTTTTTTTCTGATGTTTTTAGCGAAAGTAAATCTGCATCCTTGCCCCCCCCCCATAGGAGCTATGACTGCGCTATTGAATTAGTGCCTGGTATTTAAATTTCCCCAAAGGCGCCTTTTTTAAATTGCCCTTTTCCTGAACATGGGCGCTATGCGGTCTTATATTTAAGATCATTTTGGAAAAAGGGGCATATCAGACCCATCCTCTTCACCCTTGGGTGCCGGTTTTTTCTTTGGGGGCCAAAAAAGGGTGGGTTTATTGAGGCCGTTTAATTTATTTTCGTCTTTTAACAATATTAAATGTGAAATATCAATATCCGTTACCCTTTATTTCTGAC
>JARQOD010000002.1:150684785-150751037 GCA_033576555.1 Oophaga sylvatica
CTCAGTGTCTTGCTTAGAGCAGCAGTTTGCTCCAGAGCTGTTCTTCACACGGAATCTGTCCTGGAGTCCCAGCCTTTGTTATTTCTATGCATAGGATACATAAGTGCTTTCTCCACTTTTCCTGTTCCTGTCTTCTCTCTCTAACTCATCAGCCGTGTGTATGTATATGTACCGTATATATGGTATTCTGTTGTGAATAGGCTTGAGATGAGTTCTGAGCAGAGGCTCCCTCTGGTGGTTACAAGCGGTACTGGTCTGCCCAGTGAAGATTGTGAGGATTGGGAATCAGGTGTTACTGACTGGTCTTATATAAGGGAGTTGCCTTCCCATCAGGGTTGCCGGTGATCAATTGTTCTGGTCTCAATCCTTGATTCCTGTTTCCTTTGTAGCCTGCTGTGTCAAGTCTGCATCTCCTGCTCTCAGATAAGACATTTTCTTCTTTTTGTTTTTGTGCTTGATTTTTGCATTTTGTCCTGCACTTCTGTGGGGGCCTTCAGGGTCCCTTCCGGGGGCTTTTGCCCTCTCAGTTTTGTTCAGCCACTGATGTTTGTACATTTGCTTTTTCCAGTTTTTTCTGTGGCTGCTGTTTTGATTTTGTTACACCAGAGAGCTAATTTAGGTGGTAGAGGTCGTGTGATCTCAGGTGTTTTTGAAATTAGTAGAGTTGGTGCTTTTCAGGGTTTTTTGAGATTGCAGTAAGTACCCTTCCTATTCTTTCCTATTTAGATAGTTTGGGCCCCAACGTTTGCTCATTCTATTTTCTGTCGGTGTCAGTATTTCTTCTTGTCTAACCGCCATTACATGTTTGGGGGCTTTCTATGTCTTTGGGGATCTGCTCCGGGGCAGATAGCTTTCCTCTTTCTATTTTAGGTGTAGCTAGTTTCTCAGGCTGTGACGAGGCGTCTAGGACCAACGTAGGAACGCTCCACGGCTGCCTCTAGTTGTGGTGGTTAGTCAGGATACTGCAATCTCATAGATTCCAACTGCTCTGGTGTATTGCCTTTTTTACCTGCACTCCTCAGCTACCGAAACATAACAGTATCACCGGCCCAAAAAATTGAAAATTGTTATGGTACTCACAGAAGGGAAAAATATTGTTAAAGAAAAAAAAAAGGTTGTCAGAGTTGTCAGAGATATTTTTCTGTTTGTTGCATTTTTTTTTTTCCCTCTGTATTTCTGGGTGCTGGGGAGGATTTTTTCTCTCAATGGAGTTTGCACAGTTGTCTGGCCGTGTGGATCAGCTTGCCACTGAGGTTCAGAGTATTGCTGCATATCTTGCTAGGTTGCCTGTTGTGGAACCTAGGATTCCCATGCCAGATTTGTTTTCAGGGGATCGAGCTAAGTTTCAGAATTTCAGAAATAACTGTAAATTGTTTTTTGCCTTAAAATCTAAGTCCTCAGGGAACGCAGCGCAGCAGGTTCAAATTGTCATCTCTCTCCTGCGCGGCGATCCTCAGGATTGGGCTTTTTCCCTGATACCTGGGGATCCTGTTTTGAGTGATGTTGATGCATATTTTCAGGCTTTGGGGGTATTGTACGATGAGCCTAATGTCACGGATCAAGCTGAAAAAGCCTTGTTGGCATTAAATCAGGGGCTTGATGACGCTGAGTTATACTGTCAGAGATTCCGTAAGTGGGCAGTCCTGACCAAATGGAATGACGACGCTTTGGCAGCCCTTTTTCGGAAGGGTCTGTCAGATAATGTAAAGGATGTTATGGTGGGATTCCCTGTCCCCTCTGGTCTCAATGATTCTATGTCATTAGCGATTCAAATTGACAGACGTTTGCGTGAGCGGAGAAGTATGCGTGGAATAGTGTTGCCTTGTGAACCTGCTTCTGAATCCATGCAGTGTGATAGAGTGGTGTCTGAGGCACAGCGTCATGAGTTTTGAAAGCGCAATGGGTTATGTTTCTACTGTGGTGATGCCTCTCATGCTATTTCATAGAAAATGAACTCGGCACTCAACTTTAGTATAGTGAGAATAAAGATTTTTATTCACAGTAGTAACACGAAACGTTTCGGTCCTATATCATGGACCTTCATCAGTCACAGATACTACTGGGAAGGGGGTTGATCCACATAGGGAAGAAAGAAAGGGCTGGATATAGCCTGTGTTGGTGGGGTGAGATGAGGAAGAGGACAATGCCTCTATTGCACTAGTAACCTGTTGTGAGGGAGTCCGGTAGTGAGGATAGGTCTCTGCATTGGACGCGGTGTCTCAGACTAGCGGTGGACACCGCGTCCAATGCAGAGACCTATCCTCACTACCGGACTCCTTCACAACAGGTTACTAGTGCAATAGAGGCATTGTCCTCTTCCTCATCTCACCCCACCAACACAGGCTATATCCAGCCCTTTCTTTCTTCCCTATGTGGATCAACCCCCTTCCAGTAGTATCTGTGACTGATGAAGGTCCATGATATAGGACCGAAACGTTTCGTGTTACTACTGTGAATAAAAATCTTTATTCTCACTATACTAAAGTTGAGTGCCGAGTTCATTTTCTATTAGATACGGTTTGGGAACCTACTCTGGCACCTTCTTGGTTGTGCACACGGTTATTTTTTCTCATGCTATTTCAGTCTGCTCTAAGCGGGGAAGACGTTTTGCACGCTCAGTTGTCTTGGGTAGTGTTCAGACTACGTTTTTATTAACTGTTACTCTGATATGCTCTCTGTCCACATTTTCTGCTCAGGCTTTCGTTGATTCGGGAGCAGCTATTAACCTGATGGATTATGATTTTGCTAAACGTTGTGGGTTTCCCTTGATACCCCTACGGAAGTCTATTCCCCTTCTGGGGATCGATTCTACCCATTTGGCTGAGAATAAACCTCAGTTCTCTACTCAGGTGATAATGAGGGTTGAACCTGATCATCAAGAGAGCTGCAAATTTTTGGTTCTGTATAATCTGCATGACATTATCGTACTGGGTTTCCCTTGGTTACAATCTCATAATCCTGTTTTGGATTGGAAATCTGTGTCTGTAACCAGTTGGGGCTGCCAATGTGTTAATACCAATACTCCTGTTTTTTCTGCCTCCCCCCAGGCTCAGGATGTTCCTGACTTTTTGATTGATTTTTCTGATGTGTTTAGCGAAAGTAAATCTGCATCCTTGCCTCCCCATAGGAGCTATGACTGCGCTATTGAATTAGTGCCTGGTAGTAAATTCCTAAAGGTCGCCTTTTTAACTTGTCTGTACCTGAACATGACGCTATGCGGTCTTATATCAAGGAGTCATTGGAAAAGGGTCATATCAGACCATCCTCTTCACCCTTGGGTGCCGGTTTTTTCTTTGTGGCCAAAAAGGATGGTTCATTGAGGCCGTGTATTGATTATCGTCTTTTGAACAATATTACTGTGAAATATCAATATCCGTTACCCTTGATTTCTGACCTGTTTTCCAGGGTGAAAAATGCTACTTGGTTTACCAAGCTTGACCTCAGGGGGGCATATAACCTTATTCGCATTAAGCACGGGGATGAATGGAAGACGGCATTCAATACCCCTGAAGGGCATTTTGAGTACCTTGTGATGCCCTTTGGGCTCACTAATGCTCCTTCTGTCTTCCAGTCCTTCATGAATGACATTTTCAGGGATTTTGTGGATAAATTTCTGATTGTTTATTTGGATGATATCTTGATTTTTTCCAATGACTGGGACTCTCATGTGAAACATGTTCGAACTGTATTCCAGATTTTGAGAGAGAATGCTCTGTATGTGAAGGGATCAAAGTGTCTTTTTGGCGTACAGAAGATCTCATTTCTGGGATTCATTTTGTCCCCATCTGTTATTGAAATGGACCCGGTCAAGGTTCAGGCCATCTGTGATTGGGTCCAACCTACTTCATAAAGGCTCTTCAAAGATTCTTGGGTTTTGCCAATTTTTATTGTAAATTTATTGGTAATTTCTCGGTTATTGTTAAACCATTAACTGATTTGACCAAAAAAGGTTCTGATGTGGTAAATTGGCCTCCTGAGGCAGTCTCTGCATTTCAGGAACTTAAGCAGAGATTCACTTCTGCTCCTGTTCTACGGCAGCCTGATGTTTCTCTGCCATTTCAGGTGGAGGTTGATGCCTCTGAAATTGGGGCAGGTGCCGTTTTGTCCCAAAGAGATCCTGAGACCTCTAAAAGTAACCCTTGTGCCTTTTTCTCTCGAAAATTTTCTACTGAACGTAATTATGACGTGGGTAATCGGGAGTTATTGGCCATGAAGTGGGCTTTTGAAGAGTGGAGACATTGGCTGGAGGGAGCCAAACATCAGGTGGTGGTCCTTACGGACCATAAGAATCTGGTTTATCTGGAATCTGCCAAGCGACTTAATCCTAGACAGGCCAGGTGGGCCTTGTTTTTCACACGTTTTAATTTTGTGGTTTCCTTTCTTCCTGGCACTAAGAATGTTAAGGCGGATGCCCTCTCGAGGAGTTTCCTTGCGGACTCTCCTGAGTTATCTGATCCTTCTGTTATTTTGAAAGAGGGTGTAGTTCTTTCCTCCATCTCACCCAATTTGAGACTTGCTCTGGAGGGGTGTCAGGAGGATAGGCCCGAGCTCTGCCCTGTTGGAAAATTGTTTGTCCCGGACCAGTGGAAAAAGAGTGTGATGTCTGAGATTCATTGTTCCGCGTTGGCTGGTCATCCCGGAATTTTTGGTACCAGAGACTTGGTTAGTCGGTCCTTTTGGTGGCCTACCTTGTCTCGTGATGTCAGGGAATTTGTGCAGTCCTGCGGGACTTGCTCTCGCTCCAAGCCTTGCTCTCGCTCTATGGTTTATTGATGCCATTGCCTGTGCCCAAGAGACCATGGACCCATATCTCTATGGATTTCATTTCCGACCTCCCTGTTTCTCAGAGAATGGATGCCATCTGGGTGATTTGTGATAGGTTTTCCAAGATGATACATCTTGTGCCATTACTTAAGTTGCCTTCCTCCTCTGAATTGGTGCCGTTGTTCCTTCAGCACGTGGTTCGTTTACACGGCATTCCTGAGAACATTGTGTCTGACAGAGGAGTCCAGTTTGTTTCCAGATTTTGGAGGACCTTTTGTTCTAAACTTGGTGTTCAATTGTCTTTCTCCTCGGCATTTCATCCTCAGACCAATGGTCAAACTGAAAGAACAAACCAGACATTGGAGACTTATCTAAGATGCTTTGTGTCTGCTGATCAGGATGACTGGGTCTCTTTTTTGCCTTTGGCTGAGTTTGTTCTTAATAATAGGGCTAGCTCTGCCACTTTGATGTCTCCATTTTTCTGTAATTCTGGTTTTCACCCTCGATTTTCTTCAGGACAGACGGAGGCTTCTGTCTGTCCGGGTGTTGACTCTGTTGTGGAGCTTATGCAACAGATTTGGGACCAGGTAGTAGAGAGGTTGTCCCTCTCTCAGGAGAGAGCCCAGCGGTTTGCTAACCGGCATAGGACTGATGGTCCTCGGTTTAAAGTGGGGGACTTGGTCTGGTTGTCCTCAAAAAATATTCCTATGAGAGTGGCATCTCCTAAATTTAAGCCTAGGTTCATTGGACCTTATAAGATCATGGAGATTCTTAATCCTGTTTCTTTTCATTTGCTTCTTCCAGGGACATTTAAGATCCATAACGTGTTCCACAAGTCCTTGTTGAAGAGGTTTGTTGAGCCAGTGGTTCCTACTGCTGTGCCTCCTGACCCTGTTTTGGTTGAGCGCAATCTGGAGTATGTGGTTGAGAAAATATTAGATTCTCGTTTTTCTAGACGGAAACTCCAGTATTTGGTTAAGTGGAGAGGTTATGGTCAGGAAGACAATTCTTGGGTGTTTGCTTCGGACATTCATGCTAGGAGACTCATCCGTGCGTATCATAGAACTCATCCTGACCGACCTGGTTGCTCAAATGAGGGTTCGGTGACCCCTCCTCAAAGGGGGGGTACTGTTGTGAATGGGCTTGAGATGAGTTCTGAGCAGAGGCTCCCTCTGGTGGTTACAAGTGGTACTGGTCTGCCCAGTGAAGATTGTGAGGATTGGGAATCAGGTGTTACTGACTGGTCTTATATAAGGGAGTTGCCTTCCCATCAGGGTTGCCGGTGATCAATTGTTCTGGTCTCAATCCTTGATTCCTGTTTCCTTTGTAGCCTGCTGTGTCAAGTCTGCATCTCCTGCTCTCAGATAAGACATTTTCTTCTTTTTGTTTTTGTGCTTGATTTTTGCATTTTGTCCTGCACTTCTGTGGGGGCCTTCAGGGTCCCTTCCGGGGGCTTTTGCCCTCTCAGTTTTGTTCAGCCACTGATGTTTGTACATTTGCTTTTTCCAGTTTTTTCTGTGGCTGCTGTTTTGATTTTGTTACACCAGAGAGCTAATTTAGGTGGTAGAGGTCGTGTGATCTCAGGTGTTTTTGAAATTAGTAGAGTTGGTGCTTTTCAGGGTTTTTTGAGATTGCAGTAAGTACCCTTCCTATCCTTTCCTATTTAGATAGTTTGGGCCCCAACGTTTGCTCATTATATTTTCTGTCTGTGTCAGTATTTCTTCTTGTCTAACCGCCATTACATTTTTGGGGGCTTTCTATGTCTTTGGGGATCTGCTCCGGGGCAGATAGCTTTCCTCTTTCTATCTTTAGGTGTAGCTAGTTTCTCAGGCTGTGACGAGGCGTCTAGGACCAACGTAGGAACGCTCCACGGCTGCCTCTAGTTGTGGTGGTTAGTCAGGGTACTGCAATCTCATAGATTCCAACTGCTCTGGTGTATTGCCTTTTTTACCTGCACTCCTCAGCTACCAAAACATAACAGTATTCCCATTGTCATTTTCTTGTGTTATTTTTCTCTTCTCATCTGGACCAGTAGCCTGCAGAATTGCAAATGAAGCTATGAAATTTAAGGATTATGATACAGACACTAACGCCGTTCTATGAAAGGAAATCTTTTTCACCTGAGGAAGCCGCGTTTTTTTGTGGTGATACTCTTGGGGTTCCTACGCCTCACAGATATGTCATCCTCGCATCCAGGCTACACTTATATATAATTGCCTTGCTAGATGTCCTTTTCTTCACAATGATTTTGGCTGTTGTCCTGGGACGTATGCTTGTTTCCTATTATGGACTCCTTTTTTTACAGTGGGGAAAATAAGTATGGAGTGGAGAGATCTGTAATTTTCAGCAGCAGATGGAAGGAAGGGAGACACATTCATTACCAGTGGGTAGGCGGAGCCCACACAGGATAGAACACCTCAGATTAAAAAGAGTGTTGACCGGCCCCTCCAGCTTGGGCTCCTCCTACTCCAGCTCTCCAGTCTAAAATTTGAGGTCACAGAGGATAGTCGCTGCTGGAGCAGCTCCTCAGAATTTTTTTTTATTTTTATCGGACAGAGACTTGGACCCCCGTGGTCTAGAGGTCTCAGGGGTCTCAGCGCTGCTGGACCCCCACCTCTCCCTTGGCGGATCTGTATTACCCTGTAAGGAGGTCCCTGCAGAACCCTGCCGGCCCTGGGGGATGAGGATTGCTTCCCTGGCGGGGACGCAAACCGCGCTTCTGGGGTCACTGCGTTCCCCACCCTGGGGGGAAGCTACGGGTACAGCGCCACAAATCCCTGGGGGTCCCTGTGGCGCTCAGCTGGGTGAGTACTCAACATTTTAATGTGTTTGAGTGCTTCAGTGGCTGCTGCGGCAGCCGCTGCTACATGTTTTTTCAGTGTGGTGATTGTGTACTTTTGTCCGCAGGTGGATGCCTGCAGGACTTGGGAGCGAGGAGCGGAGAGCAGAGTGAGTCGCGCGCCATTTTTTGAAGCCGGCGGGGGGCGTGGCTTCGCGCTTTCCCGTGCTTTCGCGGGCAGGAAGCGCTCTGAGCGCGCGCTTTACCCTGCCTCTCCTCTTCCGGCTTCTCTATGCTAGCGCGGCGGCCATTACTGACGGCCTCCTCGGGCTCCTCACTCTCCGCTCCCCCGACCGACAGCAAAGGACACTGCACCGCGGCCAGCTGGTGGTGAGTCGCTTCTAATGTCAGGGCAGAAGCTTAACCCCTTCACCCCCACAGCGCAGGACAGCCACACTGAACGCTCCCGATAACGATCACGATAGCGATGCATACTAATGCGATCGTTTTTTTGTGATCGTTTTAATGTCGCTAGTAGCTGCCACAGTGGACGATCTCATTAACGACGCATAAGTGGTTAGCGGTCTCCTTAGCGACTTTGGCGGTCATTGCGATGTACAAATCAGCGCAATATGTTAGCGATCTTGTTGGCGTTCTTGTCTCGGGTGGCATACCCTTGAGGCACTGTCCTGCAGCTGCTACCTCATAAGAGGCACCTGGGGCTCGCACACCCTTTTCATTAACAGGGGTTGTGGGGAGTCTGCGACATTAACCCCTTCATTAGGCGGTTAACCCTTAATTGGGGGACAGCTGGGGTGACTCTCTCTAAAAGTTAAGAGTTTTAACCCTTCAGCGTTCGTTTTTTTCTTTAAGAAACCACACTGTTCTAGTTACTGACAGGTTTAACCTGCCATATACTGTGTGAGGGCATGTCAGATGAGGGTCCAGGAGGTACGGACCGTCTCCCAGATCCGCTACAGGATCAGTCTCGCGTATCTGACACGCAGACCTCGACGGCGTCAAACGAGGTCGAGGTTTCAGTGATGTAAAAATGGAGGCCCTCACTCGTTCTATTGATGGCCTGTCTGACCTTCTAGGTTATTGGGTGTCAGCTAGATCCTCTCATGAAGGAAGCGACACAGGCCGGTGCCTTTCTTCCTGCGTAGCGTCTCGGAGATCTCGGGCATGGAGGGTTCCCCTTCAAGCTCAGAGGGAGATGTCCGATTCGGATAAGGAGGATCGGCAGGGACACTCTGCCTCTCTTTTGGGCGTACAGAGGCTTTTATTGGAGTCATGAGCGTTACAGTTACCGGTAACTAGACGTCCTGGTAAGTCGGCCCGGATGTTTCAGGAGTCGCATAGGTCGCGATCAGCATTACCATCTCTGGATGAGCTTAATGAGGCAGTGGAGAAGGAACGCCTGTGTCCAGATAAACGTTTTCAGGGGACACGGTTTTTTTGAGACGCTGTATCCGTGTACGACGGAGTTGATTGATAATTGGATTCCTTCTCCTGAAGTGGATGTCCCTTTATCCCAGCTTAGCAAATCCTCATTACTTCCTGTTAAGGGAAGGCGAGTCTGCAGGATCCGCTGGACAGAAAGATGGAGATGGCGGCGAAATCCATCTACGATGCCGCGGGTCATGGATTCAGAGCAGTGCTAGGATCCATGTGTGCTTGTAAAGCCTCCTTGAGCTGGTTAGACCGTCTACGGACGGTCGTGGCAAGATGGATTCCCACTATCCGAGGTATATGATCACAGTCAGAAGAGCACTGTGGCTTAGACAGTGGACCGGGGACGCGGTTTCCAAGCAAGGTTTGCTATCTTTAGCTTACAAGGGTGGTCATCTATTTGGATCTGACCTCATGGAGCTGATTGCTAAGGCAAAGGCAAAAGAAACGATTTACCGCAGCGAAGAGCTGTGACTTCTGCGTCTGGCAGGCCTAGTGCCGGTAGTAGTCGGCGATCCTTTCGGTCCAGGGGATGGTTCGGTCAGCCTTCTTGGGGATTGGGTCGTCCCTCTTTTTCAGGAAAAAAAACTCTCAGAAATCTTCCTGGAAACAGAGCTTCCGTCAAGACAAGCGGGAAGCTGACAAAAAGCTCGCTAAGGCGGACTGACGCCAGGGTCTCACTCGAGAGCTCTCGAGTGGGGCGTCGCCTGCTCCAGTTCGAACCGACTTGGGCTTCCCGCGTGTCGGACGCCTGGGTGACGCGGTTGTGTCGGCAGACTACTTCATAGAGTTTCTTTCTCGACCCCCAGACAGTTTTTGCCAATCCCGCATTCCGTCAGAGCCCGAGCTATTTGCCGCTCTACTGCGGGAGGTCGATTCCCTTCTGCAGAAGGGTGTGGTGGTACCGGTTCCGCCGGAGGACCGGGGAAGAGAGTTTTATTCCAACCTCTTTGTGGTCCCCAAAAAGGAGGACAAATTTCGCTCCATTCTAGATCAAAAGATTGAATTGGCATGTCCGCACCGGAAATTCCGCATGGAGTCACTTCGCTCCGTTGTGGCGGCCCTGTCGCAGAACGATTTTTTGGTGTCAATCGACATTCGCGACGCTTATTTGCATGTTCCCGTCGGAAGGGCCCACCGACGCTTCCTTCTTTTTGCCATAGGTCAGGACCATTACCAGTTTGTGGCCCTGCCATTCGGGTTGGTCTCAGCACCCAGAGTTTTTACGAAAATTCTGGCACCTCTCATGGCGATTCTTCGAAGACAGGGGGTTACGATTCTTCCCTATCTGGACAACCTTTTGAATGTGGCGTCCTCAAAGGAGGAGGCGGTGACGGCTCGTAATCTATCCCTTCAGCTCCTGGAGGACTTCGGGTGGCTGGTCAATTGGGAGAAGTCGTCTCTGGAACCGTCGCAGTCAATCCTGTTTTTGGGAATGCATTTCGACACGGTACGAGCAGTGGTGTCCCGCCTCCAGACAAGCAAGCGAGTCTTCTTCGACATGTACAGGTTATAAGTCGTCGACAGCAATGTCCCTTCGAAGGTGTATGCGCCTTCTGGGTTTGATGGTGGCGTCGATGGAGGCATTTCCGTTTGCCCAATTTCATTCCAGGGCTCTCCAAATGCTCATTTTGAACCGTTGGGATTGATCGCAGTTTTCACTGGAATGCAGTGTCGTCATCTCCCACAGGGTGCGAGAGTCTCTAGGATGGTGGTTACGTCCGGAAGTGTTATCCCTGGGGAAGTCCTTTCCTCCCTCCGAGGTGGTCGGTCATAACCACCGATGCCAGCCTGAAGGGCTGGGGGGGTGTCTGGAACGATCTCTGGATTCAGGATTGAGGGCAATTTTACTTTACCTCCAACACTGGACGGTCCTTTTAAGCGGTCTACCAGTCCGAGTGCAGACAGAGAACGCGTATATCAACCATCAAGGTGGGACGAGGAGCTTCAGGCTCATGATGGAGGTGTCTCGGATCCTGGTATGGGCCGAGGCCAGGGTGCCAGCCATCTCTGCGATTCACATTCCAGGAGTTCAGAATATCATAGCGGACTTCCTCAGTCGCGAAAAGATGGATCCCGGAGAATGGAGTCTTCATCCGGAGATTTTTGCACTGCTGTGCTCCCGTTGGGGGACTCCCCAAGTGGATTTGATGGCATCCAGGTTCAATGCCAAGTTACCGACGTTCATGTCCAGGTACAAGGACCCGGAGGCTGTGGCGGTGGATGCTCTGGTGGCTCCGTGGGATCAATTCGAGCTAATCTATGTGTTTCCGCCGATATCCTTACTTCCTCTGGTGTTGTGTCGGATCAGACTGGAGAGAGTCCCGGCTATGTTGATATCCCAGATTGGCCAAGGAGGACGTGGTTCTCGACGCAGGTGTCGCTTCTGGCAGCGTCTCCACTTCCACTCCTCTTCGCCCGGACCTGTTAACCCAAGGGCCCGTTCGTCACCCGGACCTGAAGTCTCTGCGTTTGACGGCGTGGCTCTTGAGACCAAAATCTTGATCCGTCAAGGTTTTTTCAGCCGAAGTCATTGCCACTCTGCGAGCTGCCAGAGGTCCGGCTACTACTAGGATTTATTCACAAGACTTGGGAAGCCTTCTTTTCGTGGTGTTCGGGTTCTTCTAGGAACCCGAGGATTTTTTCCATTCCCAATTTGTTGGCCTTTTTGAAGTACGGGCTGGACAAGGGTTTGGCAGTTAGCACCCTGAAGGGGCAGGTTTCTGCTCTGTCCTTGCTGTTTCGGAAGGCTATCGCCTCGCGTAGGGACGTACGTTCCTTTTTTCGCGGGTTAACCCGTCAGTTTCCGCCGCGGAAGGCGCTTGTGTCTCCTTGGCGGCTCAATCTTGTCTTGGAGGCTCTTCAACATGGGCCTTTTGAGCCTATGGACTCTGTTAGCCTTTCCTTGCTCTTTGGATGGTTACCTTCCTAGTGGCGGTCACTTCTTTGAGAAGGGTTTCTGAGTTGGCGGCTCTTTCTTGCTCGCCTCCTTTTCTGGTGTTTCACCCGGATCGCGTAGTGCTTTGCACACAGGCGATTTTCTACCTAAGGTGGTGTCACAATTTCATGTTAACCAGGATATTGTGTTGCCCTCGCTTTGTCCGGAGCCGAGGAATGTGAAGGAACGGGCCTTGCACACATTGGATTTAGTGCGGGCTTTGAAGTTCTATTTGTCTATTACTCACAGTTTTCGGAAATCGGATTCTCTGTTTGTGATTCCAGCAGGTCATCGACGTGGGCAACGAGTTTCCAAGGATTCTATAGCTCGTTGGATTTGGTCGGTCATTTTAGAGGATTACCGACTTAAGGGCGAACCTTGCCCGATTAAGATTCGAGCTCACTCCACGAGGGCTGTGGGTTCATCGTGGGCCTTTCATCAAGGGGTCTCGGTAGCTCAGCTCTGCCGGGCGGCGACCTGGCGTTCCGTCCACACATTTACAAAATTTTATAAGGTGGATGTCAGTGCTTCCGCTGATGTGGCCTTAGGACGTAGGGTCCTGCAGGCGGCTGTAGTTTAAAGTTCTTTTGAACTTGTTTTTAGCGCTAGTTGCGCATTTATTTAAGTTGTTGGGAATCTGCCTCTGTTGGTTTTTTGCCCACCCTTAATTTCTGGACTGCTTTGGGACGTCCCACTGGTAATGAATGTGTCTCCCTTCCTTCCATCTGCTGCTGAAATACGGATTTTGGTAAGACCTTACCTGTAAAATCCTTTTCAGCGAAGGAAGGAAGGGAGACCAGATCCCTCCCATGGCAGAAGTGTGTTGTTGAGTTTTCAGATGCGGCGTGACCCTTCTCTGATAGCGATTATCTGGGCTGAGGTCGGCGCGCTAAGTCTCTTTTCCAGCATTGCCAGCTCATCGCAGTGGTCAGGTTCAGTGAGTAGTACCTGGGACTGTGTGGTTTGTTCTGTTATATGCATAACCTATCTTCTTGTTTTTTTCTCTGAAGTTCTTCAGAAGGGGTTATGTTGCTACGCTGGTGATTTTTGCTCTTCCTTAGCTTGTGTACGGACTGGAGAGCTGGAGTAGGAGGAGCCCAAGCTGGAGGGGCCGGTCAACACTCTTTTTTAATCTGAGGTGTTCTATCCTGTGTGGGCTCCGCCTACCCACTGGTAATGAATGTGTCTCCCTTCCTTCCTTCGCTGAAAAGGATTTTACAGGTAAGGTCTTACCAAAATCCGTATTTTATCGTAGGTACACTTCAACTGTGAGAGGCAAAATCTAAAAATAAAAATCCAGAAGATCACATCGTATGATTTTTACAAAATTAGTTTGAATTTTGTTGCATGAAATAAGTAAAAAAAAAAAACAACTTAATATTTGGTACAGAAGCCTTTGTTTGCAATTACAGAGGACAGATGTTTCTGTAGTTCTTGACCATGTTTGCACACACTAAAGTGGGGCATTTTGGCCCCCTCCTCCATACAGATCTTCCAGAGCTTTCAGGTTTCGGGCTGTCGCTGAGCAACATTGAGTTTCAGCTCCCTCCAAAGATTTTCTATTGGGTTCAGGTCTGGAGACTGGCTATGATACTCCAGGACCTTGAAATGCTTCTTACGGAGCCACTCCTTAGTTGCCCTGGCTGTGTGTTTTGGGTCATTGTAATGCTGGAAGACCAAGCCATGACCCATCTTCAGTGTTCTTACTGAGGGAAGGAGGTTGTTGGCCAAAATCTCGCAATACATGACCCCATCCATCCTCCCTTCAATATGGTGCAGCATAATGTAGAGACAAAGACTCTGATTCCATCAATGTGTCACTTACTAGGCTGCTATCTGTAGTTTTAATAAAGTCATTTTTTTTATCAGCAGGAGATTATCACTAGAGGACTAGAAAACCTGCTGCCAGGTAGTGGTTCATGTTCATGAGCGCTCCCCCACGACTGATTGGCAGCTTTCTGCCTATGCACAGTGTACACAGAAAGCTGCCAATCGGTGGTATGGGCGGGGTTACACAGAGCTCAGCATTCAGAGAACAACAACAGCAGATCTTCAGTAGAGAAAACAGGGATTTTATCGAAACTGCACCATCAGCGCAGTAAGGCTTCATTCTGAAGTGTGTGTTTAAGATACATGTGCATTATTGTCTATGGGGCTGATCATATGTGTGGTATCCATGTAATCTGTCTAATGTCCTTGAATAACCCCACAATGTATAGGAGAAACTCTTTGTAATTTATTTATTCTTCCATGTGTGTAAATTACTGATGAAACGCTGATGGTAAACAAACACACTGATCAAACACAGCTGACAAGGAGAGGGGGCGCCACATTGCAATATTTGGATGCCAACCTCTGCAGCAAGTTAGGGAAAGTGGGTGGGACTGTGATAGTGCTAGCCCCTCTGTCCACTCCCTGCTCTGTATTGCTATTTAATCCTATTATACTCTTTAACCCCACCTTTCTATAGTATTAACCCATTAGTGACGGGCCAAATTTTAAAAAGCTGACCAGTGTCACTTTATGTGGTAATAATTCTGGAAAGCTTTGACAAATTCCAGTGATTTTGAGATTGTTTTTTCGTGGCACATTATACTTTATTATAATGGTAAACTTAGGTCGATATAAATATCAGAAATTTGACAAATTAAAAAAAAAAGTAGCAATTTTCAAACTTTGATTATTCCTTTAATCCAGATAGTCATACCATAGACAAACCTTAATTTTTTTTTGTAAAATGTTATTTTATTTTGTTAGCATTTTATGAGTTTTAAAAATGTAGTAGTAATTTTTCATTTTTTCTTGGAAATTTCCAAAATTATTTTTTTTAGGGACCTATCCAGGTTTGAAGTGACTTTTGGGGTCCTAGATATTGGAAAACCCCCAAAAGTGATACCATTTTAAAAACAGCACCTCATGACATATTGAAAACTGCTGTCAGGTAGTTTATTAACCCTTCAGGTGCTTTTCAGGAATTAATACAATGTGACATGACAGGAATGAAAAAGTTGAATTTTACCACCTAAATGTCGCTGACTTCTGAACATGTTACTACAGCCGGCAGACTCTAAGACCGCTTTTTGCTCGTGATTTGCATGGCAAACATCAGGACCACACAATCATGATCTCAGTGTGCCGATGGGGATAAAGAGGGAGAAGCCACACTCTTTTATACATTTATGTGATATAGTCACTATTGACAGCAGCATCGAAGGGGTTAAACAGATCTGGACGGAGACAACACTGATCGTGGCTGATGCAGCAAGTTGTCAGCTATAGTGTACAGCCGACAGCTGCAGGATTGTCACCTGCATGGAGATGCTAGTCTCTTATATCTCAGGTCAGTTAACCCCTTAACGACCGCCGATACGCCTTTTAACGGCGGTCATTAAGGGTACTTAAACCACAGCGCCGTTAATTAACGGCGCTGTGGAAAAAGCCTATAGCGCCCCCCAGAGTCGGATTTTCTCCGGGGTCTCGGCTACCGGGGGTAACCGAGACCCAGAGAACATGATTCGGGTCGGTTATTACCGACACCGCTTTTGCGATCGCCGTTATTAACCCTATAACGGCGATCGCAAAAAAAAAGCGATTTTCCCTGTAATTTCTCTCTCCTCTGATGTGATCGCACATCAGAGGGGAGAGAAATGGGGTCCCCGGGACCCCCGATCAGCCCCCCGTGCCTCCCGGTGTCCCCCCAGGCCTCCTGTGCCTCCCCGAGCTCCAGGCGTCTTTTTCCGGTGAAGAAAATGGTGGCGCAGTGCGCATGCCCCGCCAAGCCGGATTTTCTCAGGGGTCTCAGCTACCAGGGTAGCCGAGACCCCAGAGAACATAATCAGGGTCCCCCCCACTTTTGCGATCGCCGGTATTAACCTTATACCGGCGATCGCAAAAGAAAAAAAAAAAAGCGATCCTGCCTGTAAATTTCTCTCCCCTCTGATGTGATCGCACATCAGAGGGGAGAGAAATAGGGTCCCCAGGACCCCCGATCCCCTCCCCCGGTACCTAGGGCTCTTCCCCGTGTCCCCTCCTGGCTCCTGCAGCGCCCCCTGTGCTCCGATCCTCCAGCGTCTTCACCCTGTAAAAAAAAAATGGCGGGCGCATGCGCAATGCGCCCGCCAACTCTGCCTGGCGGCAAATTCAAAAACAGAATGATTCATTAATTCTGTAAAAGTACATTTTGATCACTGTGATAAACTATCACAGTGATCAAAAAAAAAAAAAAAACAGAAGATAAACCCCCCTTTATAACCCCCTTAGTTAGGGACATATAATAAAATAAGAAATTTTATTTATTTTTATTTTTTCATTAGGGTTAGGGTTATAATTAGGGTTAGTGTTACAATTAGGGTTAGGGTTAGCATTAGGGTTAGCGTTAGGCTGGGTTCATACTGCGTTATGGCAGTCCGTTAGACGACTGCGTTACACCGCGTGTAGCAGTCCGTTAGCGCTGCCATTCACCCCCATTTGAGGGCGCACGCGACGCATGCCGTAAAGCGGCATGCGTTCGCAATGTGCCGTCATTCAGTGACGGAGTCTCGGACGCGGGCTGCAGCGTCTGGGCTCCGTCACCGCTAGCGCAGATGAATCATCTGCTGATTCCTCTGCGCTAGCGGGTATAGCATAACGCGATCGCGTTATGCTATACCGTTACCAGTCCGTCAACGCTATGTGTTCAACGGGCTGGTAAAACGCAGTATGAACCCAGCCTTAGGGTTAGGGTTATAATTAGGGTTAGGGTTGGAATTAGGGTTAGGGTTACAATTAGGGTTACATTAGGGTTAGGGTTACAATTAGGGTTAGGGTTACAATTAAGGTTAGGATTACAATTAGGGTTGGGATTAGGGTTAGGGTTGGGATTAGGTTAGGGGTGTGTTGGGGTTAGGGTTGGAGCTAGAATTGAGGGGTTTCCACTATTTAGGCACATCAGGGGGTCTCCAAACACGACGTGGCGTTCAAAAAGTCAAATGGCCCTCCCTCCCTTCCGAGCCCTGCCGTGCGCCCAAACAGTGGTTTACCCCAACATATGGGGTATCAGTGTACTCAGGACAAATTGCACACCAATTTTGAGGTTCTAATTTCTCTTGTAACCCTTGGGAAAATAAAAAATAGCTGGCTAAAAAAATCATTTTTGAGGAAAAAAAAAAAATTATTTTCACGGCTCTGCGTTTATAAATTTCTGTGAAGCACTTTGGGGTTCAAAGTGCTCACCACACATCTAGATAAATTCCATAGGGGGTCTAGTTTCCAAAATAGGGTCACTTGTGGGGGTTTTCCACTGTTTAGGCACATCTGGGGCACTGCAAACGGAACATGACCTGTTGTGAATGTGTTAGAAATGAATTCTGAGCAGAAGCTCCCTCTGGTGGTTACAAACAGTGCTGAACCATGCAATGAAGATTGGCAATCAGGAGTTACAGACCCTCCCATCATGGTTGCCGGTTATCAATTGTTCTTGTCTCAACTGTGGTTCCTGGTTCTCTTGGAAGCTTCCTGAGTCTTATCTCTTCTCCTGCTCTCAGATAAGATATTTTCTGTTTTTTATTTTGTGCTTGTTTTTTGCATTGTTCCCTGCACTTCTGTGGAGGTCAGCCAGGTCCCCTCCGGGGGCTTGGGCTCCTCTCAGTTTATCTGAGCCACTGTTATTTGTTCATTTGCCTTTTCCAGTTTTTTCAGTGGCTGCGACTTAGTTTTGTTACACCAGAGAACTAATTTAGGTGGTAGAGGTCGTGTGATCTCAGGTGTTTTTGCAATTAGTAGAGTTGGTATTTTTTAGGGTTTTTTGGATTGCAGTAAGTGTCCTTCCTATCCTTTTTCTTTCTAGGCAGATTGGACCCCAACGTTTGCTCTTACTATTTTCTGTCTGTGTCTGTATTTCCTCTTGTCTAACCGCCATTACATGTTTGGGGGCTTCCTATGTTCTTTGGGGATCTGCTCCGGGGCAGATAGCTTTCCTCTTTCTATCTTTAGGTGTAGTTAACCTCTCAGGCTGTGACGAGGCGTCTAGGACCAACGTAGGAATGCTCCACGGCTGCCTTTAGTTGTGGTGGTTAGTCAGGGTACTGCAATCCAGTAGATTCCAACCTCTCTGGTGTATTGCCGTTTTTGCCTGCTCTCCTCAGCTACCAAATCATAACAATGACCCCATCAACGTCTGCATTCCAAAACGTTATTACTTCCTTTCCAAGCCCTGCTGTGCACCCAAACAGTTCCCCCCCCCCCACATATTTGGTATCAGCGTACTCAGGACAAATTGGACAACAACTTTTGGGGTCCAATTTCCTTGTGAAAAATCAAAAATTTGGGACTAAAAAATCATTTTTGTGGAAAATTTTTTTTTTTTTTTTTTTTTTCACACCCAGGCATTATAAACTTTTGTGAAACACTTGGGGGTTCAAAGTGCTCACCACAGATCTAGATAAGTTACTTAGGGGGTCTAGTTTCCAAAATGGGGTCACTTGTGGGGGTTTTCCACTGTTTAGGCACATCTGGGGCACTGCAAACGGAACTTGACCCCCATCAATCTGCATTCCAAAACGTTATTACTTCCTTTCCAAGCCCTGCCGTGTGCCCAAACAGTTTCCCACCCCCCCCACATATTTGGTATCAGCGTACTCAGGACAAATTGGACAACAACTTTTGGGGTCCAATTTCCTTGTGAAAAATAAAAAATTTGGGACTAAAAAATCATTTTTGTGGAAAATTGTTTTTTTTTTTTTTTTTTTTCACACCCAGGCATTATAAACTTTTGTGAAACACTTGGGGGTTCAAAGTGCTCACAACAGATCTAGACAAGTTCCGTAGGGAGTCTGGTTTCCAAAATGGTGTTACTTGTGGGGGGTTTCCACTGTTTAGGCGCATCAGGGGCTCTCCAAACGCGACATGGTGTCCAATCTCAATTCCAGTCAATTTTGGTTTGAAAAAGTCAACCGGCGCTGCTTCCCTTCCAAGCCCTGCCGTGCGCCCAAACAGTGGTCCCCCCCATATATGGGTATCAGCGTACTCAGGACAAATTGGACAACAACTTTTGTGGTCTAATTTCTGCTGTTACCCTTGGGAAAATAAAAAATTGGGGACTAAACGATCAGGTTTGTGGAAAAAATATGATTTTTTATTTTCTCGTCAGGCCGTTATAAACTTCTGTGAAGCACTTGGGGGTTCAAAGAGCTCACCACACATCTAGATAAGTTCCTTAAGGGGTCTAGTTTCCAAAATGGGGTCACTTGTTGGGGGTTTCCACTGTTTAGGCACATCAGGGGCTCTCTAAACGCGACATGGCATCCAGCCAATTCTGCGTTGAAAAAGTCAAACGGCGCTCCTTTCCTTGCGACCTCTGCCGTGCGCCCAAAAAGTGGTTTACCCCCACATATAGGGTATCGGCATCTCAGGACAAATTTCATAAAAACTTTTGCGGTCTTGTTACCCTTGGAAAAATAAAAATTGGGTGAAAAGATCATTTTTGTGGAAAAAAATGTTTTTTTTTTTTCACGGCTCTACGTTATAAACTTGTGTGAAGCACTTGGAGGTTCAAAGTGCTCACCACACATCTAGATAAGATGTGTTTGCGCCCAAAAAGTGGTTTACCCCCACATATGGGGTATCGGCGTATTCAGGAGAAATTGCACAACAAATTTTGTGGTTTATTTTTTCTTTTAACACTTGTGAAAATAAAAGAAATTGGTTCCGAAGTAAAGCTTTTGCAAAAAAAAGTTAAATGACAATTTTTTCCTTCCACATTGCTTCAGCACCTGTGAAGCACCTGAAGGGTTAATAAACTTCTTGAATGTGGTTTTGAGCACATTGAGGGGTGCAGTTTTTAGAATGGTGTCACTTTTGGGTATTTTCTATCATATAGACCCCTCAAAGTGACTTCAAATGTGATGTGGTCCCTAAAAAAAAAATGGTGTTGTAAAAATGAGAAATTGCTGGTCAACTTTTAACCCTTATAACTTCGTAACAAAAGAAAATTTTGTTCCCAAAATTGTGCTGATGTAAAGTAGACATGTGGGAAATGTTATTTATTAAGAAATATGTGTGACATATCTCTCTGATTTAACGGCATAAAAATTTCAAATTTGAAAAGTGCGAAATTTTAAAAATTTTCGCCATATTTCCATTTTTTTCATAAATAAAAGCAAGTCATATAAATATTTTTTACCACTAACGTGAAGTACAATATGTCACGAAAAAACAGTCTGAGAATCAGCGGATTCGTTAAAGCGTTCCAGAGTTATAACCTCATAAAGTGACAGTGGTCAGAATTGTAAAAATTGGCCCGGTCATTAAGCTGCAAAATGGCTCTGTCACTAAGGGGTTAAAAGACGTATTGATGGTCATTAAGGGGTTGAAATAAAAGTTTGTAAATAGTAGGAGGGTCTTTTTATTTTTTACTTTTGTTAAAACTAATGAAACAAGGATCCAAAACACTGATGACACTTGTATGCTTTTTTGTGTACATGAAAAATCACGGTCGTTTCGAGGAGGCCTACATCTTTGTGAATCGGGGTCTCTGCTCCTGCATAATACTACTCTCAGATAGGGTAGCTAAAACTTAGTGACAGATTACTTTATAAAGCAGAAAATAGTGGAGATTATTTGCAAAATTGCTCACGTTTTTGTAGAAAAGATGAGATGAGATGGCTGGGAGTTTGTCTATTCTGATGCTCTCTATGGCTACTTGTGAACTATAAGATTTCAGGATTTTCTATGTAATTAATAAATAATGATGAGGGAACGTGCTCTGATAAGGTGTTATCTGAGCATGCTCGGGTGCTAACCGAATGTCTTCTGCGTGCTTGAGAAATAGATTCGACAGCCACAAAACATGCAAGATCTACCTGTTTGTTAGGCAGTCCCGGCCTGTGTTGACTGTCAAACAGCCATGAGATATGCAGCTGCGGAGACTCGTATATATTATTGGAGCACGCCGAAGACAGTGTTAGCACCCGAGCCTGCTGAATAACACCTTACTGGAGCATGTTTGCTCATCATTATTAATAAAGGTATATGTAACAGGAAAACTTGATTTTAATAATTTTGTTTTTATATGGTCCATTTAAATTATTTTTTTCTTATGTTTTTCTATTTCTACTGTACAAGTAAAATATACAAATTTTACTTTTCATTGCTAAATGTACCTTATTTTTATAATCATTTTAATTAAATCCTTTTAGCGCGCTACAAAAATCATCCACTTTATAAATTGTTACATGTAAATGAGAAAGGAATATACAACTGTATGTAACGTGCCACTTAAAATGCTGTAGTAGTCTGTGTCTGATGTTGACCTTTCTGATCATACGGAGTGGAAAACATTTTTTTTTTTCATTTCAACATGTTTAGTGAGTTCTGTATGTACAGATGGTAAGTAGGTGTATTGGGATATGGCTAAGTAAATATTTTCTAATTAGCTAGATGCAAATCATGTTCTGTGCTGCTTCAGTGTGCTCATTTGACTCTCTGGAAAGTAATCTGACTGTATGCAGTGCCATTGTAAAGACATTAAATGACAATTGACCTTTCAGTTTTCCATGGTCTTAATTGCTTGTTTGATTTATTTTTGATTGTAGCTTTCTTTATCTCTAAATTGGGGGAAAAATAAATAAATATGAAAAAAAAAAAAATATATATATATATATATATTATAATGTGTGTGTCTGTGCGTGCATCTTATGTGTTCGCATATATGGATATATAGATATCTGCGTGTATGTATAATATATATATATATTTAATTTGTGCGGCTGGTTATTGGTAATGTTTAGTCCGTGCTACGTTTGTTCTTGTTTGTAAAGTGTTGCATTTTATAGAGTTGAAAGATGACAAAAATGTCAGTTATGTCACTTCTGATTTAAGTAAATAACCCCATAAAATAAGTTCCACTATAGCATCCAGTCTACCTGTAGTCTACATTAACATGCATGTAGTAAAGCATGCAGTCCACCTCACCATCAATGATTAAGCCGCAGAGCCATCACAAAACCTAATAACGTGTAGGTAGACTGCACGTCATGGTGGTCATGTCCAGGTAGACTGCGCGCTATAGTGGTCATGTGCAGGTAGACTGCGCGCTATAGTGGTCATGTGCAGGTAGACTGCGTGCTATAGTGGTCATGTGCAGGTAACTGCGCACTGTAGTTGTCATGTGCAGGTAGACTACGCGCTATAGTGGTCATGTGCAGGTAGACTGCGCGCTATAGTGGTCATGTGCAGGTAGACTACGCGCTATAGTGGTCATGTGCAGGTAGACTGCGCGCTATAGTGGTCATGTGCAGGTAGACTGCGCGCTATAGTGGTCATGTGCAGGTAGACTGCACGCTATAGTTGTCATGTGCAGGTAGACTGCACGCCTATAGTGGTCATGTGCAGGTAGACTGCGCGCTATAGTGTCATGTGCAGGTAGACTGCGCGCTATAGTTGTCATGTGCAGGTAGACTGCACGCTATAGTGGTCATGTGCAGGTAGACTGTGCGCTATAGTGGTCATGTGCAGGTAGACTGCGCTATAGTTGTCATGTGCAGGTAGACTGCACGCTATAGTTGTCATGTGCAGGTAGACTGCACGCTATAGTGGTCATGTGCAGGTAGACTGTGCGCTATAGTGGTCATGTGCAGGTAGACTGTGCGCTATAGTTGTCATGTGCAGGTAGACTGCACGCTATAGTTGTCATGTGCAGGTAGACTGCCCTATAGTGGTCATGTGCAGGTAGACTGGCGCTATAGTGGTCATGTGCGGAAGACTGCGCGCTATAGTGGTCATGTGCAGGTAGACTGCGTGCTATAGTGGTCATGTGCAGGTAGACTGCGCGCTATAGTGGTCATGTGCAGGTAGACTGTGCGGCTATAGTGGTCATGTGCAGGTAGACTGCGTGCTATAGTGGTCATGTGCAGGTAGACTGCCGCTGTAGTGGTCATGTGCAGGTAGATTGCGCGCTATAGTGGTCATGTGCAGGTAGACTGCGTGCTATAGTGGTCATGTGCAGGTAGACTGCGCGCTATAGTGGTCATGTGCAGGTAGACTGTGCGCTATAGTGGTCATGTGCTGGAAGACTGCGCGCTATAGTGGTCATGTGCTGGAAGACTGCACGCTATAGTGGTCATGTGCAGTAGACTGCGCGCTGTAGTGGTCATGTGCAGGTAGATTGCGCGCTATAGTGGTCATGTGCAGGTAGACTGCCGCTATAGTGGTCATGTGCAGGTAGACTGCGCGCTGTAGTGGTCATGTGCAGGTAGACTGCGTGCTGTAGTGGTCATGTGCAGGTAGACTGCGCGCTATAGTGGTCATGTGCGGGTAGACTGCGCCTGTAGTGGTCATGTGCAGGTAGAGTGCGCGCTTAGTGGTCATGTGCAGGTAGAGTGCGCGCTATAGTGGTCATGTGCAGGTAGACTGCGCGCTATAGTGGTCATGTGCAGGTAGACTGCGCGCTATAGTGGTCATGTGCAGGTAGACTGCGCGCTATAGTGGTCATGTGCAGGTAGAGTGCGCGCTATAGTGGTCATGTGCAGGTAGAGTGCGCGCTATAGTGGTCATGTGCAGGTAGACTGCGCGCTATAGTGGTCATGTGCAGGTAGACTGCGCGCTATAGTGGTCATGTGCAGGTAGACTGCGCGCTATAGTGGTCATGTGCAGGTAGAGTGCGCGCTATAGGGGCACTTATCAATCTTATATGTAGTTTCAATGGATTCTGCAACTCTGTTAATTTTTGTTTATGGTTTTAATCATTACTGGTTGTCTAAAAATGTTTGTTCTAAACTTTTTTTTTTTTATAAAGTGTGCTGTTCGTGCCGCCACAGAGGGAAGAATTTTGGTTCTGGAAGGATTGGAAAAGGCAGAAAGGAATGTCTTACCAGTTTTGAACAATTTATTGGAGAACAGGGAGATGCAGCTGGAAGACGGACGATTTCTTATGTCTGCAGAACGTTATGATAAACTACTGGAGGTAAACTAAATGCATCTTAATTCATCCAAAACAATTCTTAATTCATTGTTTTATTCTCCAATGTAATCCAATGTAAAGGGGAAAGTGCAGATAAAATTATATTTTCAAAAAGTCATAGATACATGTGGTTACTAAGCCTCAAAGACTGACCCTTCTTAATCTGCACATATTACTTTTCTGTAGTCACCTTTCATAACAGGCATTATTACAATAAAAAATAAGCTATGTACAGGTAACACAGTATTCACCTTTTCCCCACCTCTTTAGGTTTGCACAAATCCTTCTGACTTGTCTTCTAGTCCCATAAGGACTCAATAATGTTGAGAGCAGGGCTCTTTCGGAGCCACACCATCCCTTCCAGGGCTTCTTGGTCTTCTTTATAACAATATAGATCTTAATGACATCAGCTGTATGTTAAGGTTATTGTCGTGTTGCAGAATAAATTTGAAGCCAATTAGCTGCCTCCCTGTTGGTGTTGCATGATGAATAAGTATCTGTCTGTATTTCTCAGCATTGACACAAATTGAAAGGTTTATTTTCAAGTTTTGTCTTGAGCAGCATACAGTTTTCCATCCTCCTTCTCTACCTTGTTTCTGGGTTAGTAGGCACACTTCCTCGACTTAAGGGTATGCCACACTAAACAATATCGCTAACGGGATCGCTAAAAAACGTCACTATTTAGCGATCCCGTTAGCGATATTGTTCAGTGCGGCAGCTTCCAGCGACGAGCTTCCTGCTGTGATCTCGCTCGTCGCTGGAATCGTTCCGGACCCTATTTCATCGCTGGCGCTCCCGCTGGGTAAGTATCTAATCGCTGTGTGGCACCTTTTCTTAGCGATTTAGCGGTACTTTTGTACCGCTAAAGTCGTTAAGAAGATCGCTAACGGCGATAGCGTCGTTAACTATATCGCTAAATGTGGCCGCATTTAGCGATATAGAAACAATCCCGCTAGCGATCGCATTAGTATGCGTCGTTATCGTGATCGCTAGCGGGATTGTTTAGTGTGGCAGTACCTTTACAGTTTTGCTTCAGTAGCTTCATCCTAGTGCTGAGCTGATTCTACTGTGATATATTAACGGTCTGTCATTTCTTATTGGGACTTCTACACTGTTATCGATATATTTGCATTTAGAATTAATTGGCCCTCTGAACAAACACATGACTGTAAAAGTGAGAGCAGTGATTAGGAGAACTGCTTATGAAAATGCTGATGCTTGGGACTGGTGATTTTGCAGGATTGGTAACAACAGTTTGATCAAACACTAACAGAAAGTGGAAGAGAGATGAGCAGTTAACTGCTGTATTGAAATCAATGGGATGGAGAGAGGTGGCTGGGATCTCATGAGTTAACTCTTCAGTTTTGAATGTACTGTATCTAATGCACACACTCTGCCAGGCTCTGGTGGTCAGTTTTCTTAGCAAAACGCAGTAGACAATGTCAGATAAAAGCTCTCACAGCAGGAGAATGACAGCAGATAGAAAAAGAAATTGAATTACAAATTTGTTTATTTTCATGATGACTAACTATACCAATTTAATAATATGAGAATAGCCCTTTAATTTTGACCAAATTTACGACTGTTTTCTGAAATGTAGCCCAAAGCCTGCAAGGAACCTCTGCCATGCTTCACTGTGGAATGCAGACACTTATGGTACCACGCTCCAGCTTTTCTTCAAACAACTGCCTTTTGTTACAGACAAATATTTCACGTTTTACTCCACAGTCCAGAGCACCTGCTTCCATATTTCTGCACCCCAGTTCCTTTGTGTGCATGCATAGTTGAGTCATTTGACCTTTTTTCCATGTTGAAAGTATGTTTTTTGGCTGCAATTCTTCTATGAGGACCACTTCTGGCTAAACTACTCCGAACTGTAGATGAGAGAATATATCCTAGGAAAACAGGAGTGCTACGCCAAATGTAAAATGAAATCGGTCTTTGTTATGTAACTGTAAAAAAAATACCAATAAAAACATTAAAAACAGAAAACATCATACAGAAGTGGGGGCCACACAGATTACCCTATAGTATCATCTCAGAAAGTCAGAGTATAATAAAGATATACCTTGTTAGATGTCAGATTACCATAAACCTGTGTAGACCCGTCTCACGTGTTGCTTCTTCCAAGGGGTAATGAGAAGTTCTTAGCACCAGCTATTTAAATGGATCTTACCCAATAATGAAGCCGTTCGTGTTGGCACATCAGTGAATTGGCATCCGATATCACCGCTACCCACCCACAATAGACGCGTCATGGTGTGGGCGGAGAGTGGCGAGGTTCGAGTACGCGTCGATGAGGAGACCGGGGGCAGGGTCAGCCACTTGAGCGCTCAACGCTGGAACAAGGAGTGTGAGTAGCAGTTCCCAGCCCATCTCTATTGATTAACAATCAGCTAGCAGTGCAGGGGAGGATCAAGTAACAAAAGCCTTTTATAGTTCTGTCCAGAGGAAGTCTGCAAGTACATATGGCCCCATGATATGTTAATGGGGAAAAATGAGTGACCTAGAATCTGTGAGGACAACATGAATACAATAAAGACGTGACTTGATTAAAAGGAATCTGTCATCTCATTTTTGCGATATCAGATAAAGATATCACTGAATTGTGCGTCCCTAAGTAATCTATAGGGTACCTATCATATCTCCTGACACCCCAGTTTTGATGTCAAAATACCTTTGTAAAGTTCGTTTCTCAGTATGCAAATACATGCGGTCCGGTCTGATGTGCGGCGTTTATTCTGATTCCCCCCCTCCCCGCTCCTCGGCTTGTTGCACGTATTTTCGCCTGTTAATATCACAGACGGCGTACTGTTTCCTCACTTGCGCGTTCAAAAGTACCCTCGCGCGTCCGCAGTGTGCTTTGCCCAACAGTGGGCAAAGTAGAAAATCAGTTCTGCGCATGCGACAGTTTTTCCAGCGTCCTGGAAATGACTGCTTGCCTTGGATGACTTCCGGGGCAAGGAAAGTCAAGCTAAATAGCGGCGCATATGCAGTAATGATTTTATGCTTTGCCCACTGTTGGGCAAAGCACACTGCGCAAGCGCGAGAGGCTTTTTCAAAGCGCAAGCTCGGAAACCTGACCTGAACGCACTAAGAAGAAGAAAAGAAGTGCGTAGGGCAAGACAGGAGGGAATGAGAATAAACGCTGCCCATTGGACCGCATGTATTTGCATACTGAGAGACGAAGTTTACAAAGGTATTTTGACATCAAATCTGGGGTGTCAGGAGATACAATTTCAGTGATATATTTAACTGATATACAAAAATGGGGTGACAGATTCCCTTTAATGTATGTGACTGCAAAAAATGTAAGGTGACACAAAGTGAAACCCATGTAAAATGACACAACGTGAAACACATATATGAAAAAAAAAAAAATCAGTTGTTATAAATATGAAAATAAAAAAATAATAAATGTAAGAAATTTTAACATAATAAAGTGCCCTATGTGCTTAACCCCTTAATGACCCCCAATACGTCTTTTTACTGACCAGAGATATAAGAGAGTAGCATCCCCAGAGGTGACAATCCAGCAGCTGTCAACTATAAACTACACCTGACAACTTTCTGCATCAACCATGATCAGTGTTGGCACCGTCCAGATCTGTTTAACCCACTAGATGCTGCTGTCAATAGTGATTACATCATATAAATGGTTAACAGAGTGTGGGGGCTCCTTCTTTATCCCCATCTGCATCCTGAGATCTTGATCATGTGGTCCTGATGTTTGCCATGACAATTCACAACCAAATAGTGGCCATAGAGTCTGCCGGCCACAGTAACCTGTTCAGAAGTTAGCAAAATTTTGATGGTAAAAATACATTTTTTCATTCCTGTCATGTCACTTTGCATTAAATCCTGAAAATCAGCTGAAGGGTTAATAAACTACCTGACTGCAGTTTTCATTTTGTCAGGGGGTACGGTTATTAAAATGGTATCACTTCTGGGGGTTTACCAATATACTCGTAGGACCCCTAAAGTCACTTCACACCTGGACAGGTCCCTAAAAAAAATAAATTTTGTAAATTTCCTTGAAGAAATGAAAAATTACTGCTACATTTTCAAACCTCCTAAAATCCTTACAAAATAAAATAACATTTTACAAATAGTGCTGATGTAAGACAGACGTGGGAAATGTTATTTATTAATGTTTATCTGTGACCATCTGGATTCAAGGGAAAATCATTCAAAGTATGAAAAATTGCAAATTTTTTAACATTTTTGTCAAATTTCTGATATTTTTTTGTAAATAAATAGAAAACATATCTACCTAAATTTATTTACCGTTATCATAAATTATAATGTGTCACTAAAAAAAACAGTCTCAGGGTCTGTGCACACGTTGCGGATTGTGCCGCGGATCCACAGTGGATTTGGCCCTGCGGATTCGCAGCAGTCCCGCAAGTCATGTACAGTGAAAGTGAATGGGAAAAAAAAAACGCTGTGCACATGCTGCTGATTTTTCCGCGCGGATTTGCTGCGGATTTAAATCCGCAGCATGTCAATTCTTTGTGCGGATTCCGCAGCGTTTTTACACCTATTACCTTATAAGTGTAAAACCGCAGGGCAAATCCACAGTAAAACCGCGCTAAATCTGCAGGTAAAACGCAGGTCATTTTACCTGCGGTTTTAGCAAAATCCGCAATGTGTGCACGGGTCCTCAGAGTCACTGGGATCCGTTGAAGTGTTCCAGAGTTATTACCTCATAACATGACACTGTTCAGATTTTAAAAATTTGGCCCGGTCAGTAAGGGGTTAATGCTTGTGTGTCCTTTATGTAACATACAATTATGTGTAAGGGTATTAACACATAAAAACACCCTTTGTTCAACTTACACGTTTATAATGAGATGGATTATTGAAAAATTAACTCCAATAGGTGTAAGTGTGTTGTTGTCTAAAGAAGTGATATTTAACATTTATGATAAACTAGCTGTAGTACCCGGCTTCGCCCGGGTTAATGTACTTAACTGTGCCCTCATCAGGATAGCAACATAGAAGGACAAAGCTGTGGCTGCTACTATATATATATCCTCCCACATACAGGTGATGTGACTTACATCAGTCATTACACCAACATTGGCCAAGCATAGTAACTGAAATCCTATTACCTCACACAAGCTTTCTTATACTGACAATGTCCTCTGTTGCCTATAGTAACCAAACAGAGCTCATATTAATGACCTATGGCAAAATAGAAGCTGAGCTGTGATTGGTTGCTATAGGCAGCCTGATAAATCCCCGGCCAACAGAAAACATTCCCCTCTGGCAGTATATATTACCTCACACATACAAATAATATACAGCTCATGTGACTCACATTGCTTATTTCCCTATATGGTCATATAATGTCCTGTCGCAAAATAGAAGCTGAGCTGTGATTGGTTGCTATAGGCAGCCTGATAATTCTCCAGCCAACAGAAAACATTCCCCTCTGGCAGTATATATTACCTCACACATACAAATAATATACAGCTCATGTGACTGACATCTGTCTTATTTCCCTATATGGCAAATTTATAACAAATTGGTCTTGTAGTTTGGCTGGTTATTAATCAGATATTTATTTTTAAAAGATAAAAATACCAGACGTGTGTGTGTTTTTAATGCGCGCAATTTTGAACACGTGGGGTTAAAATGTCGACTCAAAACACAGCCTATGATGCTCCCGGGGTCGAGACGTGCGGGTGTACAAAATTTCATGCCCGTAAATGCAGATTCCTATGCCGGACATACACACAGCATTCAGCTTTCTCCCCATTATGTAGATAGGGCCAAAATTGTTTGGCGATTTGGAACGTGCGGGGGTTAAAATTTCCATTCAACACATAGCCTATGATGCTCCTGGGGTTGAGATGTGCGGGCATGCAAAATTTCATGCCCGTAAGTACAACGGTGCAGATTCCTATCCCGGGCCAAAATATTTTGCCAATTTGGAATGCGCGGGGTTAAAATTTCGACTCAAAACCTAGCCTATGACGCTCCCGGGGTCGAGACGTGCGGGTGTGCAAAATTTCATGCCCGTAAATGCAGATTCCTATGCCGGACATACACACAAGCATTCAGCTTTCTCCCCATTATGTAGATAGGGCCAAAATTGTTTGGCGATTTGGAACGCACGGGGTTAAAATTTCGATTCAAAACATAGCCTAGGACGCTTTCGGGGTCGAGACGTGCGGGCGTGCAAAATTTCATGCCCGTAAGTGCGACGGTGCGGATTCCAATCCCGGACAAACATACCCACATACATACACACATACATACATTCAGCTTTATATATTAGATTACCACAAGTGGAAAAATGCAATTCTATTTAATAAGGTAGAAAAATGAAAAAATGTGCAAAAATATGCTGGATTGTATATGTTAACCATATACCATTATCATTTACATGTGTGTCTAAAATAATTTAAAACATGTTTGAAAAAATAATAAAAATATGATATAAAAAATAATCGTGGATTTCTTATGTCAAATTAATTATTGTTTATTTTAGTGTAAAATTAATGCAAAATTAATAAAGTGGTAGCAATGGAAGTATAATGCATCAGAGAATCAATCACAAACCAAGATTAAAAAAAAGTATATGTTGAGGATATGTAAAACGATATTCTTGTTAAAGACAAGTTTTTATATATGGAAACAGCTAGTGACTTTAAACAAATCCTCAGTAAAATAAATATACAAATTCATCACCATGAGTGTGTTAACCTTTGGTTATGGGGTGCTCCTACAGAGACCCATATAATATGCATTTTTGTACCATGATGCAATATGAAAAGAAAGGGGGAAAGGAAGAGCCCAAATCTGTTTATAAATATGTAAAACACTAAAAAAATTCCATTAATAAAACATGTGGGTCTGAGACTCCTTTAATATCAGTGAAAAGCAGTCTGCAAGTCCCAATAAGTATTGCAATAACGAGCTGACCAATTGGACAGAATAAAAAATGTGATCCATCCTCCAAAAGATGATGTAATGACTCCAAAGTTCCAGCGAATGGAAAGGGTAATATTGAAATGAAAAATGTGGTGTCTGAAAGAAAAATAACAGAACAGATATCAATATACAACAATACATTTAAAACCCTAAAAAACTGAATACAGGAAAGGTGAAAAACTGAGGACCTTGTTGAGGCCTCTAGGATGAACACAATCAATCTTTCGGTCAACTAAGGTTAAATTCACACTAGACTTTTTTTCTGCATCAAAAGCATGATTTCCTTCCCTTTTTTTCGTGGCTTTTTTAGGCGTTTTTTGCGGCGGTTTTGGCGTGCTAGATTTGTGGTGAATGTGGAATGATAACAATAGGCACTAACTGTTGACGCAGCAGGTTATGATTTTGATGACCTGTGTTATAAGTCCTGCAGTTGTTTGGATAGTGTGCTATATTTTTCCCATGAAAGTATATGCATTTCGGACTGTGTAAAAACAGAGAATTTGCACACTAAAGGTTGCGTCCATTTTTCTTTTGCTTTTTTGTCTTTTTGTGTTTGTATGTTATTAGCGCATGAGGACTTTGGGTTACAGGAGGTTGATTGATGAACCTCTTTTTAATCTTTATTGATCAAAAGTTAAATTTTACCTTTCATGCTATTTAGTACTGTAAAAAGCAGCTGAAAATTAGCATAAAAAAAGCAGCAAAAACGCCCAGTGTGAACCTAGCCTTAGCCTGTAACTGTGCCGAGTTCTTTTTCCAGTTGCCTTCACGTGTATTGATGTGACCATGATCAATTCCAAAGTCCTTTAACAAATTAGCATTACAGTCATGATATAATTGAAAATGTTTTGTTTTCGTTTTCAGCTGTGTCAGATCAATGACCTGCGTAGCCTTTATAGTGTTTCTCACGTGTTATCTGATACTAGTCTTCAGTTGTCTGGAAGTCAGGCCATGCACATACGTTGTCACGGACAGGTCGCACAATAAATAGCACCTATTGTGTTACAGGTGATATGTTGTGTGATTTGAATTCATATCTGCCATCACTGGATTTGAAATCAGAGGTGCGTGCCATATTTGCGCATGCTATGTAATCCATGCATGGGAAGAAGCCTCATTTAGGTTCTCTTGATCCAAATTCTTTATCGAAGCTACAGTATGTACCAGAATATCCTTCAAAATCTTTCCTCTTTTATACGTTAGTAAAGGGTACGCATTTATTTAGAGAGTTCTTGATCTGTCTTTCAAGATCGGCCAAAATTTCAGGGCTTGTTTCATGTCTAAACTTTTATCATCAAAGGTGGTAATAAATCTTACCTGTGATGTTGTGTTGCGTTTTGGTTTTCTGGGACACAGGAGGTCGTTTCTGGTGGAATGGCATGCTCTCTGAAAGCAATTGCTGATCCTCCTTGAATATCCTCTTTCCTCGAATCTCCTGGATAATTCATCAGCATGTTTGAAAAAAACAACCATCCATTGAGCATGTCCTTCGTGTCTGAAGGCATTAACCCATTGGGATTCCCTTAATGAGATGTGATTGATGGGACAAGCAAGCAAAAGCGCATTAACTGCTGTCTTTTCTAAAAACGTCTGTACATAGAAATCCATCTTCACCTTTGGAAATCCTTAGGGTATGTTTCCACAGTCAGGAAACACTCAGTATTAGCTGTAGATAGAACGCTGTGTCCTACTGCAGGATTTTATCCGCAGCGTCCAGATGTTCCTGCATAGTGGAGGGGATTTTATGAAATCCCATCTCCACTATGCGTCCGATTACAAGGGTGACACACCCGCTAAACCGGACATGCGGCGCGTCTTTTTAGATCGCAGCATGTCTATTTACCTTGTGGCGACGCTCCATCGCCACAAGGTAAATAACACAGTCCTATGTAGGGGTGCGGCAATTCCGGATGTGTTCAATGAACACATCCGGATCACCGCGCGTTCAGAAGGGGGCGGGGCTTTAGGCGGAGCGGAGTTTCCGCTCTGTCCGAAGCGCATTGATTCCGGTACGTGGACACGTACCCTTATATCCAGGCATCAATGGTGGTTTGGCTGTGAGAGCAAGTTAATTTAATGTTCCGTTGATTGTTTGAAAGGCTTTGCACAAAGGTTTTCAGCTGTTTCTCTGAACCCTGCCATATTACAAAAATATCGTCTATGAGCCGGGTCCATAGTAACACCTTCTGAATGAGAGGGAGCGTATTTGAAAGGATATTTAGAGGCAGCACGGTGGCTCAGTGGTTGGCACTGCAGCCTTGCAGCGTTGGGCTCCTGGGTTCATATCCCCCCAAGGATAATATTTGCATGGAGTTTGTATGTTCTCCCCGTGTTTATGTGGGTTTCCTCTGAGTACTCTGGTTTCCTCCCACACTCCAAAGACATAGTGATAGGGTGATAGGGTTTCTAGATTGTGAGCCCCAATGGGGACAGTGTTGATAAAGTCTGTAAAGCACTGTGGAATTAGTGGCACTATATAAATGAGTAAAATAAATACAAAATACATTTTCTCTCTCCCATAGACCCAAAAATAGGTTGACGTAAGATGGTGTTGCCTTGTAACTGACTATAGAAAGTCTCTTTAAAAATGAAAAAAATGATGGGTTTAAGCAAATTTATGATGAACAAAGTTATGAGGAAGTGGATCATATTACAGTCAATGTTGGTCATGGCAAAAAAGGTTTCCACTGCCTTCATGCTGTCCTGATGTATGTAATATGTATAATAACTCAACATTGAGAGGGACCAACCATGTGCCTTCCTCCATGTAGACTCCCGAACCAAATCATCCTTGATGTCTTTTTTGATCTCTCCTTTCTGGAATATGTCATCCACGATCAATCCTAAACACATCTTTTTCGTACAAAGCGGTTGGCCAAAGGGCGATGTTGTCACCTAAATTTACAACTCTATTTGCTGAAACTAATCATTCATATAATCTGCACAAAAAAAACGCTGCAAAGCATAAAAAGCAGCAAAAGCATAGTGAAAACACTAAAAAACAGCCGATTTAATGTACAGATAGCAGATTTTGGCTGCAGTCAAAAGCGATGCATGTGAACATAGCCGTCCTCTACTTCAATTTCTGCCTAAAACTTTTGCACAGTTCTGTACATTACCGTGTTTTGCGGACTATAAGACGCACTTTTTTTCCCCAAAATTTTGGGGGAAAATGGGGGTGCGTCGTATAGTTGCAACATACCTAAAAATCCGGTGGTGGCGGCGGTGGTCCCAATTCATCCTCCCTGTGCGGTGGTGGTGTCGGGGCAGCAGCGGGCCTTTGTGCAGCGTGGGGGGCTCTGCCGGCGTTCCGTCCCAGCCGGAAAGCCCCCCGCAGCTGCGACGCGGTGGCCCCTCCGGTGGCGGTCCCAAATTCATCCTCCCTGTGCGGTGGTGGTGTCGCGGCAGCAAGCGGGCCTCTGTGCAGCGTGGAGGGCTCAGCCGGCGTTTAGTTCCTGCCGGAAAGCCCCCCCGCAGCTGCGACGCGGTGCCGTCCGGAAAGAAGTCCTCCGGAAAGATGGCCGCCGCTTGCTGAAGTTCAAATCTCGCCAACGGCGGCCATCTTTCCGGAGGACTTCTTTCCGGACGGCACCGCGTTGCAGCTGCGGGGGGCTTTCCGGCAGGAACTAAATGCCGGCTGAGCCCCCCACGCTGCACAGAGGCCCGCTTGCTGCCCCGACACCACCACCGCACAGGGAGGATGAATTTGGGACCGCCACCGGAGGGGCCACCGCGTCGCAGGTGCAGGGGGCTTTCTGGCTGAGACGAAACGCCGGCTGAGCCACCCACGCTGCACAGAGGCCCACTGCTGCCCCGACACCAACACCGCACAGGGAGGATGAATTGGGACCGCCGCCGCCACCGGATTTGTGACTATATGGCCACCCCACAGTGCCCAACCACCCCACAGAACACAGCCACCCCTCATAACACAGCCACCCCACATAACACAGCCACCCCACATAACACAGCCACCCCACAGAGCACCACTACCGCACCAAACGACCCCAGTGACCACTCCTCTACCTGTGCTGATCCGTTCGCTGGTAAGCTAAATTCGGACTGTAAGACGGACCCCCATTTGACACATTATTTTTTTTTCCCAATTTTCCTTCTGAAAATTTGGGGTGCGTCTTATGGTCCGGTGGTCTTATAGTCCGAAAAATACGGTAATAGCAATTACAGGGCCATAGCAGAAGCACTTATTATTTCATAGTGTTCTACATTTGTTTCATTCTAGTAATGTTCATGCTAACATATGTTATATTTGTGCATGAGTTCACTATAGTCTTTATTTATTTATTTTACTCATTTATATAGCGCCACTAATTCCACAGCGCTTTACATACACTATCGGCACTGTCCCCGATGGCGCTCACAATCTAGATTCCCTATCAGTATGTCTCTGCAATGTGGAAGGAGACCGGAGAACCCGGAGGAAACTCACACAAACACGGGGAGAACATACAAACTCCTTGTAGATGTTGTTCTTGGTGGGATTTGAACCCAGGAACCCAGGACTGGAAGGCTGCAGTGCTAACCACTGAGCCTCCTTGCTGCCGTTTAGGACACATCTATAATGTGTCTGGAGTCCTCTTTGTTTTGAAAAAAAAGTGTTTGTGTTCTTATGTAGGTGAGATTTCCAGGGACTATTTTTTTTATTAGTGTATGAGGAGTAACAAAAAATTAAAAGTTAAAAGAAAATATTTATGTATATTTTATATAAATGAGCAAACAATTGATAAATGACGTAACATGTGTTGTACGTGGGGCCTCTGTAAATGGTCAAAAATTTTAACCTTATAGAAAAGATCTTTAAAATGCTCTTAAAGGTTTTTTGTCATAATCATAAATAGGTAAAATTGCAAAGTGTTTGTAAAAACAAGCAACATAGCAATCTACGTGTTATTAAAAATCCTCTGCATTCTCACAAACAAAGGAATTATTTTTAATTCTATAGTTTACTGCTCGTAGTCTCTCTGAGGTGGCAAGTTTCCTAGGCAAGAAGAGCGTGCTTGCAAGCTCTTTACTTTAGGAATCGCAAGCGCTGCTCTGAAGCTGGCCAACTAGTTTCAGGGCCCCTATGTTCTCGAATGATGCTGATGAAACGCCACCTCTGCTTGCAACATGAGAGAGTGCTCAGTTCGGGCTAGCGGCTCAGCCATGCTGCCGGGTCAGGCTGTCGGCCTGTCAGCTTGCACCACCCTCCTTGCAAGCGGAGGCAGGGAAATGGTGCACTCATGAAGAAAGAGGAGAGCAACCGTTTAACACCTTAAAAAATACAAATAATTTCTTGTAGCTAATACCATCTGGAACAGAAGAGTAATTTTATTACATAGAATGAATTACTTTAATAATACACTTGTGCAGTTATCTAATTACTTTAGATCTGGGAAATCATCTGCTTGCTTATGTAAACCATGGGTCTTTGAAAGGTCTTTGATATTCATTGAGAACCCATTTGAAAGTGAATTTACCGTAATTATCAGTGATGATGTGAAAAGAAAATTAGCTTTGCTGTTTAATGTTGTTTTAATGTTAAACCACCGTAAGAGGTGAAGGAATAGTAGTGATCGTTACTCCAAGGTATTTATCTCATCTGAATAATTAGAACAGAAATTGCCAATATTCTACGCTAAAGCACTGCTTCTTCATATAGGTAGAAAGTACCAACTTAGATTTAGTTAGATTTACTGTAAAAATAAGGATTATTATAGGTTACAAAAGTTTGAATTGAACTATTAATGCCTTACATAAAGTGTTTTTAATTTCGCCTTCGATCTAGACTAAATTAGTGTAGATCTTGAGACAACTGTAATTTATGCATGGCACAAAAACTGAAGATTAGTTGGTGTCTGTTGGTTTAACTTGTCACAAAGGTATTTTTTGTGGAAATAATTTCCCATATACTCTAAAGTAAGAAAAAATCCACCCTGACTCCTCTGTCAAGCCTTTCTCAAAGTCTGCTGTCATCTGCATTTATTAATTGGGAACTTGCTGTACATATATTGGAGCTGTAAAAATATGTATCTAGCTTTGTGCGCTCAGAATGCGTAATTCTACTTTTTTTCTCATCTTCAAAATATGGTACAATGGTTTAAAGGACACCATGTTTTTGGTACACCATTTGAGAGCAGCATATTTCAAGGACAGAGAACTGTCATGGCTCTATTTGGGGATTCAATTGCTGACCTGTTGCTGCGTGGTCGGTTTCCCTTTCTGCTATGCTATTGCCTTTTCTTCCCTATCCAAATGTTGATGTTTCCAATTGTCTTTGTTTCCTGGTTTGCTCCTCTCCAGATGTTTCCCATTTTGGTCTGCCCTATCACATCCTGAGTTAGGTTTTACCATATTTTTCGGACAATAAGACGCATTTTTTCCCCCAAAAGATTGTGGGGAAAATGGGTGGTGCGAACGTAGGCTTACTGGGGGGTTGCAGCAGTGGTATAGCGGCGGCAGAGGTGCGGTGATGCTGAGGCTCTGTGTCGGCGGTGCGGCGGCGTGGGTGATGCGGAGTGCTTCCTCAGGATCACGGCGGGATAAATGTGGCGATGCCATGGCCCGGTGTCCACGGTGGGCAGAGCCCAGTGCGTCATCCTGTTTCCCTGCGGCCATCTTCCTGAAGCCATGGGCCACCGGACCCGGCGCGTGCGCAGATGGGGATCTCGTCCATATTCCTGAAGCCAAGATCTGCCAAGATCTGTCTGTGCTCGAGCCGCCTCGGGAAGATGGCTGCAGTGAAACCAATGATTCTGTCAGCTCTCCCCACCGTGGACAGGGGCCGCAGCGTCGCCACATTTCTGCTGCTGGCATCCTGATTAAGGGACCCTCCTCAGGTGCATGCCTCACCTCTGCCGCTGCACCTCTGCCTCACCGCCGACACCGAACCTGCAGCATCGCACCACTTCTGCCGCCGCCGGCATCCTGAGGAAGGGCCCATGCCTCTTGTGACCCTGCTGTACCACCGCCGTCCCTCGGTATGAGACCTTAAATTCGGGCAGTAAGACGGACCCCCATCCTATAAAAATCTTTTTTCTGCTATTTTCCACCCCAAAATTTGGGGTGCGTCTTATTGTCCGCTGCATCTTATAGTCCGAAAAATACAGGGATATGTTCACCCTTCACTGCACTTTCTTATTGGATATACCTCTAGATGGACTTGGGTTTAGGAGTCCCAGCCTTTGTCCCCTTAACGACTGCCGATACGCCTTTTAACGACGGCAGTTAAGGGTACTTATTCCTCAGCGCCGCTTTTTATCAGCGCTGATAAATAAGGGTATAGCCTCCCCCCATCGTCAGAATATTGATGGTAGCGGAGATCCTGGAGAACATAAGGGCCGGTTTTTACGATCCCCTGTCATGTGATCGCCGTTATTCACCGAATAACGAATATCACAAAAAAAAGGTCCTATTTAAAATTAATTTCTCTCTTCTCTGATATGATCTAACATGATCTAACAGGGAATTTTTCCTATTTGTTCCATTTGATCACTGTGATAGACCCTATGGTTGCATGTTTTTTTTTGGGTGTCTTAACAGCTGCAAAACATGTGGGGCAGGGACTCGAGCACCCGCAATATTTGGTGCACACCTGAGCACCCGATTCAAACTGGAGTAGCGAGCACTTGCGCTCAACACTATTGACGACATTCAATATGACAACCTAATGTTATCAAATTATGTGTCTTAACTGTGGATTCAAAATGCTGAATGTACTTCTGGATAAAATGTTTAAGGGGTTTAGTTTCCAAAATGGTGTCACTTGTGGGGGGGTTTCCACTGTTTAGGCACATCAGGGGCTCTCCAAACGCGACATGGTGTCCTCGCTCGATTATAGCCAATTTTACATTCAAAAAGTCAAATGGCGCTCCTTCCCTTCCAAACTCTGCCATGTGCCCAAAGAGTGGTTTACCCCCACATATGGGGTATCGGCGTACTCAGGAGAAATTGTACAACAACTTTTGTGGTCCATTTCTCTTGTTACCCTTGTGAAAATAAAAAAGTTTGGGTCTAAAGTAATTTTTTTGTGAAAAAAGTGAAATGTTTATTCCTTCCACATTGCTTCAGTTCTCGTGAAGCAACTGAAGACTTAATAAACTTTCTGAATGTTGTTTTTAGCACCTTGAGGGGTGCAGTTTTTAGAATGGTGTCACTTTGGGGTATTTTCTGTCATATAGACTCCTCAAAGTAATTTCAAATGTGATGTAGTCCCTAAAAAAATGATTTTGTAAATTTTTTGGGAAAAATGAGAAATCGCTGGTCAACTTTTAACCCTTATAACTTTCTAACAAAAATAAAATTGTTTTCAAAATTGTGCTGATGTAAAACAGACATGTGGGAAATGTTATTTATTAACTATTTTGTGTGATATAACTCTGGTTTAAGGGCATAAAGATTAAAAGTTTGAAAATTGTGACATTTTCAAAAGTTTTGGCAAATTTGCGATATTTTCAGAAATAAGCGCAAGTTATATCAAACAAATTTTACCTCTATCGTGACGTACAATATGTAAAAAAAAAAAACAATCTCAGAATCTGTGGGATACGTTGAAGCGTTCCAGAGCTATTATCAGATAAAGTGACACTGATCAGAGTTGTAAAATTTGGCTCGGTCATTAAGGTCCAAATAGGCTCTGTCACTAAGGGGTTAAAAACTAAGGGGTTTACCTTGCATAGTAAACACTAGCTGAATTCCCGCAGTGAGTCTGTTTGTTTGCCTTCCCATTTTCTTTTCCTTTCGCCTCTTTAGGTTTCTGATAAATTATACTTGTTCCGTTTTATTTTGGTTCTCCTTAGCTTTCCCTCTCTACCGTTTAATTTTCTCATCCTGGGTTTTGTAACTTCCTGCACACTTTCCTCTACTCTTGTTGGCAGTGTGTTGCGACTTCCCCTCTGGTTCCTCAGGAGGTACGCAAAACCACTTGATAGCCTTTTTAGGTAGCCAGCTCTAAGGTGGTGTTTTTGAGTTGTGCGACTACAGTCTTTCTTGTCTGTACAGGGACCTGTTGGGTGTGGCGTCTCCCTGTAGTAGGTCTTCCCTTTTTCCATTATCTGTGAGTGAGTGTGTATTACGTTCATAACAAGACCCTGATTCCAGCAATGCATCTCTTAGGCCTCTTTCACACTTCCGTTGTGTGACGTCCGCCCATCCGTGAAAATGGCGGATCCGTCAGAAAAGTAAAAAAACGGATGCAAAACTGGTCAGTTTTCTGACGGATCCGCCAAGAAGATTTCACCCGGAAATGACGAGAGAGAGAGAACTGTTTTCTGCATTTTACTATGGTTTTCAATAGAGGCGACGGATCCGCAGGCGGATTCCGTCAAAAACGGATGCTGGCGGATCCGCCGCCCATGGGCGGCATTGTACAAAATGGCGGATGCGGCGGATCCGCCGTTGTCCGCCATTTTGGCGGTCAAAAAAAACGTTGCATTGGACGTTTTTTTGAAATGACGGACGCCAATTTTTTTGGCGGATCCGTCCAAAAACGGACCTAACGGGCGACCATCCGTCAAAATCCGACATTAATGCAAGTCTATGGGAAAAAAACGGATCCGCCAAAAAAAAATGGCGGATCCGTTTTTTTCACATTTTGACGGATTTTGACTGACGTCGCACGACTGAAGTGTGAAAGAGGCCTAAACTGGGCTGCTTTCCTGCAGTTTTGATAAAATCACTTTTATTTTCTGCAGATCTAGCAGTTCTCTGAATGCTGAGCTCTGTATAACCCCGCCCACACCACTGATTGACATCTTTCTGTGTATAATGTACATTGGCACAAAGCTGCCAGTCATTGGTGGGGGCAGGGAGAAGATCTCCTGTGGATAAAACACTGATTTTATTTAAACTACAAGCGTTCCAGTAAGTGACACTCTGCTAGAATCAGGGTCTCTCCCCTATATCTTTCTGCACTCAGATTAAATATCAAACACTTACTGATAGATTTCCTTTAACTCTGTCTCAGGGAGGATTGTGTTTCACATGCGGTGCGGCGGATAGTGATGTATCCAATGAGTAGGGAGATAGCAGATCGGCTTTCTGTACGATGTCCGTGCATAATTACAGCACTGCCCTACTCCTTGAAATTCAAGGGGGTTTTCCACTTTCAGTAAGGTGGACCACAAACACTGGCAAGCAAATAGTGTAAGAAAGCCTTCTGGTACTCGCCCTCCTCTGTTCCAGTGCCGGCTTCTTCCACCTCCCTGGTTTCTGTACTGCTCCCGGTGATTGGTTGGCGTGTAAAAGGTGCTGTCGACATGATGTCCGTGCTGCTGTCTACAGACAGAGATTAGCACTGAAGGAAGGGGCGAATGAATATTAACAAGCCTGTGAGCATTTGGCATCCACTTTTCTGAAAGTGGAAAAAAACCTTTAAGGGGCTTTTGTGTAGCTGTAAATTGAGGCATATGTCTGTGAGACGAGAGCGGGATCATTGGAACAGCCAGGAGTGGGGTGCTGTAGGCTTTGCTGTATGACAGATTCTGTAGCTGCAAAACAGCAGAACATTTTAATGAAGGATATTTAAAATGCCTAGTTTTACAGTTTAGAAATAGAGGAGCTATAAGCGTTTTTAAACATTTTTATTGTGATGTCCTTTACCTTCATCATTATACAATGTATTTGCTATAGAAAAGTAGATTTTTACTGGCTGATTTATTGCGATTGATTCTCTTGTTAAGCACATTGTCTTTTTGCCTGTATCTTCTACAGGGTTCACGCTCTTTGGTAGGCACAATGAAGTGGCACGGTCTCACCCACAGAGTAGTACAGGCACTGCTAAAACTCAATCACCGTCTCTTCACCATTAATGGGCTTTTACTCTCCAGCAGTACAAACCACCCGTGGGCCCACACAGCTGCCTTATATAGGACCTGCAAACCCTGGACTGGATGTATGGGAACCACCTTTCCCACCCAAGCTTATTTAGTCACTCCTAAATTCCAGGCCCAAAATCCGGTCCACTAAAATTTCTCTCCGTATTATTGTTACCTGAGCACTCTTTCAAGACTTAACTCACCGAAGGCAGGCACCTCGATGATACCTACCAGCTACAATTTTACCTCCTGCTTTTTACACTTGTCATATAAATGATGAGCTTGTCAATACTTCCACTTCATTTATCCTATATTATTTTGTCATAAAATAATTACTGTAAGCATTCATACAGGAAAGAAAACATCATTTTACTTATTTCTTAAAAGAGAATAGATATTGTATTAAAACATTAAGTGGTTTCATAATGGGCTTGATTAAACCTAAAAATGTACATAAAAGCAAGGTGTAAAATGAAAAGACCAGATTCTCTGAGTGCCACATATTCACATACAGTATGAGTATACTTATAATTTAAATGTCAGGATCAGAATCATAATGTCAGAGAATAGCAGAATTACTGTAAGAGACTGCCAGCCAGGGTGTGTTTCTTTTTTGATAAAAAGTCTGTTGTAGCATGTCACTGGCACAAAGTCCTGCTGAAGGTGCAGATGACTGTAATTCTTGGACATTTTGGTCCTATACATATAAAGTTGCCTCATTTATATGTTTCAGTTATTATTCACATGCCTGCAAAGTGTACAAAAAAGCCGACCTCTTCCACAGAAAGATGGAGGATGTTTTCTACAAGCGTGAAGTTGCCAATGCCAGTATGATCCTTCTCCATTAAAGTATGTAGGATATACAACTGAAGTTAAGCAAGTTTCTTCTTTTACTTCTATTCCCAGGAACACAGTAAGGAGGAACTGGATGCATGGAAGATTGTGCGTGTCAGCGAAGATTTTCGAGTGATTGCCTTGGGTTTGCCAGTTCCAAAATATTCTGGCAATCCTCTCGATCCACCACTGCGCTCCAGATTTCAAGCCAGAGATATTTATTATCTGCCATTTAAGGTAAAACGTTGTGTTAATTGTTTGGCCGCTCTAAACAAGCATTTCTGAACATGTTGTGATTCAGAAACTTGTAATGAAATCGTCAATGAGAGTGAAAAGAGGTCATGTTGAAGCTAGTTTTCAACTTTTAGCTTGTTCAGTCCATTGTCAGAAATACTGCTTTTTTTTTTCTTAAACTGCAATTTTTTTAAGATTTTTAAAAAATAAAGAAAGCTTAATGAATTCCAGCAAAGGATTAACAAACCATCAATAAAAGGTACACAAAATCATTTAGACATCAGTCTGAAAAAATAGGAAAGTAAACCATTTTATAAGAACAATAAAATAAAAGCTAAAAAAAGCAAAGCTTAGACACTCACTATAAATAACCAACTTATCAATCAATAATTCCCACAATTATATAGAATAAATGATACAAGACACTAAATAAGTGGTGACATATAAAGGAAGAGACGGGGGAATACAGGTACAAGGAGAATAGGTACATAATCGTTAGGTCAGCAGAGGTTGTATGTTGCTCACGAATAGTTTGCATGTCCCATGGGTGCTATATTGCTTGAAACAACTCCAGTGAGTTACTCACCGGTATAATCCACAACTTTAACATTTCAATCCACTTATTGTAAGCGAACTAAGATGAGATGACCAGAAAGGAATCTGCCTTAGAGGAGCAACCCAGCAGTTTATTAAATGTCAGGAAACAAGAGGTCCTCCTAATCCCTATCACACAGCATTACTGATTTGGGTTCCAATGCCGCCAAGAGGTCCAAGCAAAATAAATGTGACAGATTGGACTGACTTTAATTTAGATAATGGGACCCTGAAAAAAAGTTGAAAAGCAGTACAGTCCTATAGGGAGAAGGGTCATTTTGATTGCCGAAATGCAGCCTATTAGGTAAGATTTCCATTAATTGAGGAGGGAGTGCAATTCACAAAAGAAGAGGTGCAAAATTACTGACATAATGTCATGTGTCTTTCTATTGATCTTGAAAGTTATGACAAAGAAGGTCTGTTGTAGTAGGAAAATGTACTGGCATTTCTGTTAGGAATACCTGCCGTGGATGCAATCGTCATCCTCCAGTTTCCAGACTGCTTCACTGGTCTGTCCGCTCTGGCGACAGAGCTCTCGGGCACTTGGGTTGTCCGACTACACACGATGGTTCCTCGTGTGTGGAACTGGTGAACAATGTGGGATCACAGGATGCCGTGCTTCCTGCTTGTTTTGCGGCCCGAGAGACTTGGGATGTTGTGTCTCCAGTCAATGCAGGACACTGCCTTGCCTGCTGTTAGCAAATGGTGGGAATGTGTGCACCCTGCTGTTCAGGTGAGCAGGGAGTGGCACCCTGGACATGACTGGGAGGAAAGTATCACCCGATTTTTATCCTTAGATTTGGGCTGGCTATTTAAGACCTGCTACTAACTCAGTCCAGTGCTGTTTATTTAGTTCCCTTGTGTAGTGCTATGGTGAGTGCTTCCTGGTTGAGCTCTTGTTGATTCTCAGTAGTTGCTACGAGTAATGGTCGTTGTTGGTTCTTCTTAATTAACTATTGTCTCGGGGTTTCCCTTTGGTTTTCATTGAGGTTTTTTTTCCTTTTTGATAGCGATTTCATGCACATTGTACATAACATCCATAGGCTGCTCTCATGAGGTGTTCATTTTTAAGGCCCAGTAAGTTCTAGCCAATTTTGTTTTGTGAGAGGACAGTTGAAGATGGCTTCAAGTATCACACTTATCTAGATATCCTCTATATGGTCCTGGATGTCAATAAGGGCAGTAGTCTGTAGTTGTATAATATAGGATTTTAGGATTTTGTGGACTCATGCTGTGTTTTTAGCATTTACAGCGGCTTGCAATAATATTCAACCCCTTGGCATTTTTGGTGTTTTGCTATCTCACAACCTAGAATGTCACTGTTTTTTTTTTTTTTGCATCAGTTCATGTAAAGAGCATGCCTACAACTGTGAACATTTGGTTTTCTTATTATTGTGAAGCAAACAACAAATAGGACAAATTAACTAAAAACTTCAGTGTGCATAACTATTCACTCCTTAAAGTCAGTACATTGTAGAGTCTCCTTATGCAGCAATTCCAGCTGCAAGTCGATTTGGATAAGTCTCTGAGCTTTCCACATCTGATCACTGGGATGTTTAACCATACCTCAAGGCAAAACTGATCCAGCTTCTTCAAGTTAGATTCTTTCCTCTGGTGAACTGCAATCTACAAGTCTGACCACAGATTCTCAATTGGATTAAGATCTAGGCTTTGAGTAGGCACCTCTTAAACATTTACATGTTTACCCTTAAACGACTTAAGTGTTGCTTTAACGGTATTCTATCATGATCCCCGTTGCAAACTTACAGCACGAGTCAGCGCACAGAAACTAAGCGGTCAGGGAAGTGAGAGGAGGCTACGGTGAACTTACCGGCCTTGGTGCATGACCTGAAGCATGTGACCACAAGGGGAATGGCCAGAGACGGAGCCAGGCGCCGAGTAGCGACTGACCGGCGATGCCGGAGAGTAGTCAGAACGTGCCACGGTCAAGCCAGGAGGTCAATGAAATGCAGAAGGGTGAGACGTAAAGAGTGGTCAGGACGTAGCCAAGGGTCAGAAAGCCGAAGATAGCGGTACAGTACAAACGGGACAGACGGGTGCGGAGTAGGAGTAAACGAGCCAAAAGTTCAGAGCCGGAGGAGACAGTAATATCAGAATCACAAGGCAAAGCGCAGAAATGAGAAAACAAACCGGGTCATACACAAGAGGCAATCGGTCAAAGCAGTATGCAACCACACGAGGGGGGGTCAGACACACAGCCAGGAACGAATGTATAACTGACAATGAACCCCAGACAGAGGCGGGTATATATATCCCTCCCCAAACCAAAAGGAGGCCATACAATATTAACCCTGCGAGGACAGGGAAGGGAACCCTGACCGCAACCATGACAGTACCACCCTCTTAACGGGGGGGTCACTGGAACCCCAGGTTTCTCAGGATGCCAGGCATGAAAAGCCCGAACTAGCCAGGACCCAAGACCTATCCTCCAGAGCATACCCCTTCCAGTGCACCAAATACTGAAGATTCCAACGCACCCACCGAGAATCAATGATGCGCCCCACCTCATACTCAGATGGCCCTCCACCAATACCGGAGGAGTGACGGACGAGGAGTCCTCAACCGCTCCCAATGGTTTTAAGCGGGATCTGTGGAAAACATTGGATATTTTGAACGAGGTGGGAAGCTGTAACCTGTAGGCATCGGGTTGACTACCTCCATAATTCTATATGGGCCAATAAACTTAAGCCCCAGTTTGGCCGAGGGGACCTAGAGCTTAATATTGCGGGTGGATAACCACACCTTCTCGCCCACTAGAAACGCAGGACCTGATCCCCTTCTCTTGTCTGCAAAAATTTTTTACTTTTCCTGGGCCTTGGTGATGTTTCTCTGAACCTCCCTCCACAGGGCCTTCAAACGTTGCACCGTACCCTCTGCCCCTGTACAACCTGAGTCCATACGAGAAAACTCCCCAAAATGCGGGTTAAGCCCATAGTTGACCAGGAAGGGAGACATCTCCGTGGACTGACTCACTCGACCATTGAAAGCAAACTCTGCCATGGCAACGTCTCACACCAGTCATCCTGTCTGGAAGATGCCAAACATCTTAGAATTTGCGCCAAGGACTCATTAGTGCGTTTGGTTTGCCCATTCGATTCCGGATGGTAAGCAGAAGCAAAAGGACATTGTGATTCCCAATTTCTTACAAAAGGCCCTCCAAAACTTTGCCACGAACTGCCCACCTATGTCAGACACCATATTCATAGGCTCCCCATGCAAACGGACCACATGCTGCACAAACAACCTGGCCAAGGTTTCAGCAGAAGGTAAAGCGGGCAGAGGTACAAAATGAGCCTGTTTGGAAAATCTATTCACCACCACCCACACAACGGAGTCGCCCCTGGAAGGAGGGAGATTAGTGATAAAGACCATGGACAAATGTGTCCATGGTCTATTCGGAATTGGTAAAGGCACCAATTCACCGGCTGGCAATGAGAATTTTTAGAACGGGCACAAACACCACACGCAGACACAAACCTTTTAACATCTGCAACCAAAGAAGGTCACCAGAAAACCCTAGCAACAGCTTCCCGGGTGGCCGAAATCCCAGGATGTGCACTTAATACAGACTTTTGAAACTCCCGCAGGAGTCCAAGACGGAAACGTTCCGGTACAAAGAATCTACCCATAGGTTTATTACTTGCCTGGGCCTCAAAAATCTCTCCAAATCAGACAAGATTTCAGCCACCACCACCCCTGGTTGAAGAATGGAGGATTGAGGTTCAGAAGGAGACAGAATCAAAGCTTCGGGACAATGCATCTGCCTTTACATTCTTAGACCCCGGGCGGAAGTTGATGGAAAATTGAAATCGGGGAAAAAAAAAAATGACCACAGGGCCTGCCTGGGGGTCAGTCTTTTGGCAGACTCCATATAAGCTAGATTTTTATGATCGGCGATCACAGTGACCGGATGACTAGCCCTCTCCGAAAAATGCCTCCATTCTTCAAAGGCCAACTTGCGCGCCAGAAGCTCTCTATTACCCACATCGTAATTTCTCTTGGCAGAAGAGAACTTTCTAGAAAAGAAGGACCCTGAGACAAAACTGCCCCCACTCCCACCTCAGAAGCATCGACCTCCACGATAAAAGGTCTGGACGGATCTGGCTGGACCAACAATGGGGCGGAAATAAAACACTTTTTTAATGTCAGAAAATCATTTTTCGCAGACGTTGACCAATTCTTCACATCAGCCTCCTTGAGTGTGAGATCAGTCAGGAGCTTAACCGCCTGCGGAAAAACCATTGATGAACTTTCGATAGTAGTTTGCAAAGCCTAGAAAACGTTGCAAACCCATTAGATCACGAGGTTGAACCCAATCAGTAATAGCCTGAATTTTTTTTGGATCCATGCAAAATCCCTCACCAGAAACAATTAAACCCAAAAAAGACAATTCCTGTACAAAGAATGAACATTTTTCCAACTTAAGGGTATGCCACACTAAACGAGATCGCTAACGAGATCGCTAAAACGTCACTATTTAGCGATCTCGTTAGCGACCTCGTTGTGTGTGGCATGTAGCAACGATGTGGCCCCTGCTGTGATGTCGCTGATCGTTCACTAGCATTCTGGACCGTTTTTTGATCGTTGGCGTCCCGCTGGTGAGCCTATATCGCTGTGTTTGGCACCTTTTGCGAACGACGAGCTACCTCGTTTGTGACGCATATGACTGTTTTTAGCATCACGGAGTGGATCGCAATATCTGTAAGTTCTCTTTTGCGTCACAGAGAGGATCGCAGAAGTTGCAAAGCAGGCTAGCAGGACGCAGAGAGCAGGAGCGATGCTGGAAATTCCTATGAATCAATAGCGCTCAGTACATGCTAATGACATCCTAACGACTGCCAAAGTTGTTAAAGAGATCGCTGACCGCTGATGAGTCGTTTGAGATCTCCTGTTTGGCAGCTACTAGCGACCTAAAAGAGATCACACCAACGATCTCGTTAGCTTGCGTCGTTATCGAGATCGCTAACGAGATCGCTAAGTGTGGCAGTACCTTTAGCATACAAATGATTTTCTATAAATTTCAGAAGAAATGTTTGCAGATGGTGCAAGTGAGTTTGATTATCCGAGGAGTGCACTAAAATGTCATCAAGATAAATGACCACAAAGCGCCCATTCAGATCAGAAAAAAATGACATTGATAAAGTTTTGAAAAATCGCAGGAGCGTTAGTCAGACCGAAGGGCATAACCAGGTTTTCAAACAGTGCTTCGGTCGTGAGAAACGCCGTTTTCCACTCATCCCATTCACGAACACTTATCAGGTTATAGGCCCCCTGTAGATCAAGCTTGGAAAACCATTTGGCCCCCGAAAGTTGGTTACATAAATCCGCAATGAGTGGGAGTGGATACGTGTTTCTTACAGTAATTTTGTTAAGTTCCCGAAAGTCGAGGCAGGGCCACAGACTACCATCTTTTTTCTTAACGAAAAAAAACCCGCGGCTACAGGCGAGACAGAAGGGCGAATATACCGTTGCGGAGACTCTCAGTAATATATTCCTTCATAGCTTGGCGCTCGGGCCCGGACAGATTAAACAGATAAGCCTTGGGCAGTTTAGCTCCAGGAACTAAGACAATGACACAATCGAAAGATCTATGTGGTGGTAGTGCCTCAGCCTCGCTTTCGGAGAACACATCTTCAAAGTCTGTTAGGTACTCCGGAATACCCTCCAGACCGACAGGCGACACAGATACAGATTTTAACTGGTGTGCACAATGGCACAGAATTACAACACAGACTGGTACAATTGGACCCCCATTGGAATATTTCCCCAGTTACCCAATCAATAACAGGGTTATGGCGTTGAAGCCAAGGCATACCTAAAACCAGACCTGCAGGCAAATTATTAAAGACAAAATAGCTTAATTTTTCCCCATGAGCTGGGCCCACTCTTAGAGAAAAATCCTCAAACATAAAACAGATTCCTTCTCAGGCGAGAGGAGAGGAGTCAATGGCCACCACCTTGACTGGAGACTCAAGCCTGACTGTTCCTATCATATTAAGAGTCACAACACGAGAGTCAAATAAATTGATGGTAGATCCGCAGTCAACAAAAGCGGTAGTCACAACGGGACAACTCCACCTGGAGAAGGATTTTAGCAAATGAGGAAAATTGTACCTGGGAGTCTAGGCAACCTCCTCTATCGTTACCCATACTTAGGCGTTTCCCGACATCTTAGATGAAGAGGGGCAAGAAGGACAGTTCTTTTTTCAGTGTCCTGAGGTACCACACTGAAAGCATAGCTGGTTATCCCTACGGCGTCTCCTCTCTCTCTCTTTGACCGAGATGGCTCCCACCTCCATGGGTTCTGGAAGCGAAAAGCTGTCTTCTAGGCTGGAGTATAAAGGGGTTGTCTGCTGCATCACCACTCTGACACGGAGGCTACTGTCCATTTGGACAGCCTGAGACATGGCATCCTCCAGGGTATCTGGGTGAGGATGCCATGCCAGTGTGTCCAGCAAACGGTTGGACAAGCCTCTGTGGAACAACCCTCTCAAGGCGGCATCATTCCAAGATATCTCAGCGGCCCAGTGTCTGAACTCGGAACAGAACCACTCTGCTGAGTGCTTCCCCTGTGTCACACTCATCACCATATCCTCTGCCAGACGCACCCTATCAGGCTCGTCATAAATACAGATCCACAGACATACGTTCTGGAGCGGAGGGAGAGAGAGAAAAAGCCCAAGCCTGTGGAGGTCCCCTTAATAAAGACATAATAATTCCCACCCTCTGGCTTTCATTCCCAGAGGAGTGAGGATGAAGAGAGAAAAACAATTTACACCCCTCTTTAGACACCCTGAATATTTTTTTATCCCCAGAAAAGGTGTCGGGTAACTTAACAGTGGTTCGGGGGAGACTAAGGAAACATCTGTGGCACCCTCATCCCGAGCCCCAGAAGAAAATAGAACCCTGCATGACGCCCGCAACCCCTCTTTGAATCTGTTGATGCGACTGAACCAGGATTCGCTGCTCCACAGACAGTTTTTGCATAATTTCCGTGAGGCTACTCACTTGTTCAGAGAGTGTACGTAAAGGGTCCATGGCAAAACAAAACCCCCACACCCGACCAGGAAGCAGTACTGTTTTGGTCAGTTATAATATCACGATCCCCATTGCAGACTTACAGCAGGAGTCTAGTGCACAGAAACTAAGCGTTCAGGGGAAGTGAGAGGAGAGCTGCAGTGAGCTTACTGGCCTGAGCTCAGGACCTGAAGCATGTGACCACCCAGGGGAGTGGCCAGAGGCGGAACCAGGCGCCGAGTAGTGGCGGTGACTGGTGCCCAAAGGAGGCCATACAAAATTAACCCTGCGAGGGCAGGGAAGGGAACCCTGTCCGCAACCATGACATATTCTTTGGGTCATTGCCTTCTTGAAAGGTAAACCTCTGTCCCAGTCTCAAATCACTGATAATCAGATTTTGCTCATGAATATCCCTGTATTTTGCACCATCCACCTACCCATCGACTTGAACCATTTTCACTATCCCCGCTGCCAAAAAACATCCCCACAGCATGATGCTGCCACCACCATGTTTCATTGTGGATATGGTGTTCTTGAGGTGATGAGCGTGTACCTTGGTGGCCAGGCAGTTCAATTTTGGTCTCATCTGACCACAGCACCTTCCTCCATACATTTGGAGAGTCTCCCACATGTCTTTTGGCAAACTCAAAACGAGCCTTACAATTTTTGTGTGTAAGTAAAGGCTTTTTTCTGCCCACTCTTCTATAAAGGCCACCACTATGGAGTGTGCAGCTTATTGTGGTAAAATGGACAGATACTCCAGTCTCTACTTGGGAACTTTGCAGCTCCTTCAGGGTTACCTTTGGCCTCTGTTCTGCCTCTCTGATTAATGTCCTCCTTGCCCAGGCTGAGAGGGTTTTTGTGGTACCATGTTCTTTCCATTTGATGATAATGGATTTGATGGTGCTCCGGGGAATCATTTGAGATTAGGATTCTATTTATAACCCAAACCCTGACTTGTACTTCTCAACGACTTTGTCCCTGACTTGTTTGGAGATCCCCTAGGTCTTCATGGTGTTGTTTGGTTAGTGGTGCCTCTAGCTTAATGGTGTTGCAGCCTCTGTGGCCTTATAGAAATATATATATAGTGACAGACCATGTGACACTGAGATTGCACACAGGTGGACTTCCTTTCACTAAGCATGTGACTTAGGTAGGTAATTGCTTGCACCAGAAATTTTTAGGGTCATCATAGCAAAAGGGGTCAATATATATGCACATGCCAATTTTTATTCATTTTATCGCATTAATTTAATTTTTACTTATGTTTTACTCACTTCACTCCACCAACTTGGACTATTCAGTATCTGATGCATCACACACACATCAGATTACAAAATATTTAAACACAAATTGTAATGTAAAAAAATAGGAAAAAAGCCAAGGGGGTGAATACATTTGCAAGGCACTGTAAATATTTTGGCGGAAGAGTGGCTTTCAAATTGTTGATATTAGAAGTACCGTATTTTGTTTAAGAATCTGACTAGATGGCCCTTTGATCATTTTTCAAGACTAAATGGGACATAGAAGGCATGGCCGCAATGTTAGCCGCTTGGTTCCCTATTTCTGTGTGAGCTGGAAACCATAAAATGAATGATCGGGCTAATGAAAGGATTGAGGGATACTGAGGGCAGATGATGCAGCGTGATCCTGTCACACAGGATTATTTTGTCTGACCTCTTTTTATGGGTGATGAGGTGCTGTGGCAGAGTTGGTCATGTGCCATCAATAAAAAAGTAGCGGCCAGTCCTTTTAATGTTATGTTGTGACTTATGTTTAATATATCAGTTGCTCATTATTTGTGGGACATAATTATTTGGTGTTTCTTTAACTTACAGAACAGATTATTTCTTCCTTGTATTGTACCTATTGTATATGACAGAGGTGTCAAACTCAAGGTTCACACGAACCGAATCCGACTCAACAAGTCCCTCTATGTTGTCTGTGAGGTCAGGACACATTTCAACACTGCTCCAACCAGCTCTTTGTATGGGGAAAGTGGTGAACCGGTCAGAGCAGTGTTGAAGTGTGCTGCATTGTACGTTGACACAGCCAGTGCTTAGCAGAGGGGGCAGAGCCGGCACATGGATCTGATGTGATCTTTAATTATAAGCAGATGCAGCAAGTGCTAAAAAGAGGGGGTGCAGCACAAGGAGTGAGTGCCATCTTTATCAGAGTGAACAGTGCTCTTCATGAACACAGTCAGCCTGCACAAACGGTGGACACAGTGATCACATACAATCTCTTGCCCGCTCTTGTTGCCTACACCTAAAGAACATCTCTATAATCCGCCCTTTTCTCACCATGGAAACAACAAAAACCCTCACTGTAGCATTGATCCACTCCCGCCTGGACTACTGCAACGCTCTATTACTTGGCCTCCCCATTACTCGACTATCCCCTCTCCAGTCCATCCTTAATGCAGCAGCCAGGGTCATCCATCTGGCTAATCGTTACTCGGACGCGTCCGCTCTTCGCCAGTCTTTACATTGGCTGCCCATTCATTGTAGGATCCAATTCAAAGTACTTGTTCTCACCCACAAAGCTCTCCACAGTGCAGCACCCCCCTACATCTCCTCCTCATTTCTATCTATCGGCCTAACCGACTTCTGCGCTCCGCAAATGACTTTCAACTAACCTCTGCACTAATCCGTATCTCCCACTGCCCGACTCCAAGATTTCTCCCGCGCTGCGCCTATTCTCTGGAATGCTCTACCCCAAGAAATTAGGACTATCCACAATTTGCATGGTTTCAGGCGCTCCCTCAAAACACATTTGTTCAGAGCGGCCTATCACGTTCACTAATCAGTCATTCTATGTGTAAGTGTGTGTGTAGCCCATTCACTATCTCCATCCATCCCTCCCTCACTCCCTCAAGATGGCTGAACAATCATTGTAAATACACCATTGTATATACACACCTGTACTTTGTATCTCCCCCACCTCATTGTAGATTGTAAGCTCTCACGAGCAGGATCGTCTTATTTTGCTTTACTTATTGTATTGTTAACGTTGCTACTTATGACTCGTGTTTTGAAACTGTTAAACTGTAAAGCGCTGCGGAATATGTTGGCACTATATAAATAAAGATTATTATTATTTTCAGAGTTAGCCTGCACAAATGGTGAATTTTGTTATCTCTGTCAAACTGTGAACGCAGTGATCGTATTCAGCCTGCGCACACACAGTGAATGCAGTCAGCCAGCACAAATGGTGAATGCAGTGATCACAGTCTGACAGCATGAGCAGTAAATGCAGTGATCAGTCTGCCAGCACGAACGGTGAATGCTGTCAGCCACCACAAACATTGAATGCTGTCAGCCAGCACGAACTGCGAATGCTGTCAGCCAGCAGGAACGGCGAATGCTGTCAGCCAGCAGGAACGGCGAATGCTGTCAGCCAGCAGGAACGGCGAATGCTGTCAGCCAACAGGAACGGCGAATGCTGTCAGCCAGCAGGAACGGCGAGTGCTGTCAGCCAGCAGGAACGGCGAGTGCTGTCAGCCAGCAGGAGCGTCGAGTGCTGTCAGCCAGCAGGAGCGGCGAGTGCTGTCAGCCAGCAGGAGCGGCGAGTGCTGTCAGCCAGCAGGAGCGGCGAGTGCTGTCAGCCAGCAGGAGCGGCGAGTGCTGTCAGCCAGCAGGAGCGGCGAGTGCTGTCAGCCAGCAGGAGCGGCGAGTGCTGTCAGCCAGCAGGAGCGGCGAGTGCTGTCAGCCAGCAGGAGCGGCGAGAGCTGTCAGCCAGCAGGAACTGCGAATGCAGTCAGCCAGCAGGAATGGCGAGTGCGGTCAGCCAGCACAAACTGTTTATGCAGTGATCGCAGGCAGCCATCTGAAAAACATAAATTACATCCACGGAATGGGAAGAATAGAACTAAGTCTAGATCATATGAAGTAATTATCCCCCTCTACTCCTCCTTGGTCAGGCCTCGTCCGAAATACTTTGTCCAGTTCTGGGCACCACATTGTAAAAATAAGACTACGAAAAACTGGAGCAAATTCAGAGAAGAGCTACTGGGATGGTGAGCGGACTGTAAACTTTGTACTACGACGAACGGTTTAAAGGATCTGGGAATATTTAGCTTGAAAAAAGAAAGCTAGGAGGAGACTTAATAGTGATCTGCAAACATCTGAAGGGATGTCACAGTGTAGATGGATCATCCTTATTCTCATTTGCATATGGAAACACGAGAAGCAATGGAATGAAACTGAAAGGGAGACAATACAGATTAGATATTAGAAAATACTGACAATGAGGGTGATCAATGAGTGGAACAGGCTGTCACAAGGGGTAGTGAGTTCTCCTTCAGTGGAAATGTTCAAACAGAGGCTGATATCAAAAGAATGACCGTCATATCCAAACAGAAAACAAGTGTGAACAGATGCTTACTAAGAGTAGCCATCTCCATAAATAACCAACAAATAAAGTAGCACTCTGCAGCACTATAGAATGCAAACATGAAATATATGAAATTTAAATTGCATTACTGCATTAGAAAATTAGAAAAATTGAGAATACTTGGCGCTTAAATTGGCCAATTAATGTGTACTGGACAGCCACGATAAGGCAATTCTTGTTGCTGGGAACCTGCCAATGTGAATTTTTTTTGGGCTAAGGCTAGTTTCACACTTGCGTTTTTTTGCGCAGCGCATCGTGCGCACATGAAACGCATTAAAAAACGCATTCAGACGCTTATAAACGCTGTGATATTTAGTCGCATCAGCGTGCGCATTACGACCAAAAAACGCAGCGTTTGTATGCGATTTCAAGCTGTTTTGCATGCGTTTGCATTTTTTCGGCGCATGGGTTGTCTACGTGTCACATTTCTATCAACTGTCGCTATCATCTGTCTCTATCATCTGTCTCTATCATCTGTCTCTATCATCTCTGTTTCTATCATCTCTGTCTCTATCATCTCTGTCTCTATCATCTCTGTCTCTATCATCTGTCTCTATCATATCTGTCTCTATCATCTCTGTCTCTATCTTCTCTGTCTCTATCATATCTGTCTCTATCATATCTGTCTCTATCATCTCTGTCTCTATCATCTCTGTCTCTATCATCTCTGTCTCTATCATCTCTGTCTCTATCATCTGTCTCTATCATCTCTGTCTCTATCATCTGTCTCTATCATCTCTGTCTCTATCATCTGTCTCTATCATCTGTCTCTATCATCTCTGTCTCTATCATCTCTGTCTCTATCATCTGTCTCTATCATCTGTCTCTATCATCTCTGTCTCTATCATCTCTGTCTCTATCATCTCTGTCTCTATCATCTCTGTCTCTATCATCTGTCTCTATCATCTCTGTCTCTATCTTCTCTGTCTCTATCTTCTCTGTCTCTATCATCTGTCTCTATCATCTGTCTCTATCATCTGTCTCTATCATCTGTCTCTATCATCTCTGTCTCTATCATCTCCGTCTCTATCTTCTCTGTCTCTATCATCTCTGTCTCTATCATCTTTCTCTATCATCTGTCTCTATCATCTGTCTCTATCATCTGTCTCTATCATCTGTCTCTATCATCTCTGTCTCTATCATATCTGTCTCTATCATATCTGTCTCTATCATCTGTCTCTATCATCTCTGTCTCTGTCATCTGTCTCTGTCATCTGTCTCTATCATCTGTCTCTATCATCTCTGTCTCTATCATATCTGTCTCTATCATCTCTGTCTCTATCATCTGTCTCTATCATCTCTGTCTCTATCATCTCTGTCTCTATCATATCTGTCTCTATCATATCTGTCTCTATCATCTGTCTCTATCATCTCTGTCTCTGTCATCTGTCTCTGTCATCTGTCTCTATCATCTGTCTCTATCATCTCTGTCTCTATCATCTGTCTCTATCATCTCTGTCTCTATCACCTTTTTATCTACACTCCTCATAATGTATCTTGTGTAGGGGGTTGTTAAAACAAGTTAGACATTATTTACTCCAAAATCACGTGCGCGCAAAAGCGCTGACGAGCGCAAAGCCATGCGCACGCCAGCGCACCATAGACTGCAATGTTATTTTTTGCGCATAGCATGCGCACACGTGTGCACGCGTTTTCTAAAGCGGTTGGGCGGAAAAAATGCAACATGTAGTGTCTAGCGCTTATGGACGCACACCTGGAAAATGCGCAGCGCACGCTAAACGCAGATGAACGCGTGCAAGCGCTAGCCCCTGCGCTCGCCATGTTAACCCTGCTGTTCTGTTCGGGTTTACTATACACTTGTTATGTTCGGGTCATTTTTGACCCGAACCTATTAAAATGTTGTTTTGAGCCACTGAAAAGTTCTTTTTGAATACCTGTTGCATTATTATACTGTGTGTGATCATAGTTGTTCATTATCAAAGAAAAATTGAATAAAAAAACTTAATTTTTTTAAATTTTGTGTTGATTAATGTAAAACAGCCTAATTGCATTTTACACCAAAGTAACAAAATTGTGCTTAAATAATCAACTATATCTTTTACAACAACATCAACAACTTTAGGTAACTATTAGTACAACTAACTTAAAACTAAAATAAATTTTAACAGTGTAAAAGCATTTTGAAAAAAATAAAAATTTCAGTTTTTTTCAAAAAAAGGTTTCTACTAATCTATTTTTTGCAATTAGCACAACAATAATAAACATATCTGTTGCATATATATTTTTCACAATTAAAACAAATCATATTTGTTTTGCGGTCACTGGCAGGAGGACAAAAGCTGCATCTTTTCTTTTTTTGCTTGTAGGTGTGCTTGTGAAGGATGTTTCGGTAGCAGAGCTGGTGGAGGGTGTGTTTTGAGCTTGGTTCTAGATTCTTTCAACAATTTTAATTGATCCTTCACTTCTTGGATGTATTTTTCTCTCTGTCACATAAGGCCTAATAAGGGATTGTCCTAATTCCTCCAGAAACAGTCGTCTTTTATGTAGTTTATTTTTGTTCCAGTTTTGATCAATTTCACACCATAAAACTAAGGCGTTGTAGGCGGACACATCCAGAATATTATAGAAAACAATCATTGGCCACCGATTGGATTTTCGTTTGCAAGTGTAAGTATTTACGAGTTGGTCAAGCGTATCTACAGCCCCTTTTGTTGCATTGTAGTCCATTATTATGTCCGGCTTTTTGTCTTCTCTATCGCTTATTGCAGCATCCTTGTGCATCGTGCTCATAAGAATAACATGTTTGGTTTTTTTGGGCACATAAGAAACCACTGTTGTGTCTTGAGTGAAATAAAACGTGGAACTGTGTATATCTTTTTTGCAAAGAATACCTTCTGGAAGCTCAGGCTTGTTTTTCTAACTGTTCCTAGCATGGTCATTTTTCTTTTTTTTCAATATCTGCCCCAACTGGTATGACGTAAAAAAGTTATCACAAGTCACATTTTGCCCCTTCAGTCCTTGTGTCAAGTCAACAACTACTCTTATGCCCTGATTTTTTTCAGGTCTTACCCCTTGCTTTTTTCCAGTATATACCTGAGCATTTACCGCATAGAAATTTTTACTATCACAAAGTGTCCAAATTTTTATTCCATATTTTGCTGGCTTACTGGGAATATATTGGCGGAATGGGCACCTTCCTCTGAACGAGACTAGTTGTTCATCAACCGTTACATTTGGACCAATGTTATACATTTTTGGTAGAAGATCTACCCATGTATCCCATAAATTTCTTATAGGGGCCAGTTTATCTGTAGCTCGTCGTCCACTTCTATCTTTTTTTTCATCAAATCGTAGTACACGAGAAATGGCATGAAATCTCTCAAGAGACATTGTGGCTCTAAAAATATGCCTACCAGTTTCTGGGTTCCACAAGCTCTTAGTAGATTCTCCATAGGATTTATACACTCCTGCTAAAAGTAGCAAGCCAATAAATGCATTCAGAGATGTCGAATCCAAATGTTTCCATTTATCACCATACACTTTTTGTCCCTCAATGTTTGTCATTGCGATTATAATATTTTGTATAGTATTATTCAGGAACAAATGGAATGCTGATTCTAGATCAGCTATTTTTGAGATAGCATACCTTGTATGTCCAGAAGCAGTATTTATGACATTTGCAGCGTGCATTTTACCAGTTTGTACTGGAGGTTGTAAATTCCAAAGTATTTCTTTATTTTTAGAATAGACTGTTTGCATCCGACTACTTGTCAGGGGATCATGGTCCTCATCATATTCGACTTCTGATTCTGAATGTTCAACATTACTTTCTTCAGAACTCAAGTGATCCTCCTCGGACACAGTTTCCAACGGGATGTCATCATCCGAATCGGAGGCGTTGATAAGCTCCATCAATTCAGAGTTGCTCAATCCACGTTTTCGCATCATTTTTGCAAAACTTCAACAGTCATAAATACCACGATCATGTATTCAAAGCTGTGAGGTAAACTCTGTGTGCAGCTCCAGACTCCACCTCCTCTCTCCAACAGCCTTGGAATGTCTGACAGAACTACTATACTGACAAGATAAGGGCGGAGACACACAGGCACCTTCTGCAAGGCTAAGATAACACACAACAAAATACATTCTCATTAGCTTGTCAGTTCACAAGGAAAAGAAACTATTTTCTTTGCAATCTTGAAAACTGAATTGATTTATTTGTAGAGGAACAGCAGGCCTTTAGATACAGCAATAAAAATTGTACTGAAAGACAATGCGTATGGTTTGTACTGAAATCATTTGTATACATGTATCCATCCATTTATGTCCATCTGTGCACCTAAAGCAACTAGATAACTTGATAAACAATAGTAGATGCAATAAGTAGTCTCAAAATAAACTAAAAATCCTTTGTTTTACTCAAAAAATGGCTGTAGATTAGTATAAAAGGCTAACGGGTCATTTTTGACCCGAACATAACAAGTGTATAAAAAACTGTAGCGCAAAAAGTAAAGCACCGAAAAAAAAAATAAAGTACCCTTAGTATGAACCCCGTAAATTAGGAAAATAGAAGGAACCACAAGTTTCAAAATCAAAAAATGAATGAATAAAATAATATCTAATTTCCAAAACGGGTCATTTTTGACCCGAACAGAACAGCAGGGTTAAGATAGAGGAACATTGCGCATGCGTCCGATAGTGCACGATGCGCTGCGCAAAAATACGCAAGTGTGAAAGTAGCCTAAAGCCTACAATTATATGGGAAGTTAGGATCCTGCTGTAATTAAAAATGTCTTAGGCTGAGGGGTGGAGTGCTCCGTCAGAAAACCTATGTATACAAATATAAAAAGACTGACCTGCACATCCAAACAGAAAACATGTGTGAACAGATGCTTACTATGAGTAGCTATTTCCATATATAACCAACAGATAAAGTAGCGCTCTGTAGCGCTATAGCATGCAAACATGAAATATCTGAAATTTGTAAGAGAGGATTCACATAGGCAGGTTCCTAGCAATGAGAATCGCCTTATCATGGCTTCTGGGTACACATGAATTGGCCAATTTATGCTTTAATTATTCTCAATTTTTCCAATATTCTAGAGCAGTAATGCAATTCAAATTTCATATGTTTCATGTTTGCATGCTATAGCGCTACAGAGTGATACTTTATTTGTTGTTCAAACAGAGGCTGGACAGACATCTGTCTGAGATGGTTTAGTGAATCCTGCATTGAGCAGGAGGTTGGACACACGATGACCCTGGAGGTCCCTTCCAGCTCTAACATTCTATGATTTTATGAATTTGCTTCCATTTGGGTCCTACATAAATTTCCAAACTTGGTCCAAAAATATTCAGAATTGTGAGTCCTCAGTGGTTGATACCTTTTAATGGCTAACTGAAAAGATGGTAACAATTTGCAAGCTTTCGAGACTACTCCGGTCTCTTCATCAGGCATTGACTAATACAAAATCTGAAGAATCACATATTTATGCACAACACAGCACAGAAACAATGCAATAGATAGGACAAGTGACGTGAAGCAAAACTATCATTATGGGAGAGTGATAGACAGTTATGGCCATAAATATTGGAACAGTTCATAGATAAGGAGTGAAAGTTTTATTGTCCTCTGATTAGGGTCTGGTAATCTGTTGTGATGCCCCTCGATGTCTGAGGAGCAAATTCCTTAATTGATGTAAAAGACATAAATCCATGTGACACATTCATTCCTCCTCTGAGTGTGTCTGTCAAAATCATCATATGTTTGGACTCCCAGACTCTTCTGTCTCTCTGAGATTTGAAATTACCTTTCAATACCAGTAATTTCATGTCCATGGTGCTGTGATCAGCCATACAAAAAAGTTTTGCCATAGGTAGATCCATTCTTTTTTCTCTTATTGTGTGGCAATGAGAATTCATCCTTGTTCTAAGCTTTTGCCCGGTCTCCCCCACATACAGACCCCCAGTTTGACATTTAGTACAAATTAGGTACACCACATTAGATGTGATGCAGCTGAAAGTACCTGGGATCTTGTAGTCCTGATGTGAATTGGGGATCTTTATCTTGTCCGTGGTCATTATAAATGGACAGGTTATACATTTTTTCTGGTTACAAGGAAAGGTTCCTGCAGCTGTTGGAGAGGACAGGGAGCTTCTCACAATGATGCTTCTTAGATTTGGGGGCTGCCTAAAACACAGTAGTGGGGGATCTGGAAAAATGGATTGTAATTTCCATGCAGCTCCCCTAGCACTTCCAGATTTGGATTGTAGGTGATTACTAGAGACACACGATTATTTTCTACTTTAGCTTTGTAATGTAGCAGGTGATTCCTTGATATTCTGGTGGCACTTGTAATTTCGTTTTGTATTGTTCTTGGATGGTAGCCCTGATTCAAAAGGTCTTTTTGAGGCAGCCAAGGTGTTCATCTCTATCCATGGGGTTGGAACATATACGATTGTATCTGATGACTTGGCTGTAGACAATGGAGTTTTTTATGTGTTTTGGATGGAAACTGTCCCATTTAAGGTATGTTGGATGGTCGATTGGCTTCTGATACAGGGATGTCTCTATTTCATTGTTCTTTAGCTTAATGATGGTGTCTAAAAAGTTAATTTCAGTGCTGGAGTAGTTGAGTGTTAAGTTGATGGTGGGATGAAATTGATTAAACTGTTCGTGGAACGTCTTTAGCTGTGGCTCAGACTCAGTCCAGTTGATTAAAATATCATCAATGCAGCGGTAGTAGGGCCCGAGGCCTGATGGGACACGAGGACAAAAAGTTGCTTTCAAGCTTGGCCATGAAAAGATTTGCATATTGTGGAGCCATTTTACTTCCCATAGCTGTGCCAATCTCCTGTAGATATATCCTGTTGTCAAATCAAAGTAATTGTGGGTGAGGATGAATCTTATAAGTTTCACCACAGAATCAGCATCAGTCCCTATGTTTTTCCATAAAGAATTTGATGCATTTATTCCATCCTGGTGTGGGATATTAGAGTACAAAGATTCCACTCCATGGTGGTCAGGACGGTTCCTTCTGGTAGAGGACCTATTGCTGGTAGTTTATTCAATAGGTCAGTTGTGTCCTGAAATGTAGCTGGGTGTATCCTTTATCAGGTTTTAAGAACACCCTCTACCTATCCAGATACCGCTCAGTAAGGATGTCCACACATGAAATAATCGGCTTCCCTGGATTCCAGATTTGTGGATTTTAGGAAGCATGTAGAATGTCCCTATTCTTGACGTTCTGGTATCAGGTCATCAGCTCTTATGGATAATTATGGTTTAGTTCCTTGTAATAGTCCGGTTAGGATCCGACTCCAATTTTTCTGTAGTGGCGTGTGTCCATAAGTTGTCTGTTTGCTTCCTTCATGTAGTCTGACGTATTCAACATGACTATGTACCTCCCTTGTCAGCAGGTTTAATGAGATTTCTTTGTTGGTTTCAGAGACTGTACGGTCTTTCTCTCCTGGGCAATGATGTTGGATGTTTGTCTCCTGTTACGTCTGATGGTGGATTTTATCAAATGTCTGAAGAAGTCTATATATTTATCCAAATGAGGGTTGTGTCCAGGTGGAGGTGTCCAGTCTGACCTCTTCTTGGTTGTTAGGATCCCTTTTCCTTCGTCTGAGTGTTTTCTGAATTTTCTGTTATGATTGAAGCATTCCTCAGGTGCAGTCTCTTGAAAAAAATGTTCCATATCACTGCAGAGTTCAGTTTTATCTAGGGCCTTAGTGGGACAAAAATGAGAGTCCTCTGGAAAGCACGGCCAGGCTCCACTTTGTTGGGTTTGTAATCTAAGAGATCGGTGACACAGTTAGATGCTTTTGTGTCTGTAATGGAGTGGTTTGTCCAGTTGTCATGGTTTGGCTTTCTTTGTATCTGTTTGTATAGAGTCCTGAATTGAGGTGCATTTTTGTATGCGATCACAGCACCATACACATACACATACACATACGCGCCTGAGGGAATACTTCAATGATACAGAAGATTCAGAAAACACTCGGACTGAAGGAAAAGGGATCTCAACAACCAAGAAGAGATCAGACTGGACACCTCCTCCTGGACGCAACCCTCATTGGATAAATATATAGACTCATTCAGATATTTGATAAAATCCCCATCATAGCCACCAACAAGAGACAAGCATCCAACATCAGTGCCCAGGAGAGAAAGGCTATACAGTCTCTGAAAACCAACAAAGAAATCATCATTAAACCTGCGACAAGGGAGGTGCAATAGGCATGATGAACACATCAGACTATATGAAGGAAGCAAACAGACAACTTATCAGACCACGCTACTACAGAAAACTGGAGTCGGACCCTACACAGGACTATTACAAGGAACTAAGCAAGTTGGTATCTTGTCTGTCTGACAAATCCATAAGAGCCGATGACCTGATACCAGAGAGTCCAGACAGGGACATTCTACATGCTTCCCAAAATCCACAAAGCTGGGAATCCAGGGAGGCCGATTATTTCATGTGTGGACTCCCTTACGAGCAGGTATCTGGATGGGTAAGGGGCATTCTTAAACCCCTGGTAAAGGATACACCCAGCTACATTCAGAACACAACTGACCTACTGAATAAACTAGCAGCAATAGGTCCTCTACCAGAAGGAACCATCCTGGCCACCATGGATGTGGAATCCTTGTACTCTAATATCCCACACCAGGATGGATTAAATGCCTGCAAAGACTTCATGAAAAACACAGAGAATGATGCTGATTCTGTGGTGAAACTCACAAATTCAACCTCACCCACAATTACTTTGAATTTGACAACAAATCTATTTTCAGGAGACTGGCACGCGATGGGAAGTAAAAAAGGCTCCACAGTATGCAAATCTTTTCTGGCCAACTTGAAAGCGACTTTCTTCCTCATGTTCCAACCAGCCTCGGGCCCTACTACCGACATTGAGACTTTTAAATTGGACGGAGTTGAGCAACAGCTAAAGAGTTCCACGAACAGTTCAATCAATTTCATCCCACCTCAAATTAACACTTAACTATCCAGCACTGAAATTAACTTTTTGGACACCATCTTAAACTGAAGGACAAAGAAATAGAGACATCCCTGTAACAGAAGCCAACGACCGTCCAACATCCTTAAATGGGGCAGTTTCCATCCAAAACACTAAAAAAACTCTTTGTCCAGCCAACCATCAGATACAACCGTTATTTCCAACCCATGGATAGAGATGAACACCTTGGTCCCTTAGAAAGACCTTTTTAAATCAGGGTACCATCCAAGAACAATTGAAAACCCAAATTACAAGAGCCACCCCGAATATCAAGGGATCACCCTACATTACAAAGCTAAAGAAGAAAAAACCGGGTGCCTTTAGTGGTCACCTACAATCCAAATCTGGAGGGGCTAAGGGGAGCTGCCGGAAACTACAACCTTTACTTCAAAAAGTGCCCGTTTTCAAAACCTATTTCCCGACCCCCCACTACTGTGTTTTAGGCAGCCCCCAAATCTAAGAAGCACATTTCAGAAGTTCCCTGTCCTCCCCAACACTGCCAGGAACCTTGCCTTGCAATCAGAAGAATGCAAAACCTGTCCATTTATAATGACCACGGACAAGATAAAGATCCCCAACTCACATCAGGACTACAGAACCAGGTACTTTCAGCTGCATCCATCAAATTTGTGTACCTAATTTATGTACTAAATGTCCAACTGGGGGTCTGTATGTGGGGGAGACCGGGCAAAAACTGAGAACAAGGATGAATTCTCATCGCCCCGCAAAGAGAAAAAAGAATGGTCTACCTGTGGCAAAACATTTTTGCTCCCCTGAATAGCAGCCCGATAGAAAATACGGTTCTAAGAAGCAATTCACATCTCAAAAGGCAGAGAAGAATTTGCGAACAAATTGATGGTGACTTTGACATCTTAATGCTGGAATGGACCTCTGCCAAGGACCCCCGGCGCCGCCGTGGGCGGGCAGGCAGATGAAGGTTTACGAACCGTTTCCCCCCCATATACCGCTGGACAATGCAACAACCAAAAACTTTGTAATGAAGAATGGTATTTTTTTTTTTAAATTTTACAAAACCCCTAGGGCCCAATCTTCGAATAAACGGGAAGGGAGGGTGGGACAAATTTTCCACTGATCAGCCGAGGGAGGAAAGGAAGGGTCCACCCTCCACGAGAATTTAACCCCTGAGGGTGGCCGGACTCCACTTCCCCCTCGCCCCACTGGTCAGTGAAGTCCGGTAAGGACCCCTGGGGGGGAGTGACAGGAGGAGGGAAGCAAGCCCCCAGTTCATTTTAAGTTATAGTCATATGGGCTCTTACTCAGAAGCCGATCCCTATTCGGTGCCGTGCTTGCCAGACTGAAGAGACCCTTGGGGGTAAGCGGTGTTTCCCCCCGCCTCCCACCAAACCCATAACAAAAAACCCAACAGGCCGGAGGGTTGAACGGTCGGTCACAGTTTATTTAAATTATAAGCGGGAGGGGAAATACGGTCCGGAACCGCCTCTCTGCTGAAACCCCCCGGCGCCGCCGGTGGGCGTAGCCTAAAAGCAGAGAGGGCAAATCGTCCCAACGGACTCTCTGCCAAGGACCCCCGGCGCCGCCGGGGGGCGGGCAGGCAGATGAGAGGTTACGAACGTTGCCCCCCCATACACCGACGGAGGACATGGGTTTACCTACACAGGACTCCGACCCCCCCCCGACGACCTGTTTTGAACCCCCTCCTGTAAATTGTTTTAAATAACGAGTCCAATATGTTCAAGTGAACGCCGCCCGTCTCGTAGGTTGGAATTGTCCTTTGCGTTCGTGGTTAACCACAGTGCCCCTATTTTCTCAAATGAAATTTGCCATTTTTTTTTTTTTTTTTTTTTTTTTTTTTTTTTATTTTCTTTCTTGATTTGTTGATGGATTTCGGGTCTTTGGCTCCCCGCCGACAGCGCGTTTGGTATTATGTCAACCACACCACCACCATATCAGGGCCGCGGCAAAGTGTCGATATTGTCTATATTGTTGCGTATGCTCGGGATATTTAAAATATATATATATATAAAATATATATTTTTTTTTTTTTTTTTTTTTTTTCTTCCGCCAATTCTTTTCCCCCAAAGGCGAGCAGTACCAATATCCCGACCTTTTGCGTCTTAACCACGTTGAAAATTTCTGCCACCGCAGCCTCTGATCTACCCAGTGACCTCCAGTTCCACTTTTTTTTTTTTTTTTATTAAATCCGGGCGTATGCTGCCTTTTTGTAGCCCAATTTACATAATAAACCGCAAGCACCCAAAAGTAGGTTTGTGGCCGCCTGAAGAAACGAAGGTGTTGAGCAATCTGACCTTAATACTGTATCTTGCGAAAATGCGGATTTCCAGCGCCTAATTTAGGACTTCAGCTTTCCCATACGCCGGCCCGGCAGCTTCATAGGCTGCCCCTTCTGAAGGATGTTCCCGTTGTTTTGGGTTACCGCCGACTTCTTCCACGCAATTTAAAGATTGTGTGAAAATGATTTTTGGTGAGCGGGGACCCGTCGGTGTAGATAGAAGAATTATGTTGTGTTATAAACGCAAAGCGCTTCGCTATTTTTACCGGGCATACG
>JARQOD010000002.1:150751137-150808918 GCA_033576555.1 Oophaga sylvatica
TAAAAGTTTTTTCCCTGAATATGCTTCCCTCTGCAAACCCAGTATAGCTTGGGGACGAGTTTCCCTCCAGATAGCTAAAATGCACAAAAACTGATTGTGCTAGTTAGCTATTAGGAGTAATCAAACAATCAAGCGGACTCATTTGTTACACAGCAGCCCATCAGTCATCACTGAACTTGGCCGGGTAAGGCAGGGAGAACTATTTATGTCCATATAAAGACAGATCTGTCTAAAGCTGGGATCCTTTCTTAGGAAACATGGCAGCCCCATCATGAAGGATGATTACAGTGGAAGATGTTTTTATAATGAACATATAGGACTCGGCGTAATAATGTATTCCTGCATACACCGCAGCGAGCCATTTTCATCTCATGTGCCATGTTTCCTAGTTATCAGTGAGATATATCATCTTAAATCTGACCCTTAATGCAATCCCAAGACTAATTTGCGATCTACTAAGGGATAAAGACTAACTGATAAGAAAAAAATTCTATGGAGGATGATGTGAAGTAAACTGTTGTATTTTTAATATGGAACGTTATACATTTTATCCATGAGGCAGCTTGTAATAATGTGATTTAAACAATGCTTTCATGTCTTTTCCATGTCTTTTTGAGTCTCAGAATAAAAAATATTTTTATTTGCTCTACTTTTTAGACAAATCCTGCATCTTAAGTACAGTTTTCTTCATGTTCTGTTCTTATCTAACAAATTAAAGAGGATCTGGGTTTAGACTAAACTTCATGCAGGTCCTGTGGACCTATGGCCAGATGCAGATGCAAATAAGTATAGTATAAAGTAGTTGTCTACATCTTACAATCGATCCTATAAAGGGTCCCCTTAAAGGGAATCTGATTTTTGCTATGTAATTGAGGACAGCATAAGTTAGGCGTCAAAACACAGAATTCAGAGATGGGTCAAATGTCAAGTTGTGTGCTGTTGTTTACTTATACTGAAGGTTTTATCACCCGGTGATTTTCATTGTCTGGACAACAGCAGCATGTAGTCTGAGTCCGCCCTCTCCTGTGATAAGCAGCTCACTGTCTATAGACAATGTACATACAGAATATATAAACACCAACCTGAGTACCTAGTCGAAGGTAAGAAGAGACATATGCCATACTAAGTAATTAATTTTATTTTTTTTATTTAGAAATTCAATTATTAAAAAATAAGGTTAAAATTAGGAATGAACAAGGAATACCTCATATGAGTATTCCATATACCAGACAGGAGCTATAGAAAATAAATAGAAATAAATAGAATAATAAACCCACAGTCACAATAAGCTACAGCAAAGTGCAAGTTACTAGAGTATATATCTCTCTGTTTCAGCCAATAGCTAAATATTTTGTAGAGGTCAAATAGGTATGACGGAGTCCATTCAAAGTATGATCATTGTGATAATTAAGTATCAAAGACAGTCATACGTACAACAATGTAAGTCAGTATAGGAAGTCCTGTAGGTGTCACTGCACCCCTGTTTAGCCACGCTCTTTCTGGGGGCGCCTTAGAAAATTACTCATAGAAATTGATGGAGATGCTGAGTGAAGGACTATGTTTATTAATACATGAAGCCTTAATAAGTTTTTTTAAATAAGGTTTATAAAGCATACAGGTCCTTAATTTAAAGGAGGTAAAAGAGTTGTCCCGTGATGGCAACTACTGCTGTATTTGGGCATATGAATGATATAAAGGAGAGCACTTCACCCAGAAGTCTCTTTTAAGTACTGTAGTAGAGAATGGACCTGGTGGTCCCAGCTCATCTGTGCATTACCTAGATTGCCATTTATTCAAGTAACCAGTATATACCACTATGGAGGCACTCTGATTAGATCTAGATTATGAAAAGTGAGATATAAAGCTGATTGTTAAACCATCCTCCATGTATAATAAAGTTGTTTTATTGAGACACTTACTTTGACTTCTGACACCTCTTTGGATGTTTATAGGAATGTGTTATCAGAAAATATTGTTTAAATCAGTTTTTATGTTAAATGTATAGCAAAAACGACACTTTCAGTTTTCCATATCACAATCTATTTTTATTTATAAAAAAAAACAACTTGCAATTTTCACACTGACCACTATATACTACATTCATTCTTCTGGTTCTGTAATGTTATTTTTCAACATTGTCACTCAATCACAGGATTTCAGTGACCAGTAAAGGTACTGCCACACTAAACAATCCCGCTAGCATCTCGTTAACGTCGCATACTAATGAGATCGCTAGCGTGATTGTTATAATATCGCTAGTGGCTGCCTAATTTAGCGATGTCGTTAAGGACGCTATCGCGGTTAGCGATCTCCTTAACGACTTTAGCGGTACAAAATACCGCTAAATCGCTAAAAAAAAAGGTGCCACACTCAGCGATATATACTTACCAGCGGGACGCCACTATAAAAATAGGGTCCGGAACGATGTCAGCGACGAACGAGATCACAGCAGGATCTCAGCAGGGGCCACGTCGTCGCTAGATGCCGCACACAACAACGTCGCTAACGGGATCGCTAAATAGTGACGTTTTTTAGCGATCTCGTTAGCGACGCTGTTTAGTGTGGCATACCCTTAAGACTTCTACAGTTGCATGTTAACCCCTTAACCCCCAAGGGTGGTTTGCACTTTAATGACCGGGCCAATTTTTACAATTCTGACCACTGTCTCTTTATGAGGTTATAACTCTGGAACGCTTCAACGGATCTTCGCGATTCTGAGATTGTTTTCTCGTGACATATTGTACTTCATGATAGTGGTAAAATTTCTTCGATATACCTTGCGTTTATTTTTGAAAAAAACACAAATATGGCGAAAATTTTGAAAATTTTGCAATTTTCAAACTTTGAATTTTTTTTCCCTTAAAACACAGAAATATGTCACACAAAATAGTTAAGAAATAACATTTCCCACATGTCTACTTTACATCAGCACAATTTTGGAACCAAAATTTTTTTTTGTTAGGAAATTATAAGGGTTAAAAGTTGACCAGTGATTTCTCATTTTTACAACAAAATTTACAAAGCCATTTTTTTAGGGACCACCTCACATTTGAAGTCACTTTGATGGGTCTATATAGCAGAAAATACCCAAAAGTGACACCATTCTAAAAACTGCACCCCTCAAGGTACTCAAAACCACATTCAAGAAGTTTAATAACCCTTCAGGTGCTTCACAGGAGCTGAAGCAACGTGGAAGGAAAAAATTAATATTTAACTTTTTAGCCACAAAAATGATCTTTTACAAACTTTTTTTTATTTTCACAAGGGTAAAAGGAGAAAAAGTTGTTGTGCAATTTCTCCTGAGTACGCCAATACCCTATATGTCGGGGAAAACCACTGTTTGGGCACACGGCAGAGCTCGTAAGGGAAGGAGCGCCATTTGACTTTTTCAAACTAAAATTGGCTGGAATTGAGATTGGACGCCATGTCGTGTTTGGAGAGCCCCTGATGCGCCTAAACAGTGGAAACCCCCCACAAGTGACACCATTTTGGAAACTAGACCCCCTAAGGAACTTATCTAGATATGTTGTGAGCACTTTGAACTCCAAAGTGTTTCACAAAAGTTTATAATGCCTGGGTGTGGAAAAAAAAAAACAACCATTTTCCACAAAAATGATTTTTTAGTCCCAAATTTTTGATTTTTCCCAAGGAAATTGGACTCCAAAAGTTGTTGTCCAATTTGTCCTGAGTACACTGATACCCCATATGTGGGGGGGGAAACTGGGCGCAGGGCTTGGAAAGGAAGCAGTAACGTTTTGGAATGCAAACATTGATGGGGGTCATGTTCCGTTTGTAGTGCCCCAGATGAGCCTAAACAGTGGAAACCCCCCACAAGTGACCCCATTTTGGAAGCTAGACCCCCTAAGGAACTTATCTAGATCTTTGGTGAGCAATTTGAACCCCCAAGTGCTTCACACAAGTTTATAATGCCCGGGCATGAAAATAAAAAATCCTATTTTTTTCCCACAAAAATTATCTCTTAGTCACTAATTTTTTATTTTCCCATAGGTAACAGGAGAAATTGGACCTCAAAAGTTGTTGTCCAATTTGTCCTGAGTACGCTGATACCCAATATGTGGGAGTAAACTACTGTATGGGTGCACGTCTGGGCTCGGAAGGGAAGTAGTGACGTTTTGGATTGCAGACTTTGATGGAATGGTCTGGGGGCGTCATGTCGCATTTGGAGAGCCCCTGATGTGCCTAAACAGTGGAAACCCCCCACAAGTGACCCCATTTTGGAAAATAGACCCCACAAGGAACTTATCTAGATGTGTGGTGAGCACTTTGAACCCCGAATTGCTTCACAGAAGTTTATAACGTACAGCAGTAAAAATAAAAAATCCTTTTTTTTTTTTACAAAAATGATTTTTTCGACCCCCAATATTTTATTTTCACAAGGTTAACAGGAGAAATTGGACCCCAAAATTTGTTGTCCAATTTGTCCTGAGTACGCTGATACCCAATATGTGGGAGAAAACTACTGTATGGGTGCACGTCTGGGCTCGGAAGGGAAGTAGTGACGTTTTGGATTGCAGACTTTGATGGAATGGTCTGGGGGCGTCATGTCGCATTTGGAGAGCCCCTGATGCGCCTAAACAGTGGAAACCCCCCACAAGTGACCCCATTTTGGAAAATAGACCCCACAAGGAACTTATCTAGATGTGTGGTGAGCGCTATGAAGCCCCAAGTGCTTCACAGAAAGTTTATAACATACAGCCGTAAAAACAAAAAAATCATTTTTTTTTTACAAAAATGATTTTGTCGCCCCCAGTTTTTTATTTTCCCAAGGGTAACAGAAGAAATAGGACAAATTGCACAATAACTCTTGTGGTCCAGAGTACGCTGATACCCCATATGCGGGGGTAAACTACTGTTTGGGCGCATGGCAGAGCTCAGAAGTGAAGGAGCACTGTTTGACTTTTTCAATGCAGAATTGGCTGGAATTGAGATCAGACGCCATGTCACATTTGGAGAGCCCCTGATGTGCCTAAACAGTGGAAACCACCTAATTCTAACTCAACCCTAACCCCAACACACCCCTAACCTTAGTCCCAACCCTAACCACAAACCTAACCCTAACACACCCCTAACCCTAATCCCAACCCTAACCCTAATCCTAACTTTAGCGCCATCCCTAACCCTAACTTTAGCCGCAACCCTAACCATAACCTATTATTCTAATGGGAAAATGGAAATAAATACATTTTTTTAATTTTATTATTTTTCCCTAACTAAGGGGGTGATAAAGGGGGGTTTGATTTACTATTTATAGCGGGTTTTTGTGATTGGCAGCTGTCACGCTAAAAGACGCTTTTTATTGCAAAAAGTAGTTTTTTGCATCACCACATCTTGAGAGCTATAATTTTTGCATATTTTGGCCCACAGAGTCATGTGAGGTCTTATTTTTTGCGGAACGAGGTGACGTTTTTATTGGTACCATTTATGACCACGTGACATTTTTTGATCGCTTTTTATTTCGATTTTTGGGAGGTTAGAATGAACAAAAATCAGCAATTCATGAATTTCTTTTGGGGGAGGCGTTTATACCGTTCCGCGTGTGGTAAAATTGATAAAGCAGTTTTATTCTTCGGGTCAGTACGATTATGGCGATACCTCATTTATATCATTTTTTTAATGTTTTGGTGCTTTTATAGAATAAAAACAATTTTATATAAAAAAATCATTATTTTTGCATCGCTTTATTCTGCGAGCTATAACTTTTTTATTTTTTCGCTGATGATGCTGTATGGCGGCTCGTTTTTTGCGGGACAAGATGACGTTTTCAGCGGTACCATGTTTATTTATATCGGTCTTTTTGATCGCGTGTTATTCCACTTTTTGTTCGGCGTTATGATGATAAAGCATTGATTTTTTGCTTAGTTTTTTTTTTTTTTTTTTAAGGGGTTCACTAAAGGGGTTAACTAGTGGGACAGTTTTATAGGGGGGGTCGTTACGGACGCGGCGATACCAAATATGTGTACTTTTATTGTTTTGTTTTTTTTATTTACAGGAAGAAATGAATTTATTGGGGAATATTTTTTTTTTTTTTTATGATTTTTTTTTTACCACTTTTTATTTTTATTTTTTTTACTTTTTTACTTTGTCCCAGGGTGGGACATCACAGTATTTTAGCAGATCGCTGGTGTGACAGTGTGCACAGCACTCTGTCACATCAGCGATCGCTCTGGCATCGCTGCAGGATTCTCAGTGCCTGCTCTCAGCAGGCACTGAGGAAGCCGCCTCCCTGCAGGACCCCAGCGCCATCTTGGATCCGGGGACCTGGAGGGAGGACGGACCCTTGGAACAGCGCGACACATCGCGCTGCTCTGAGGGTCTCAGGGGAGCGCGCAGGGAGCCCCCACCCTGCGCGATCCTCCCCTGTGCCCCCAGTACACCCGCGATCATGTTTGATCGCGGTGTGCTAGGGGTTAATGTGCCAGGAGCGGTCCGTGACCGCTCCTGACACATAGTGCCGGGTGTCAGCTGTGATAATCAGCTGACACCCGGCGGCGATCAGCTGCGCTCCCCTCGGAAGTGCAGCTGATCGCCCTGGACGTAATATTCCGTCCATGGGAATTAAGTACCAGGTCACATGGACGGAATATTACGTCCAATGGGATTAAGGGGTTAAAGATTGGACACCCCTGGTCAAAATGACTATTATTGTGAACAGGTAAAGCAAGTTGAAGATGAAATGATCTCTAAAAGGCCGAAAGTTAAAGATTACGCATTTCCTTTGTATTTTAGAGAAAAACCATAAAATAAATATATTTTCATCTTTTACATTTTTTAAAATTACAAAAAGGAAAATGGGCACTCTGCATGGTTAGTACATAGTAGAACCCCCTTTTGAAAGTATCTCAGCTTGTAAACACTATTTGTAGCCAGCGAAGAGTCTTTTAATTCTTGTTTGAGGGATTTTCAGCCATTCTTCCTTAGAAAATTCTTCCTGTTCTGTGAAATGCATGGGGCGTCTTGCATGCACTGCTATTTTGAGGTCTAGCTACAGATTTTCATTGATGATTAGATCAGAGGCTATGAAGGCCATTGTAAAACTTTGAGCTTGCGCCTTTTAAGGTAGTCTATTGTGGAATTTGGCATGTTTAGGATCAATATCCATTTGTAGAAGCCAGCCTCTTTTCATCTTCAGCTTTTTACAGATGGTTTTAGGTTTGCATCAAGAATTTTTTAAAATTTCATTGAATCCATTCTTCCATCCACCTGTGAAATGTTCCTCGTGTCATTGGCTGCAACACAACCCCAAAGCATGATTGATCCACCCCATGCTTAAAGGTTGGCGAGATGTTCTTTTCCTGAAATTCTGTGCCCTTTATTTTCCACACATACCTTTGATCATTTTGGCCAAAGAGTTCTATTTTAACATCATCAGTTCACGGGACTTGTTCCCAAAATGCATCAGCTTGTTTAGATGTTCTTTTGGATACTTCTGACTGAATTTTATGGTGAGGATGCAGGAGGGTTTTTTTCTGATGACTCTTCCATGAAGGTCATCTTTATGCAGGTGTCCCTGAACAGTTCTAGATTCTGTTAAATCAATCTGAAGTTTTTTTGTGGTCAAGCAGCGGTTGTTAAATCTTTCTGAAGTTCTTTTGTGGTCAAGCAGCGGTTATGATTTGCCTCACTAGCAATCCTGCGAGCAGCATTCACTGAAATATTGCTTGGTCTTCCAGACCTTATCTTGACCTCCACTGTTCCTGTCAACTACAATTTTTTTTATTGCATTTTGAACTGAGGAAAGTGCAGCTTGAAGACGCTTACCTATCTTTTTATAGCCTTCTCCTGCTTTGTGGACCTTCACCATTTTCATTTTCACAGTGCTAGGCAGCTGCTTAGAAGAACCCATAGCTGCTGTTTTTTGGCACAAGGTAAGAAGAGACTGAGTTTTTATAAAACTGGGAAATTTGCATCACCTGGACGTTCCTAACGATGACAGTGAACAAGCCATACCCCTAACGGGCTAATTAAGGTCTGAAACCTTGGTCAAAGTTATCTGAGGACATAACAAACAACATCAACAAACTGGAGCATCAACAAACTGGAGCAAGTTCAGAGAAGAGCCACCAGAATGGTGACCGGTCTGCAAACCATGTCCTATGAGGAACGGTTGCAGGATTTGGGAATGTTTAGCTTGCAAAAAAGAAGACTGAGAGGAGACTTAATAGCTGTCTACAAATATCTCAAGGGCTGTCACATTGTAGAAGGATCATCTTTATTCTCATTTGCACAAGGAAAGACTAGAAGCAATGGGATGAAACTGAATGGGAGGAGACACAGATTAGATATTAGAAAAAACTTTTTGACAGTTAGGGTGATCAATGAGTGGAACAGGCTGCCACAAGAGGTGGTGAGTTCTCCTTCAATGGAAGTCTTCAAACAGAGGCTGGATAGACATCTGTCTGGGATGATTTAGAGAATCCTGCTTTGAGCAGGGGTTGGACCAGAAGGCCCAGGAGGTCCCTTCCAACTCTACCATTCTATGATTCTATAAATCTACAAGGGTGCCCAAACTTTAGCTTTGGCCCATTTTTCTTCTTTATAATTATTAAAATGCAAACAAATAACTATATATTTTTTGAGGCCTAAAATGCAAAATAGTAATTGTGTCATCTTTAACTTTAGGCCTTTTACAGATCATTTCATCTTCATCTTCATCTTTCTTAACTGTTCACCATAACAATAATTTTGACCTGGGGTGAGCAAACTTTTAGCTGCCACTGTATATAACGTAAATAATACAAGATCCAGCATTCACAATAGGCCACAACTCACATCCACCCCTTTGTTCACAATGGAATTTGTCCAAATTGGAGCATGCTTAGATAATATTTCAATACAAACAAATGTGGTCATAGTGCTGCTAATGTCCATATAAATAAAAGGAAGTAGGACTCTGACATTAGGCATAGTGGCCAGTGTGAAAATTGCAAGATTTTTTTTGTAGTATAGATTGTGATATTAAAACTAAAAATAAAGTATATATATATTTTTTTTTACCCTATTTTACATAAAACCTGCTTTCACCCCTTAACGACCACCGATACACCTTTTTATCAGCAGTAGTTAAGGGTACTTATTCCTCAGCGCCGCTTTTTAACTGGCTTTTTTAAGAGTATAGCGCCTCCCAGCGTTGGAAAATCTCTGAGGTCTCGGATACTGGGGATACCTGAGACCCTGGAGACCTTGATCAGGGCTGGTTTTTTACGGTCCACTGTGACGTGATTGCCGTTATTCACCGAATAACGGCGATCATGAAAAAAAGGTCCAATTTAAAATTTATTTCTCTCCTCTGATATGATCTAGATAGAATGTATTCCACAACCGTACACACATGATATATTTCATTACAATTACAACCAAACACAATCCGTGTGATGGATCATAGTACTGGACACACCAAACATTAAATAAAAAAAAATAGTTGCCAAAGCAACAAAGATGTACTAGTCCAAAGTATTTATATTAATGAAAATTTTATTAATTAAAATTCATACCAACAATAATCAAAACGACACAGGAAAGGACATGAGGGAACGATGGAAAATTGTGCAGAAATGCTGCTGTAAACTAGAGGGCGCTCAACCCCTTTGAATCCCCATAAAGGAGCTAAATAATTAGTATTAAAATATAATATATCAACATTATCGTTAAGCCAATAGCCCAGATTCAAATAGATGAGGCATATAGCCTAGCCACATAAATAAACAACCGCTGTTTTGTGCATAAAGTATATAACTGCGTTACCTGGGCACAATGACAGGCTCAGCTCCGAGATGTGGTCCAGGGAGGTGTGCACGGCCATCCCAACGCGCGTTTTGGCCTTCGCCATCCTAATAAAAAAAAAAAAGATATTTTTCCAAAATGGTGCTGATATAAAGTAGACGTGTTTGAAATGTTATTTATGAACTATTATGTGTGACACCACTCTCTGATTTAGGGGCAGACACATTAAAAGTTTGAAAAATACAATTTTTTTCAACTTTTTGCCAAATTTTCATTTTATTTCATAAATAAACGCAAGTTACAGTACAGACCAAAAGTTTGGACACACCTCATTCAAAGATTTTTCTGTATTTTCATGACTATGAAAATTGTAAATTCACACTGAAGGCATCAAAACTATGAACTAACACATATGGAATTATATGCTTAACAAAAAAGTGTGAAACAACTGAAAATATGTCTTATATTCTAGGTTCTTCAAAGTAGCCACCTTTTGCTTTGATTAATACTTTGCACACTCTTGGCATTCTCTAGATGAGCTTCAAGGGGTAGTCACCGGAAATGGTCTTCCAACAGTCTTGAAGGAGTTCTCAGAGATGCTTAGCACTTGTTGGCCCTTTTGCCTTCACTCTTCGGTCCAGCTCACCCCAAACCATCTCGATTGGGTTCAGGTCTGGTGACTGTGGAGGCTAGGTCATCTGGCGCAGCACCCCATCACTCTCCTTCTTGGTCAAATAGCCCTTACACAGCCTGGAGGTGTGTTTGGGGGCATTGTCCTGTTGAAAAATAAATGATGGTCCAACTAAACGCAAACCGGATGGAATAGCATGCTGCTGCAAGATGCTGTGGTAGCCATGCTGGTTCAGTATGCCTTCAATTTTGAATAAAACCCCAACAGTGTCACCAGCAAAGCACCCCCACACCATCACACCTCCTCCTCCATGCTTCACGGTGGGAACCAGGCATGTAGAGTCCATCCGTTCACCTTTTCTGCGTCGCACAAAGACACGGTGGTTGGAACCAAAGATGTCAAATTTGGACTCATCAGACCAAAGCACAGATTTCCACTGGTCTAATGTCCATTCCTTGTGTTCTTTAGCCCAAACAAGTCTCTCTGCTTGTTGCCTGTCCTTATCAGTGGTTTCCTAGCAGCTATTTTACCTTGAAGGCCTTCTGCACAAAGTCTCCTCTTAACAGTTGTTGTAGAGATGTGTCTGCTGCTAGAACTCTGTGTGGCATTTGACCTGGTCTCTAATCTGAGCTACAGTTAACCTGCGATTTCTTAGGCTGGTGACTCGGATAAACTTATCCTCAAAAGCAGAGGTGACTTTTGGTCTTCCTTTCCTTCGGCGGTTCTCATGTGAGCAGTTTCTTTGTAGCTCTTGATGGTTTTTGCAACTGCACTTGGGGACACTTTCAAAGTTTTCCCAATTTTTCGGACTGACTGACCTTCATTTCTTAAAGTAAAGATGGCCACTCGTTTTTCTTTACTCAGCTGCTTTTTTCTTGCCATAATACAAATTCTAACAGTCTATTCAGTAGGACTATCAGCTGTGTATCCACCAGACTTCTGCACAACACAACTGATGGGCCCAGCCCCATTTATAAAGCAAGAAATCACATTTATAAACCTGACAGGGCACACCTGTGAAGTGAAAACCATTTCTAGTGACTACCTCTTGAAGCTCATCAAGAGAATGCCAAGAGTGTGCAAGCAGTAATCGAAGCAAAAGGTGGCTACTTTGAAGAACCTAGAATATAAGACATATTTTTAGTTATTTCACAAATTTTTGTTAAGTATATAATTCCACATGTGTTAATTCATAAATAAATAGTTTCAGAATCAGCGGGATCCGTTGAATCATTACAGGGTTATTACCATACCTCATAAAGTGACAGTGGTCAGAATTGTAGAAATTGGCCTGGTCATTACTGTCAAATTGGCCTGATCATTAAGGGGTTAAACAATAGACTGTTTTCTGATGGCACATTACCTTTAACAGTAAAGAAGTTTTCTTTCAGTTCTCCTAACAGTGAAAATACAAGCACCTAAATTATAAGAAATGAGATTATTCTGGGAGGTGTTCCATAAATAAAAGCAGTGGAAAAAACTGCAATTACAAGTGATCTGGCTGCTTTATTGGAAAGTACATTGTCTTTTTTTCGCCACATTAGCAAAATTTGTTTTCCACAGTATCTAAAATGTGATCATTCACTTAACAAGTTCATATTAGTGATGTTGAAATGTGTAGAATGTACTGATATAGATAGTACTGGTATAACATGTGCTCCAAGTCCTAAAGCATATAATGTGGGGGGAAAAGGACACTATATATCAGGACGTTCGAGAAAAATCAAAAAGAATTGCATTTACCATAGATGGGGGAATATAATTGTACATTTGTTTTCTGGTTTTATAATTGAGTTCAAACATTGAGCAGCCCAAAGATGTACTTATAGATTTTGGTAATTTTTTTGCCTTTTTAACACATTTCCATATGAGCATCCATTAATCCACAATATCTGATTATCTAGCAACAATGAGATTCCCTTTTTTCTTTTTTTTTCCCCCAATTTTATGAAAACTGTTTTTAGTAATGATTTTAATCATGTTAATTCTAGGCAAACAATATTAAAATATATTATCAATTTACAATCAAGTTGTATATTTCTCAAAAATAAACATCTAAGGCTATATTCAAGTAGTACTGTAGCTTGCTGGCAATGGATCCGTTGGGGCTGCTGTCTGAAACCCTGGAAAATGTGCTTCGGTCTATGTGCTGATGGGGTCTCTGACTTTAATGATACATACGGAGTCACATTGTGGTCTGTTGGACATTTTTGGCTGTACACGCTTATTTGAGGTTGGCGCCAAGACGTGGTTGTCTATGCACTTGAGCCCACCTCAAATATCCATATACAACTGAAAATGATGTCCGGCAGAGCACTCAATTAACTCCGTCTGTATCATTACAATCAATGGCCCCAGGGCTGGCGTCAGCACCTGGCCAAGTGCCGGACCCTGAGCAGGTGGGGGGCCAACTTGCTGTCGGGGACACAGGTACACTATGGGGCCTGGTGCCAGCACCCACGAGTGGGCTTTCCTCCCCCCGCTTAATCTGTACCCCGGTACTTGCAATACCTATTTCTCCCTGTTCCTCCGCAACTGCGGTGTCTTCCGACTCTGTGATGTTTCAGGACAGAGGGCGTGATGATGTAATTACAGCGCGCTTTCTATTCTGAACAGTCACAGTGCAGAGAGCCAGAAGATGGCGATGCTGAGGAGTCCGGAGCAGAGTAGCATCCAGCAAGGAGATGTGAGTATTTAATTTTTATATTGTAGCAATGTATGAGGCCCATTCTGTAAGGAGCTCTGTACGGAGTCTATTTTGTATGGAGTATTATATGAAGCCCATCATATACTGTATGGAACATTATGTGGGGCCCATTATGCATGGAGCAATATATGGGGCTCATTATGTAAGGAACATTATATGGTGCCTATTATATATGGAGCATTTTGTGGGGCCCATTGTATATGGAGCAATATTTGGAGCCCATCATATACTGTATGGAGCAATATATGGGACTCATTATACTGTATGGAGCGATATATGGGACTCATTATACTGTATGGAGCAATATATGGGACTCATACTATAAGGAGCAATATATGGGGCTCATTATACTGTATGGAGCATTATATTGGGTCGATTATTCTGTATGGAGCAATATATGGAGCTCATTCTGTATGAAGCACTATGTGGTGCTGATAATACTGTATGGAGCAATATATGGGGTACATTATTCTGTATGGAACACTATGTGGTGTCTATAATACTGTATGGAGCACTATATGGGGCTCATTATACTGTTTGGAGCAATAAATTAGGCTTGTTATACTGTATGGAGCAATATATGGGTTCCATTCTGTATGGAGCAATATATGGGGCTCGTTATTCTGTATGGAGCATTATATGGGGCTCATTATTCTGTATGGAGCATTATATGGGACTCATTATTGTGAGTGGAGCATTATATGGGGCCCATTTTTCTGTATGGAGCATTATGTGGTGTCCATAATACTGTATGGAGCACTATGTGGTGTCCATAATACTGTATAGAGCAATATATGGGACTCATTATTCTGTATGGAGCAATATATGTGGCTCATTATACTGTATGGAGCAATATATGGGTCCATTATTCTGTATGGAGAAATATATGAGGCTCATTATTCTGTATGGAGCATTATATGGGGCTCATTATTCTGTATTGAGCATTAAATGGGGCTCATTTTTCTGTATGGAGCACTATGTGGTGGCCATAATACTGTATGGTGGACTATACTGTCCGGTTTCTGAGCTATTATAGAATTTACAATAGATATCACTCATGTAATGTAAAAAGTAAGTGGAATATTTGGCATTGTACTATACCCATGTGTTAAAGGGGCCCTCTGAGACTCTTTCGCCCGGGACCCACGAAAACCTGGAGCCGGCCCTGCCTCAGACATAAGTCCCGATAGAGCCATTAACTGTAGACTAAAAGGCTATGTGAACATAGCCTAACAAAGACTGTCAACCCTGGAAATAAGTAATGGGTATTAGAGCGGTAATAATTTTATAACAACAGTAACAAAATAATGAAAATTTCAACCTTGGACTTGCAGCCATAAAGCACCAGGTCTGAATATGAGAGCGGAAAGTGTCTTTGTGCGGGAGTGTGTGTTTTAAATGTAAGTTTAGCGTCCAATGAGTTGCATACATTTGCACTATATATTAGCACAAGAAGAACAGCCATCTGGGCGGTAATCTGGTAAAGTTTCATCAGATATAGAGGAGACCGCGGTCAGAGCCTCTTCTTGATAACAGGAAAGCGAAGAGCGGAAGTTCAGGTGCTGAGCGTGATTCAGGGTAGAGTCTAATATCTAGTAAGCTTGTTTGATTGGGGACCTATGTGTGGGACTACAAAGTTTATCTGTATTGGGCCACATTCACAAGTTCACTATTTAGTCAGTATTTTATATCCGTATTTGTAAGCCAAAACCAGCAGTGGGTGATAAATACGTAAGTGGTGACGTTTTCTAAGATACTTTTCCTCTGATTGTTCCACTTCTGATTTTGACTTACAAATACTGATGTAAAATACTGACCAAATACTGATAGTGTGCACATGGCCATAAAGTGAGAGTACCTGTGGGGAAATGGGTTAATCAGAATGAAGTACAAGAGGAGTATTTATCTGTAGTTTTTATTTGTTATCAAGTGACGAATATGACACATTCATACAATATATTGATGAGAAGTTTTGTATTTATTAGGCTATAGTAAGGTAGACGCATAGTTATAAGGAATGAGTTCCTCTACAGTACCATTGAGAGATTTGTTATAAATCACTCGGTATATCTGGGGCACCTTCCAGTATTCCTTCTTGTTACAAGATAGTTGTAGAAAAGCAATTATGATGTAAAATCAATTGTATGATGTATAAGGGTGATGAATAATATTCAGGTGCTCAAAGGGAACCTGTCACCAGGTTAGGCCAATATGAGATGAGGCCACCACATTTCAGGGCTTATATTCAGCATTCTATAATGCTGTGTATCTGCCCCCAACCCGACCTTTGAGAGAAGAAAAATAGCTTTTATTATGCTCACCTGCGGGCGGTCTGTTCCTAGGGTGCCGCTCTTCTTGATCTGTTGCCTCCCATCTTCTTGCGATGCTGTCCTCCTGCTTGCTTCATGTGGATGATGCGTCACTAGGTTCACGATCTGCTGTCATCGTCTCCATGCAGGCGTACTTATCTGCCCTGTTGCTCTGCTGTGTTGATGGCAGAGCAAAGTCCTGCAGTCCGCAGGCTCTGGGCCTCTCTGACCTTTGCCAGCACCTACGCACTGCAGTACTTTGCCCTCAACAGGGCAGATAAGTACAGCTCTGTTATGTTCTGGGGCTGCTTTGCTGCATCTGGCACAGGGTGTCTAGAATCTGTGTAGGGTACAATAAAATATCAAGACGATCAAGGGATTCTATAGAGAAATGTGCTGCCCAGAGTCAGAAATCTTGGTCTCAGTCGCAGGTCATGGGTCTTGCAACACGATAATGACCCAAAGCACACAGCTAAAAACACCCAAGAATGGCTAAGAGGAAAAACTTGGATTATTCTGAAGTGGCCTTCTATGAGCCCTGTCCTAAATCCTATTGAGCATCTTTGGAAAGAGCTGAAACATGCCGTCTGGAAAAGGCAACCTTCAAACACAAGACAACTGGAGCAGTTTGCTCTTGAGGAGTGGACCAAAATACCTTTCGAGAGGTGCAGAAGTCTCATTGACAGTTACAGGAATCGTTTGATTGCAGTGACTGCCTCAAAAGGTTGTGCAACAAAATATTAAGTTAAGGGTACTTTCATTTTTGTACAGGCCTATTTCATGAGTTTTATTTTTTTTAAATTCTGTGGAAGCATGGTTGAAAAGCAATGTCTGACTTTCCTATGTTCATTTTCATAGATTTTTGATTTATTGGTACTTTTGTCAGATTCAAGTTGTTTCTGTGACTATTGTGGATTTTTCTGTCATTAAACGAGGGATACCAACAATTTTGACCATGTGTGTGTGTTGCTGGCTTACTCGGTATATAATGTTTGTACAATCACCTACCTCTGAGTACAGTCATCTACCTGTTATCGACCCGAACAGTATATGTGTAACAATCATTATTTCATACAAAACATTTGTAAACAAAAACAACACTCATAACAACACTATACATAAACCAAGTCACATAACCACAATTTGCAGATCCTCCTAATAAATAATCTGCAGCTTCACAAACTTTTTTTTTTTCGAATCAAAGAGACCTGAACAGTCCAGCAGGGTTAAAATATCCTCACTTTTTGCTGTTTATGTTGTGCTGCTTCTATTAATTTATATAATGAAGGAAAGTTTTTCATAAAAAAGTTTTTAGGAGGAGGTGACACCTGTTTCCTTTTTTATGAAAAGGACTTGCTGGCTGCCGCTACGATGAAGGATAAGATTCGGAGGTCTTGATTGGTATTTGGTTTTGTGTTTTTATCTACCGACCTGAGGATGACCCATGTACGGTTATCTCAGGCATTAGGGACTATGCTGGATAATAGATCTATGTACCTGGAACAGAAATTCTGTATTTGTGGACAGTCCCAAATACACTGATATAGACTAGTGTTTGGTTCCTGGCATTATAAGCTAAGTGAGGTTTGATGGATCCCCGTTCGGTAACGTAGGAGGAGTTAGGTCAGCAATATGAAGGGGTTTCAGTAGCATTTCTGTGATGATGGAAGCAACCAAAGAGATTTCTCTACTGGCAGCAAGATATTTTTTGGTGTTAAGTCAGGACCTTCTTGACTCTGTTAATTTGGAGTTGAGTAAAAGAGTAATCTATATAGGAATCTAAATACGTGTAGAGTCTTGGGATGAGCGCCATATGGGATGTCTAATTCCATCATTAGGTGATTCAGGGGTGACACTTTACTTCTCTGGTACATTTTGGAGTATTGTTTTAATGTAATGTTACCTTTGTAAGAAAAGAAGGGAAATCTTGTATCTGGGAATTTATTTTGTAACTTGAGTTTGAAGGTTTTTTCTCCTTATGGTCTACAAATTGGTGAATGTGTGTCACTTGGTCAACACCATGAAGAGGCTTTCCTGAAAGACCATCAAAAGAAACACTAAAAAAAGACCCATATGTCTGGAACTGTCTGATGGATTAAAAACAAACCAAAAAAATAAAATAAATCCAAATACTTGGGATAGCAGCAAGAATCAAGCAACAGCAAAATCTTTCCACTTTTGACCTGGTGGCAGGTCCTTTTAAGTTTGAGTAGAATAGAAAATATAACGTGGCTCTACTGTGGAAGGTGCTCAAGTAGGAACCCAACCCAGTGATAATATAAGAAATAACTTCGCACTCAACTTATGAAATGAAAAGATTTTATTGCAGTCAAAAACCAACGTTTCGGTCCCACTTGGACCTTCATCAAAGTACCGACTGCTTGATGAACAGAAATCCAGTTTTTGGATTTGTTATATCCGGTAAGGTCTTTTTTTATAATCTATGGACTGATATATGGCTAATAATGAGTGTTACCAGTGTCTACTGGATTAATGGCAAACGTTACCAGTGTAGATATGGACACGCTGCTATGTCCAGTGAGTTCACCAACTTAGTCCTGGATGAATAGTGGCACTAAATAACGTGGTGGTATAGTGGAAGGTGCTGGTCCTCTCTCAATGAGGTGACTCCAACAGCGGATACCGCGTTGAGAGGACCGCACCTTCCACTATACCACCACCGTTATTTATGCCACTATCATCCAGGACTAAGTGTGAACTCACTGACATAGCACGTGTCCATATCTACACTGGTAAGTTTGCCATTATCCAGTAACACGGTAACACTCATTATTAGCCATACATCCATAGATTATAAAAAAAAAGACCTTACCGATATACAAATCCACAAACTGGATTTCTGTTCATCAAGCAGTCGGTACTTTGATGAAGGTCCAAGTGGGACCGAAACGTTGGTTTTTGACTGTAATAAAATCTTTTCATTTCAAAAGTTGAGTGCCAAGTTATTTCTTTTAAGTTTGAATGACTCACCTTTTCCTGTGTTTTGTTGAATTTTCAGGTGATAAGTGAATTTATGGACTTTGTAGTATTGTGGTTTTGTGAAAAATGAGAAGATCCATGTGAATCTGAAAAGTTTTTGTATGTCCAGAAATTCTATTGTGTGGAAGAAAGGATGGATCAAGTTTTCATTTTATGCTGTACATTTGGCTGTTACATGGTATATTAATACTGGTTAACATAACAAAAATACAAGTTTCAAATAAAATGTACCAAATAGACATTTCGAACATTTATATACAGTAACAAGTAAGTGAAGAAAGTCTTCCCTCCAACCAGGTTAGACATTGCTCTTTTAGATTTTCACATATATATATATATATATATATATATATATATATATATATATATATATAAATAATATACTGATATATATATATTATTTTTAACGAAAATGGTGAAAATATTACATTTCTTTTCTTTTTCAGAATTTCTCATCTCCTGTCTTTTGCTACCACTCTGTGCTCTCTTGAATCTGCCACCCTGGGGCTTCCAGACTTCCCAGCAGACAATTTGGCAGCAGCCGTTGGCATTTTGGTAAACTACTGATAGTGATACAATTTTAAAGCTGTTCTCTAAATACCTCAGGCAGCAGTCCTAAAGGGGTTCTGGGTAACCACTACTGGACAACCCCTTAATCACTTTAGTGCCCCATTTAAAATAAAGAGAGGGGATACTCCCCTCCCCTCCGACAATGGACATTGGCTACCGTGGTCACTTGATGCAACAATGTGATTGTCTGAAGCGGTTAAGTGACACACAAATGCCATGTCGCCCTTTGGGGAATAGTGTTGCCGACTTCGCAGGCTAATAACTTTGACTGTCAGACAGCTACTTGTGGGTCAGGAACTGATTTGGGAGAACCTGAAAGTTTACAATTTGGTTGCAGTTATGCTTAACCTATGTAATATAAATAAGCATCACATAATCACAGAGAGGAGCAAAAAAGGGACAAGAGCGTGAATTTAAATGTGGTTGTTAGTTTTATTTCCTCTCACAATAGTGAAGGGAGACATAGTTCTGCCAATTGCATCAGTGCATAAATTTACCAAGAGATTGCTCTTTAATGATGTGTATGTGTTTTAGTATATCAGCTCAAACTGAAGACTTCTTCTGGGTACAACAACAAGTCATAATACTTATTATTAAAACATCAGGAAGGCTGGGCCAGATGGAGCTTAGAATTTCCGATACATTTCCATTACAAAATTTGCTTATGTTACTTACCCAGGCATTGACATGTAGTGTAATTAGTTATTACATCTGCGTGCTGTGTAGAATTGACAATTACTGGACACTACTAGTGAATAGTGATTGTAGTTGTTGGCAAGTAAAAAATGATTTACAAAATGCTTAAATGGGTTCTAAAAATGTAAAGACACAATACTCACCCCACCGATTCCGGTTCTGTGTCTCCCTGTGGCCGCCAGTCTATGCTTCCTGCTGCGCAATGAGGATATCCCAACACAGGGACAATTCACTGTTGAAGCCAATGATGGCTCCTAGCTTCCATTTTTTTTTTGTAATTTTAACACATTCAATTTCCTACACCTTAGTGATAAATGGAAACAAAGCCTTTCGCTGGTATAAGATCTCTTCTCTCATACAAGAAAAACTAATGTCTGAATGAGTTCTTATAATGGGGTATTTTGGGTTTTGTACATGTATCTGCTGGTTTGATAAAATGAAGGAAAAAACAATTTTGTTTTCCCCACAAAAATTACAACATTTGCTCCTCCATCGCCATATGGAGATATAGATGTAATGTAGTTATTTGCATCCGGCAGTATTTTTATTTTATGGATCTTTACAGTCAGGTAGTTGCTGATTACCTGCCAGTTGTACTCTGCTCTGATGGCTGCTGGGTCAGAACAGTCATGGACCGTTCCCGCCAGCGATTCTGTGACTTCCGGTGACGTCATGTCGTCAGAGCAGCTGCTTATCTTCCGCTTCGTTGTTGGGATGTGATTGCCTTTTTAAGGCTGATTGACAGCCGTCTGCATATCTACGTGGAGCCGGCAGTCAATCAGCATGACATCAGCAGTCACCCCCGTGACAGAGCCGCTCTGACGTGGAAGAGCTGGTCTGTTGACTTGAAGTAGCAGAATCGCAGGCAGTAGCGGTCTTTGATCACTTTGAGCCACCACTGGGCAGAACAGGCAAGTAGTTAGCGACTATCTATCTGTCAGTTCTAGGCCCAAAAGGAAAAAATGAAATAGTCCCAAACAACCCCTTTAAAGGGTTATTTTACAATGACAACCACTTTGAATTTGTGCTTATGGGCAACATAGACAGGGCCTCTTCATAAAGCACAGTAGGGGGCCAATATCAAGAAGTAGCTCTCTGGAAGCCATGTTCACACAAGCTTAGTTCATGGTCAATGTACGGACCGCAATACCTGCACGTAGACACATGTGAGGCTGGAAAATCAGGGCAGGAGATCTGCAGCCAGCCCGAGTATTGTGGTCCGTATACAATAGGGTGCCAAGGAAATGCATGGTAAAAATTAAGTAGCAAGTTTTTGAGGGTCTTACCTCCTAATTTTGTTCCTTTTTGGTCATAGATATTTTATAATTTTGTTTTTATAAGATTTTAAGATTAGTTATCATTTACTAGTTGCTCAATGGCACATCATATTGCAGTTTTAAATGTTTGTTTAGTATTTATCGTCATGCATATCCTGCGTTATGAATGGTATATTATGCCGTTTACCGATCAGATTAATTGATTTTATATTATGATAGATCGAGCGTTTCTGAACGCGGCGATACCAAATGTGTTTTGTGTGTGTGTGTGTGTGTGTGTGTGTATATAATAATATATATAAAATATATATATATATATATATATATATATTACCCTTTAATTTTCAATGGGGCAAAAGGGGAGTGATTTGAACTTTTAGGTTTTGGTTTTTTTTTTTTTTTAAATGTTAGTGGTTAAATTTTAGTGGTTTTTGTGTGTACAATATTGTGGAAAATGAGAAACATGGAATAATTCACATGCCTTGAGCAAGTGGTAAATCTAAATTTAATGTCAACATATTTTACATGGTGAATCCTTATGCCAAAAGGAACAAATTTGAGGAGTAAGACTTACCAATTTGCAAAGTTCATTTTTCCTTGGCACCCTAGTATACAGACCGTGATATACACTAGTGTGAACCCAGCCTTATGTGGACAACCGTTCCTCTTTATACCCCTTTTAGTGGCTGCTGCAAGAGAAAGCTGAATCGCAATCAGTCTGAGCTTCCTTAGGAATTTTTTTTATGATAAAATATTCCCTTTACTTGTACCTAAACTACGGTACATGTAGCACATCTATTTCTCAATGATTGCAAAGATAGATGTCTTTTATTATAGTTAATAGATGATATCTCGTTAAGTGGTTTACGTTCTGCCGCAGCTTTCCTGTTGGTTTACGGCAGAGGCCACATGAATGTGCAGGAACATTTCATGTTCTAAGGTTTGAGAATAGGCTGGCAATACGGAAATGTTTGATTTATTTATAAAATTAATGAAAATTGTCCATGGCCATTAAATCTGACACTGAACAGCCTTGCCGTTGGAATGGCTGTTAGGATTATTATACTGGTTGTTCACTACATTTCATGCAGAGTTAATGGTACTCCTAAAAATACATCTGTAAGTATTTAACGCAGCACATTCCTTGTTAAAACATTACAGCTACTCTTGTTTATGTAATGACTTCTATAAATACGCAGCTTTCAGTTTATGGCGATCGAGGACACGTCTGGCTTTCCAGGAATACCACCTGGCGGTACTCACCGTGAACGCTGCATGAAATAGTGATTCAATTCATTAAATTGTTAAATGGGGGCCTCTTCCATCCCCGCTTCATTGTCCGCTATGTCAGACTAACACCTAATTTGTTTTTCTTTTTATAACGGAAGAATGTGTTCCCCACAATGTCTTCCCAACAAGTCATTCAGAGACTTTATCCTTACACTGTGGTGTTGGGAAAAGAAGGCAGAACGGCCGTAGAGGACACATTAAAGGTACATTTCTCAAAACGAAATAATAGTCTGCACTAAAATGCAATCTTTGGAGATACACTCACCAGCACTGACATAGCAACAGGAAGGAAAAGTCATGGCGAAATGGAAATCACAGGATCGATAGATATGTTATGAAATGCAAATGAGGAAAAAATGGAAACAACATTGATGTTATTAATGGTTGTCTGAGGAATGTTCTGCCACACCGAATGCATGTGGGCACACAAATCATTAGAATCCGCTGCTGGCAGCTCTCTTGGTAATGATATCCCAGATGTGTTCGATGGGAGACGAGACCATGGCCTGTGCCGCACATGGTAGCACATTTATGCCATGCAGACTGCTCACAGTGGCGTGAGCAATATGCGGCCTCACACTTTGGCAATTGTCCGTATCACCTGTTACACCATCAAATCAATGTAACACTGTGCTATTAGTGTACCTGTAGAGGAGACTAGATGGGTCAGACGACCATACAGTATATTATGCTTAACCACACAATGATCCCAGGAGTAGGATTGATTTGGTGATCCCTCATGAAGGCCTTTTCATTGTGCTGCTCATACGGTCTTCAGATGGAGACCTGATGCTACCATGGAGGTCTGTCTTCTTCAGGGATGAGTCCCGCTTTTTCTTTGATGCAATGATAGCTGGAGATTGGTCTGGAGACCACAGTAACAATACCTTGAAGAGTCTTTCAAGATGGAATGTCACACTGATCATATTACCAGAATTATGGTGTGGGGTGGGATAATATTTGGTAGCCGGTCCCCTACAGTCTTCATTCCATGTACACTAACAGCTCTGGTCTTACATTGATTTGGTATTGGAATGAGTGGTGCAGCAATGCCAGGCCACATGTCTGCAGCATCTCCAGGCTTGTATCTCATCAAGCACATATCATAAGTTACTGGTGGTGAGCAATTGCAAAAAGACATGTCAGCAACAAATCTTGATGATTTGTGTGTCCAAGAGTATTCCAGCTTTAAAGATGTTCTTCTAGATAAAACTAAAGGAATTTGAAGAATTTTTGGTAAGTTTACATCACAGTAAATAATCAACCAAATGTTTTGTTTTGTGGTTAAGATCTTCCAAAAAAAGACCTCTTACACTGTCACTGCTAAAGTTAATGATCTTTCTGTTTTAAGTGTTTTTGAAAAGTACAAAAAATGTATATGCCTTTTTTCAGTAGTTTTCTTCAAGGTATCGAGCGTAAACTAACTCCTATGATGTCTACCATACACTGCACACAATTAGTATCGATCCTGCGCCTCTTTATCTCTGTAGCAAACCTTTAGAAGCTCCAGCATGGTGAACATTATCAGACTGCACTGGACATTGTAGCAATCATTCCAGCACTAAGGATTTTAAGCAGATTTACGACCATATCAAAGTTGAGCTGACAGGGTTTTAGGAGTAGAAACATAACTGTTGCAATCTCTGATGATGGAGCGAAGTCACATTTAACATATTCTGCAATCTGCTATGTGCAGTGTTGCCCACAAGCTGAAGTGATTTGTTTTAAATTTTTATTGAAACTCTATTGCAAAAAATGAGTTTAATACATGCATTTGAAAAAAAAAGTGCGCAGAATGTGTCCAAAGTATATACAAAGTATATACTTTGCCCAACATGCTAAGCATTATAGGATGGGGTCATTCCATGGACAAAGTCATTTACTGTTGAGGAAAAGTGAGCTCGTAGCATCAGTATATGTCACTGAACTGTAATGTATTGTGTTATGTTTGTGTAAGATGGTTGATCTGATAATATTTTTATGTTATGTTTTGCTATCCTAATGTTGAGCATTTTTTTTTATTTCATTTTAGAGATTTGATCTGCTTGATACAGGAAGGTCTCCTGTTTCCCTAAAAATTGTAAAAGTGGATTCAGATCAGAATGCTGATGGCCTCTTGGCTTCAGTCCATATTCAGACTAGTGACAAGGACATCACAATACAGGTGGAATACCTTATTTCTATATGTATGCGCAGTATATTTTTATTTAGTCACTTTTTATGGATATTAATATACACAATTTACCAATGTGTGTTTCCTTGCATAAGGATCTATATTCGGTATTAACCCACCCAAAAATATTAAGTTATTTTCTCTTGGAATGTTATAACATAAAATGAACATGGTTTGCACCTAAGTTCGGGTTTGACTTCTTTCGGTCACTATATTGAAAAGTGTTGAATACGCTATAAAGTGTAAAATGTCCTGCAAAACAAAGGTTAGTCCATGGCCCAAATGAGTTACTCCAGCTCTTCAGACTTTGCGGCTCACTTCATGCTCTGTGTGTCAGCCTCTTTCTGACGCTCCATAGACTCTCATTGTTAAGGCCACTACTGGGTCACACAGAGCGCAGCGTGACCCAGAGTCTGAAGAGCGGTGGTGCCACTCAGGAGAGGACTAGAATGGCCAGGATCCTGGAGAAGATGGCGGTTGGTGCGTATAGTAACATGCTGACAACACTGGATATTCACATGTTTAGGTGAAAGTTTGTTAGAGGTATTCTTTAAGAATACAGTATAATTTTCTGTTTATTTCAGACTGATTTAAGTTGCTACTTATTGAGGACGTCATTGTACTTTCCACGCTTTTTATTTTTTGTTGTTAAAAAAACATATCACTCCCAAAAAGTATCCCAAAATTATTACCTTGAAGGATAATACTGAAACTTCAATTTGGAAAGTTACAAAAGTAGTAGGTGGTGAAAATCAGTGTTCCAAAAGCGTAATCAGCGACATGTGCAGCAGAAACTTTTTATAAAATACGTTGTGGAAGAAAAAGATAGGAAAATCTGCAAAATTATACTTTTATTTTGGAAAATAATATCATCTATGAAAATACAAGTGGGGATATCAAAAGGTAGATGGCTTGACAAAGGATCAATGTCCATGCCTCAATGATGAGCCACTGATTTTTTTTTTGAGATGTGACCAGAGGACTAACCAACAACTTTCAGAAAGACTGGACTGTAGATGAGTAGAAAAAGTTACTTTTATATGAAACTCTCTTTGCAGTGCAATCCGAACCTCTTTGACTTGACCACATCTGTCAAGCCCCCAAATATTTGCCTAAAGTGATATTTTAGGGGTAATTTACATCTGGTAGGCCAGAAGTACTTTATGTTGGCATAATGAACAGTGACATTAAGTGATGACGTAACCATGCCAGTTCTGCAGAAGTTGTTTTCCAGTGGGAATGGCGTGTTACCACAAGACCTGCCATTCTGCCATTATTTTAGGTACACCAAAAACTTTTGTGCCCAATACAAGCTTGCATTATCATAGTGGCATGGAAGCTTTCTGGATTTTAACCTGATATAAAACCTTTGGTCTATGATGACGGCACAAACAGGAAATATGGATTGTGCAACAAAAACATAGATGTGATCAAAGTTGTTTTTTATAATAAGAAAGATGTGTGGGAATCTGGTGAAATTAATGCCTAAGAGGGTCAAGTAACCAACTGCATCAAATGGAGGACACCTCATGTAGTAAAATTGGTGAAATAAATGAGAGTTTGTAATATTGCATTTGTCTCTTTATTATCCTGTTGGTTTCATTTATTTGGCTTTAAGGTGCATATTTGTTTCCCACAGGTGCCAGCAGGTACACGGCCCATACAGTCATATTCCAGGTCATCACACTTCATCAGAACTAGTACCCATGATCAGCTACTGGCTGAGATGACGCAGTCCCATATAGTCAAAGACATGTGCCTGATTGGAGGGAAGGTAAACTGTGTATAATTAAAAAACTAATGTCGTTCATCTTCACCTACATGTGCATCTCACAAAATTGGAATATCCTCAAAAAGTTAATTTATTTCAGTTCTTCAATGCAAAAAGTGAAACTCATATACTGTATAATATAGAGTCATTACACACAGAGTGATCTATTTCAAGTGTTTATTTCTGTTAGTGTTGATGATTATGACTTACAGCCAATGAAACCCCAAAAGTCATTATCTCAGTAAATTAGAATACTTTATAACACCAGCTTGAAAAAATGATTTTAAAATCCTAAATGTCGGCCTCCTGAAATGGATGTTCAGTAAATGCACTTAATACTTGTTAGGGGCTCCTTTGACATCAATTACTACATCAATGCGGCGTGGCATTAGGCGATCAGCCTGTGGCACTGCTGAGGTGTTATGGAAGCCCAGGTTGCTATGATAGCAGCCTTCAGCTAGTCTGCATTGTTGGGTCTGGGGTCTCTCATCTTCCTCTTGACAATATCCCATAGATTCTTTATGGGGTTAAGGTCAGGCGAGTTTGCTGGCCAATCAAGCACAGTGACACTGTTGCTTATAAACCAGGTATTGGTACTTTTGGCAGTGTGGACAGGTGCCAAGTCCTGCTGGAGAATGAAATTTCCATCTCCAAAAAGCTTGTCGGCAGAGGGAAGCATGAAGTGCTCTAAAATTTCCTGGTAGACCGCTGCGATGACTTTGGTCAAAAAAATAAATTTTATTGAGTCTGATAGTTAGAAAAAACATATTTACCATGCTTTTGTTCTCTAAGTTTTGTGACTCCACAACGGTACTAAATTGTAGATAGTTTTGACTGCTAGAACCTCAGATTGTAGAAGACACCACACCTACATTTTCATGCTCTAAGCTTGTGACTGGCTTAATATGGATAATATTTTTGTCTTTTAGGGGTGTGGTAAAAGTGTTATTGCTAAAGAATTTGCCGATATGCTTGGTTACGAAGTTGAACCAGTTATGCTGTACCAGGTAATGAGGCTGCACGGATGGATTTTATTTGCTTCAGTAATATGTGCAATATTACAATGTTCAACTAATTGTGCAAAAATTTGCAGTCAGCTGCATTCGTAATCTTCAGTAATGAAAACAAAAATTAGTTTAATTTGGAGTGGAAGAATAAGCTACTACTAGACACTATGAGAAGCCGCTTATCTCACATAGGAGCAAGTGACCAGAAATGTGGAAATGCAATCCTTATTACCCCCTTAACTGTTGTCGAGAAAGTCAGTAAGTGCCAAAGCTTGTAAAGACACCCCAATACTGTAGTACTTTAAGCACAATTAGTTTATGCAGTAACCATGTGCCAGAATAAAACATTGTTGTTCCCAAATGATTGTTGGAATAGTTGAAAGGTCTCATGGTCATTCAAGTACGATTTAGGCAACAGTCATAACTTTTCACCTTATAACTCTTAACCATATAAATCACTTATTAACAAAATATTGCTGGTGGTACTGCTGCTCTAGAGAGGAGCTGTAAAGTAAACTAAAATTTAGCATGGGAAGTAGACAATAAAGGGAATATGTTATTAGAAAATGGGCTAAAACAAAAAAGAATACATTTAACACAAAATTTTGATATAAAAGTAGGTCATTTTTTGACAACACATTCCCTTTTAAATCGATGACCTAGGATTCTCCGTGCCACTGTATGGGGCTCTATCAGGGAGATTATGTGCCCATAGGCTGAGACGAAATACCAATATTGAGCATTTACTCACCCTCCCCATGTTCAGTGATGGATCTCTGCCACTGCTCTGATCTTTGTTGATAGGTTGCAGGAGTGACGTTGTGGTGATATTGCTGCAGCCAATCACTTGGCTTAGTGGCTTGGCCGTCTCCATCAGTAGAGCCTCTGAGCTCAGTGACTGGTGGCAGCACGGTTGATGTGATGTCATCACTGCAGCCAATCAACAAAGACCAGAGCAGCAGTGGGGGGCATTAATGAGTTAGAAGAGATTGAGTTAAAGTTCAATTTGTTATTTTATATATCTCTGAACTTATGGGGGAATAATATTTGAAATGGGGTCTAGCCATTTATTTATTTATTTATTTTATTTTACTCACTTATATAGCGCCATTGACTCCACAGCACTTTACAGACATTATTGACACTGTCCCTATTGGGCTCACAATCTACATTCCCTATCAGTATGTCTTTGAATTGTGGGAGGAAACCCACACAAATACAGGGAGAACATACAAACTCCTTGCAGTTTTGTTTTGTTTGCTTTGAACAGTTGTTATTGTCCCATGGATTCCAGCACCACCTTTATGCTGATGACACTCAGATCTACCTCTCTGGCCCAGACGTCACCTCTCTGCTGTCCAGAATCCCGGAGTGTCTATCAGACATATATATCCTCCTTCTTCTTCTCTCGCTTCCTCAAACTCAATGTGGACAAATCTGAACTCATCATCTTTCCCCAATCTCACAGATCTTCCTTACCTGACCTATCTATCACAATTAACGACATCACGCTTTCCCCCGTACCGGAAGTCCGCTGCCTCAGAATAACCATTGACTCTGTCCTGTCCTTCAAACCGCACATCCAAGCTCTTTCTACCTCCTGTCGCTTTCACCTCAAAAATATTTCCAGAATCTGTCCTTTCCTCAACCCTCAATCTACTAAAATGATTGTGCACGCCCTCATCATCTCCCACCTCGACTACTGCAGCATCCTTTTCTCTGGCCTCCCTGCTAACACCCTTGCACCTCTCCAGTCCATCCTTAACTCTGCTGCCCGACTAATTCATCTCTCTCCTCGCTACTCCTCCGCTTCTCCCCTCTGCAAATCTCTTCACTGGCTCCCATTTCCTCATCGTATCCAGTTCAAATTACTAATACTGACCTACAAGGCCATCTATAACCTGTCTCCTTCATATATCTCTGAATTAATCTCCCGATACCTTCCCTCACGTAATCTCCGGTCCTCCCAAGACCTCCTTCTCTCCTCCACACTTATTCGCTCCTCACCCAACTGCCTCCAAGACTTCTCCCAAATATCCCCCATCCTCTGAAATTCTTTGCCCCAACACGTCCGACTATCAACCACATTCAGATCCTTCAGACGGAACCTGAAAACCCACCACTTCAGGAAAGCTTACAGTCTGCAATGAACCCGCTGCCTCCTCACCATCACTGGAGCTGCTGCAACCCCCCAACCTACTGTCTCCTTCCCCACAATCCTGTAGAATGTAAGCCCGAAAGAGCAGGGTCCTCTCCCCTCTGTATCAGTTTGTCATTGTTAGTTTATTTACTGTAAGTGATATCTGTAATTTGTATGTAACCCCTTCTCATGTACAACACCATGGAATCAATGGTGCTATATAAATAAATAATAATAATACTAATCAAATTATTATAAAGAGGGTTTTGTTTACATCAATGCGAATAATTTCCCCTTGGTCATGGGCTATAAATATGACCACGGTGTCTAATATGTTCTTGAGTGCTAAATGAAATTTCATTGATTACCCTGTTTAGGTTTAGGACAGTCAAACTAATTTCTGTAAAATAGATGTTATTGTTGTTTATGTGCCCGATGATTTCAAGCATTATTTAAAAAAGAATTATATTTAGTTACATGAAGAATTTTCTACAGAAGGAGTAACAAGGTCACTGAATAATTGTACAACGTATAAAGCCCAAGCAAACAAGCTCATTAAAGGAAAGCTCCCAACACGCAGCATGAAAGTGTTTTTGCTTCTGAATTCCCATTAAATTAGACTCCGTAATGTGCGGTAATCAGCCCAAAATATACGGGTAAGCTTGGTGACCTTTATTCAAAGTATATAATGAAAGAGCACATGAAAAGTTAAAGTGCATTTAAGAAATTAACTCAGAGTAATTTTCCACCGTTGGGGAGGTAATGTAGGATCAGGCTGATTCAAGAAATACAATTATTTTCTTTCTAAACCTCCTATATCCGTGTTTGTTGCTATATTTAAGAATTTACAAATGTGTGGAAATTAAAGGTTAACTGTACTTTCTCATAACTTTCAGAACAGGCTGTCATTCATACGAAGATAACATTATTTTCTCGCCAGCATACGGTTGCCATTCTGCATTTTTAGCAGTATTTCCCCTCTGCATCAGAAGTCTGTTATGCGCCATTCTCTTTGATCACGCCGCCTTTTCCTCCATCTAGTTTCTTATTTCCCATAGGCTTTTACAGGTATAGCAAACATTATTGGTGACAGATTTAGGTAGTTTGAGACTAAATGTCTAATAACTGGAGAAGTAAGCATATTTTTGTTGATAAGATATATGTAAGAATTAATTTTCTTATCTTGTACTATTGATTTATGGGGTAAAAAGGTCTATTTACTATTTAAAGTGAACCTGTCACCGTGAAAATGCCGCCATTCCTGTAGGTAGGATATTATAGAGCAGTGGGAGATGAGTAGATTGATCAATGGAAAAGATTCAATGTAACCTGTGCTTTAGTCATTTACACCTCCTGTCTGAGATTTTCTCCCCCCCCCCCCCCGGGTGGTCCTATCAGGCACTGATGGTTTTTTGTAAGGGCCCCATCTCACATAGTGAGATTGCTAGCGAGATCGCTGCTAAACAGCGATCTCAGCAGCGATCTCGTTATGTCTGACACGTACCAGCGATCAGGCCCCTGCTGTGAATCGCTGGTCGTGTCAGAAATGCAAGGACTTTTTTTTGATCGCTGGTCTACCGCTGGCCAGCACGCATCGCTGCGTGTGACAGGCAGGAGACCAGCGATCTACTGGTAACCAAGGTACACATCGGGTTTCCAGGCGCGGGGCTGTGCCTGGAAACCCGACGTGTACGTTGGATACCAGCGCGCTGCTTCAGGGGAGCTGGTAACCAAGGTACACGTCGGGTTTCCAGGCACCACCGCGCAATACATTTGTATTGAAGCTACCGTATTAGTAGATATTATGTTTTGCAGCTAATAATAACAAACACCATAACGGTAAACTACATTGCAGTAATAGCAGTCGCCCCGCTGGGTTAAGTGTGAGATCCTAAGACCACAGATGGTTTGCAGTGTTTATTTCTACTTTATTCAGTAAGGCAACCACTGCTCCGGAAATGAAATATAATATGTTGGTACTTAACCCCTTCATGACCCAGCCTATTTTGACCTGAAAGACCTGGCCATTTTTTGCAATTCTGGCCAGTGTCCCTTTATGAGGTAATAACTCAGGAACACTTCAACGGAATCCTAGCGATTCTGAGATTGTTTTTTTCATGACATATTGGGCTTCATGTTAGTGGTAAATTTAGGTCTATCATTTTTGTGTTTATTTGTGAAAAAAATGGAAATTTGGTGAAAATTTTGAAAATTTCACAATTTTCAAATTTTGAATTTTTATTCTGTTAAACCAGAGAGTTATGTGACACAAATTAGTTAATAAATAACATTTCCCACATGTCTACTTTACATCAGCATAATTTTGGAAACAATTTTTTTTTTTTGTTAGGAAGTTATAAGGGTTAAAATTGACCAGCGATTTCTCATTTTTACAACAAAATTTACAAAACCATTTTTTTTACGGACCACCTCACATTTGAAGTCACTTTGAGGGGTCTATATGGCAGAAAATACCCAAAAGTGACACCATTATAAAAACTGCACCCCTCAAGCTACTCAAAACTACATTCAAGAAGATTATTAACCCTTCAGGTGCTTCACAGGAACTAAAGCAACGTGGAAGGAAAAAATGGACATTTTAATTTTTCCAACAAAAATTTTCTTTTAGCATCAATTTTTTTCATTTTTACATGGGCAACAGGATAAAATGGATCCTAAAATTTGTTGGGCAATTTATCCAGAGTACACAGATACCTCATATGTGGTCATAAACCACTGTTTGAGCGCACAGCAGGGCCCAGAAGGGAAGGAGCGCCATTTGACTTTTTGAATGGAAAATTAGCTCCAATCGTTACCGGATACCATGACGCGTTTGGAGAGCCCCTGTGTGCCAAAACAGTGAAAAAAACCCACATGTGACACCATTTTGAAAACTAGACCCCTTATCTAGATGTGTTGTGAGCACCCTGAACCCCCAAGTGCTTCACAGCAGAGCAGTGAAAATAAAAAAATATTTTTTTTCCTCAAAAATGATTTTTTAGCCCGCAATTTTTTATTTTCACAAGGGTAACAGGAGAAATTGGACCCCAAAAGTTGTTGTACAGTTTGTCCTGAGTACACTGGTGCCCCATATGTGGGGGGGGGGGCCACTGTTCAGGCACACGTTTGGGCTAGGAAGGGAAGTAGTGACGTTTTGAAATGCCGACTTTGATGGAATGGTCTGCGGGCGTCATGTTACGTTTGCAGAGCCCCCGATGTGCCTAAACAGTAGAAACTCCCCACAAGTGACCCCATTTTGGAAACTAGACCCCGCAAGGAACTTATCTAGATGTGTGGTGAGCACTTTGAACCCCCAAGGGCTACACAGAAGTTTATAACGCCCGGGCATGAAAATAAAAAAATCATATTCTTTCCACAAGCATGATCTTTTAGTCCCCAATTTTTTATTTTCACAAGGGTAACAGGAGAAATTGGACCCCAAAAGTTGTTGTCCAATTTGTCCTGAGTACGCTGGTACCCCATATGTGGGGGGGAACCACTGTTTGGGCACACGTCGGGGATCGGAAGGGAAGTAGTGACGTTTTGTAATGCCGACTTGATGGAATGGTCTGCGGGCGTCATGTTAGGTTTTCAGAGCCCATGAGGTGCCTAAACAGTAGAAACCCCCCCAAGTGACCTCATTTTGGAAACTAAATCCCCCAAGGAACTCCTCTAGATGTGTGGTGAGCACTTTGAATCTCCAAGTTCTTCACAGAAGTTTATAACGCAGAGCCGTGAAAATAAAAAAATAATTTTTTTTCCACAAACATGATGTTTTAGTCCCCAATTTTTTTTTCCCAAGGGTAACAGGAGAAATTAGACGCCCAAAGTTGTGCAATTTTTTCTGAGTACGCTGACACCCCATATGTGGGGTTAAACCACTGTTTGGGCACACGACGGGGCTCGGAATAAAGGAAGCACTGTTTGACTTTTTGAACGCAAAATTTGCAGGAATCAATGGTGGCGCCATGTCGCTTTTGGAGACCCCCTGATGTGCCTAAATAGTGGAAACCCCTCAATTCTAACTCCAACCCTAACTCCAACACACCTCTAACCACAACCCTAACCTCTACACACCCCTAACCCTAATCCAAACCCTAACCATAACCCTAACCCCAACACACCCCTAACCCTAATCCCAACCCTAACCATAACCCTAACCACAAGCCTAACCCTAATCCCAACCCTAACCCCAAAACACCTCTAACACTAATCCTAACTCTAACCCTAACCACAAGCCTAACCCTAATCCCAACCCTAACCCTAATTTCAACCCTAACCCTAATTCTAACCGTAACTCTAATTCCAACCCTAACCAAAATTCCTACCCTAAAACAAATTCCAACCCTAACCCTAATTCTAACCCTAATGCTAAGGCTAGGTTCACATTACGTTTTACCAGCCCGTTCAACACATAGCGTTCACAGGCTGGTAACGGTATAGCATAACGCAATCCCTAACCCTAACTGTAATTCTAACCCTAATGGAAAAATAAAAATTAAAATATTTTCTTTTTTTTATTATTGTTCCCTACCTATGGGGGTGATGAAGGGGGGGCTAATTTACTATTTTTTTTATTTTGATCACTGTGATAGGGTCTATCACAGTGATCAAAATGTACTTTCATTAATTTATCAAATCTGCCAGACGGCAGATTCGGTGGGCGCACTGCGCATGCGCCCGCCATTTTGGAAGATGGCGGTGCCCATGGACCGGGCAGGAGAGACGCCGGAGGAAGACGACGACTCTGGCGGTAACTGGGGGGGATCGGAGACCTGAGGGGGGATCGGAGACCTGGGGGGGGAAATCTGATGACTGGGGGGACCGGAAAAAAGAGGGGAGCAGTTAGTGATGGCGGTGACCAATCGCCGCCATCAATCGGTGGCAGTGGCCGATCGCCGCCGTCACTCGGTGTGGAGGGGTTGGATCTTGGTCTCCAGCGATGGCAGATGCTGTCACAGCATCGGCCATGGCTGGATTGTAATATTTCACCAAATTTCATTGGTGAAATATTACAAATCGCTGTGATTGGCTGTTTCACTTTTAACAGCCAATCACAGCGATCGTAGCCACGTGGGGGTTAAGCCAACCCCCCTGTGGTGAAGCACAAAGGGTCTTGTGCCTGCGGGGGTCGGGTGACCTTTTCAGTGACCCCGGTCACCCGACCCGCAGGAACATGATCTCCCCATGACGCCACATATGCATCACAGGTCGGATTGGCACCGACTTTAATGACGCCTACGTGGCGTCACGGGTCGGGAAGGGGTTAAAGAGGTAGCTTGATAATGACTGATCCATTCTGTCAGAGAAAGAAGCAGAGTTCTGATAAGCTATATTAGAGTTGCTTATTTTCTTATGTACTATTGATTTATGAAATATAAATTAAAATGACGATTACGCTTCAAAACCCCGAGCCTGTTTTCACCTTCATGACTAGGTCAAATGTTACAATTCTGACCAGTGTCACTGTATGAGCTAATAATTCTGGAACGCTTCAACGGATCCTACCGATTCTGAGATTTTCTCGTGACGTCTTGTACTTCATGTTAGTCGTAAAATTAGTCCAATATTTTTTGCGTTTTTTTGTGAAAATATCTGAATTTTGGCGAAAATTTCAAAAATGTCTCAATTTTTAAACTTTTCACTTTTTTGCCCTGAAACCGAAGAGTTACGTCACAGAAAATAATTAATAAATAACATTTGCCATATCTCAACTTTATATCCGCATCGTTTTTGAAACATTTTCTTTTTTATTGTTATGAAGTTAGAAGGGTTAAAAGTTTATCTGCAATTTCTCAAGTTTACAACAACATTTACAAAACCAATTTTTGTAGGTACCACATTACATTTGAAGGGACTTTAAGGAGCCTATGTGATGGAAAATACCCAAAAGTGGAAGGCAGGCAAAATCAAACATTTTACTTTTTCCCTCACAAATGTTGATTTAGCCCCAAATTTTTTATTTTCACAAGAGAAACAATAGAAAATGGAGTATACAATTTGTTGGGCAATTTCTTCTGAGTATGCTGATACCCCATATGTGAGGGAAAACTACTGTTTGGTCGCACGGCAGGGCTTGGAAGGGATGGAGCACCGCTTGACTTTAACAGCCAAATTGTCTGGAATAGAAAGCGGACGCCATGTCACTTTTGCAAAGCCCTGATGTGTCAAAACAGTGGAAACAGCCCACATGTGAACCCATTTTGGAAACTACACCTCTTAAGGAATGAATCTAGGGATGTATTGAGCATTTTTAACCTTCAGGCGATTCACTGAATTTTATAACATTAGACTGAGTAAATGGAAAATTCCCATTTTTTCCACTAAAATGTTGATTTGGCCCCAAGTTTTTAATTATCAAAAGGGATAATAGGTGAAAGTGAACTGTACAATTTTTTACGAGATTACTCCTGAGTATGCCAATCCCTCATACATGGTCAAAAACTACTTTTAAGGCATAACGTAATTCTCAGTAGGGAAGAAGTGCCATATTGAAGTTCAGATTTTGCTGGAATGGTTTGAGGGTGCCATGTCACATTGGCAGAGCCCCTGAGGTTACAGAAACCCCTCCCATAAGTGGCCTCATTTTACAAACTACACCCCCCAATGATTTCATCTACAAGTGCAGTGAGCGAGTTGACACAACTTGTGCCTCACAGAATTTTATACCATTGGGCGGTGAAGAAAAAATAATTACATTTTTACCACTAAAATGTTGTTTTAGCCCAATTATTGATTTTTATAAGGGCTAATAAGAAAAAATTTGCAATTTCTCATGAGTGTGCCAATACCCTACATGTAATCAGAACTACTTTTCAGGCACAGTGGACAGCTCAGAAGGGAAAGAGCGCAATATTATAGTGCAGATTTTAATGTTATGGTTTGAAGGTGTCATTATCCACTGAAGAGCTCCTGAGGTGCCAGATCAGCAGAAACCCCCCCCAATAATGACACACTTTACAAACTACCGCTCTCAATGAATTAATCGAAAGGTGCAGTGATCATATTGACACCATGGGTGTGTCATAGAAATTTTATACCATAGGGCAGTGAAGAAAAAATAATTACAATTTTACCACCAAAATTTTGTTTTAGCCCCAGATTTTACATTTTCATATGGGGAAATGGATGAAAATGGCCTAAAAATTTCTCACACAATTTCTGCTGAATGTAGACATACCCTATATGTGGCCAAACAGTATTGTTTAGCCCCACGGCTTGACTCTGAAGTGACAGAGCACGATTGGCCTCCTGGAGCACAGATTTTCTTAGAATAGATTGCAGACTACATATACAGAGCCACTAAGTGCAAGAAGAGCAGTATCACACCTCAAGTGACCCCATTTCGGAAATTATACCCCTTTGGGAATTTATCTACAGTTGTAGTGATGATTTGACTCCATGGGTGTTTTCAAACAGCAGTGGATGTTGCTGAGTGAAATTTGCAAATCTACTATTGTAGTGCCCAGTACATTTTTGTGCCCAGTGTGTTGTAGCGCCTAATACATTATGCCAGCTCATGTTTCTGCCTTAATGCACCTGTAAATTAGGCAGGCTCTCATCGCTACAAAAATGCCAAACATGTGGACGCTAAATGTGGTTTAGGCACACTGGGTGTCACGGGGTTACCGCGACGGAGCATAGCCAAACGATTGCAGCGTCTGGTTGCGCCTGAGAAGAAACACTTCTCCGGCTTATTAAACGTGTTTATTCCAGCAGAACAGGGGTTAATCTGCCATGTTGGTAATCCCTGTGCTCAGCTGTGCTCTGTTAGCCACTCCTTTTCTATATATAATCTGGGCTCTATTAGTAATCGTCGTCAGAGTTAGCTCTTGCTGCATGGCTAAAGGAGGGAGAGAAGTTAGTATGAGAAGGAGTGCTGGAGGAGTTATAAGCGACTGTTGTTTGGTTTGTATGCTTAGTAATTCCTTATTCTTTCCTATTTTTGGTTTGTTTCCCTTCCTGCACACCCCGGTGGATCCCTCCGTTATATGTGAATGTATATTTGGTGTATATGGAGTTTTCAGTTTCTCCTTGTCTTTGTCACCCTGTTTTGTCGGGTTGGTGTACTGTACACCGTAGCGCCCCCTTCTCCTTTGGTGGGGGAGGAGAACAGATGGAGGGCTAATTTAAGAGATAGGGCAAGACTGAGGCCCCGGCGTCTTCGCCATCTGAAGTTTCTCGGGGAACAGGGAGAGCTAGGGCACCCCCTAGTGTTAGGCCCAGAAAAGGAGCCCCAGGTTACCCGACAGTTGTGTCGTGACACTGGGGCTCCGAGGGAATGGTGGAGGAGGGTGGGGCATTTCGATTTGGGAGCCCAGCATTTACTGAATTTCTTTTGGGCAGTGAAGAGCCATTTCACTTTTCCAGAACCTTTGTGGTACCAGTAACGTGGAAGGCCCCTTTATTTCCATTGACAGATGACGGATCTGAGTGGGGGCTTTTTTTGTGGATTCAGTTGATCTTTTACTGGGAACATTTTACATAACATTTTGGATCACATTTATTCTGCGCGCTACGCTTACCCTATGTACTGGGCATTGCAGTAGCATAGGTATCCATGGTTATGACCACTCATATAGTGACAGTCAGATTATTAGTGGTCGTAACTATGGTTATCTAAGCTACTTCAAATGCCGTACATATGGAGTAAGTTACATAGCAAATCAGAAGAATCATAGCATGAACCAATGGGAAGTGACCTCCTGGTTCATTGTATCCAACCCCCTGCTCAATGCAGGATTCACTAAACTATCTCAGACAGATGTCAGTCCAGCCTCTGTTTGAAGACTTCTATTGAAGGAGAACTCACCACCTCTCATGGCAACTTGCTCCACTCATTGATCACCCTAACTGTCAAAAAGTTTTTTCTAATATCTAATCTGTATCTTCTCCCTTTCAGTTTCATTCCATTGCTTCTCGTGTTTCCATGTGCAAATGAGAATAAGGGATGATCTCTCTCCACTGTGACACCCCTTCAGATATTTTTAGACAGCTATTAAGTCTCCTCTTAGCCTTCTTGTTTGCAAGCTAAATATTGCCAGCTCTTTTATCTGTTCCTCGTAGGACATAGTTTGCAGTCCGCTTACCATTTTGGTAGGTATTCTCTGAACTTGTTCCAGTTTTTCGATATCTTTTTTAAAATGTTGTGCTCAGAACTGGACAAAGTATTCCGGATGAGGTCTGACCAAGGAGGATTAGAGGAGGATAATTACTTCACGTGATCTAGATTCTCTTAATACATCCTAGAACTGTGTTTGCCTTTTTTGCTGCTGCATCACAATGTTGACTCTTGTGCAGTCTGTCATCTGTTAGTATTACCCAAGTCTTATTCACTCATGCTGTTGCTTAGTTTTTCTTGCCCAGATTTAGAATCTTGCATTTCTCTGTGTTAAATATCATTCTGAATCCTTCTGTCTTCTTTAGTGTTAGCTATCCCTCCTAGCTTTGCATCATCTGCAAACTTGATTAGTTTACTTTAAGTTACCTTATCTAGATCAGGGTTCCCCAACTCCAGTCCTCAAGGCCCACCAACAGGTCATGTTTTCAGTATTTCCTTTGTATTAAACAGGTGATGCAATTATCACCTGGGCAATACTAAAGAAATCCTGAAAACATGACCTGTTGGTGGGCCTTGAGGACTGGAGTTGGGGAACCCTGATCTAGATCATTTATAAAAATGTTGAACAACATTAAGACTAGGACAGAGCCTTGTGGTACTCCACTTGAAACACTCTTCCAATTGGATTTGCAACCATTTATTACCACTCTTTGATTACTGTCACTGAGCCTGTTTTGAATCCACCTAACTGTAGTCTTGTCATTCCCATACTTGGTCATCCTTTCATTAAGGATTGTATGAGATAATTTATCAAATGCTTTACTGAATTAGAAATATACTATATTGCATTACCCCGATCCACCCAGTCTGATTCCATCATAGAAGGAAATTAGATTAGCCTGGCATGACTTGTTAGCTACAAACCCATGCTGGCTCTGGTTAATTAATGTATTCTTATCCAAGTACTTACATGCATGCTGTTTAATATCTTGTTCAAAAATCTTTCCTGGTATTGAAGTAAGGCTCACTGGCCTGTAATTTCCCTGCTCCATCTTCTTTCCTTTATTGTATATAGGGAAAACATTTGCCCTTCTCCAATCTTCTAGGACTTCTGTTCTGCAGTAATTTTCAAAAGATTCTGGCTAGTTGTTCTGCAATTTCCTCTGCCTAACTCTTTCAGTTCCCTAGGATGTAATTCATCTGGACCAGGAGATTTAAATCCATTTACATTAGCTAAGTGGTCCCTCACCATCTCTCGTTTATAGATAGTGTGGATTATTTTATTCTTTCGATAGCACAGTGAAGATCAGTTGATGATACATTTGCTTTGTTAGAGAACACAGATGCAAAATAGAAGTGTAAAAGTTTGGCCTTCTCAACATCATTTTTGACCATTTCACTCTTTTCATCCTGTAAAAATCCTATAGTATCTTTGACTTTTCTTTTGCTTTTGGCATACCCCCAAATAATTTTTATTGTTTTTGGTCTCCCTTGCAAACCTCACTGCGTTCCCTGCAGACAGCAATATATCCTTTAGATATGCCCCCCTCTTTCTATTTAATACCGATTTCATTTTTCCATTTTATCAAGTTTTTGAGTTCTGTGTTATGATTTGGTAGCTGAGGAGTGCAGGTAAAAAAGGCAATACACCAGAGCAGTTGGAATCTATGAGATTGCAGTACCCTGACTAACCACCACAACTAGAGGCAGCCGTGGAGCGTTCCTACGTTGGTCCTAGACGCCTCGTCACAGCCTGAGAAACTAACTATACCTAAAGATAGAAAGAGGAAAGCTATCTGCCCCGGAGCAGATCCCCAAAGAACATAGAAAGCCCCCAAACATGTAATGGCGGTTAGACAAGAAGAAATACTGACACAGACAGAAAATAGTATGAGCAAACGTTGGGGCCCAAACTATCTAAATAGAAAAGGATAGGAAGGGCACTTACTGCAATCCCAAAAAACCCTGAAAAGCACCAACTCTACTAATTTCAAAAACACCTGAGATCACACGACCTCTACCACCTAAATTAGTTCTCTGGTGTAACAAAATCAAAACAGCAGCCACTGAAAAAACTGGAAAAAGCAAATGTACAAAACATCAGTGGCTGAACTAAACTGAGAGGGCAAAAGCCCCCGGAGGGGACCCTGAAGGCCCCCACAGAAGTGCAGGACAAAATGCAAAAATCAAGCACAAAAACAAAAAGAAGAAAATGTCTTATCTGTTAGCAGGAGATGCAGACACGACACAGCAGGCTACAAAGGAAACAGGAATCAAGGATTGAGACCAGAACAATTGATCACCGGCAACCCTGATGGGAAGGCGACTCCCTTATATAAGACCAGTCAGTAACACCTGATTCCCAATCCTCACAATCTTCACTGGACAGTCCAGTACCGCTTGTAACCACCAGAGGGAGCCTCTGCTCAGAACTCATCTCAAGTCCATTCACAACAGTACCCCCTCCTTGAGGAGGGGTCACCGAACCCTCACTTGAGCAACCAGGTCGGTCAGGATGAGTTCTATGATGCGCATGGATGAGTCTCCTAGCATGGATGTCTGAAGCAAACACCCAAGAATTGTCTTCCTGACCATAACCTCTCCACTTAACCAAATACTGGAGTTTCCGTCTAGAAAAACGAGAATTCAATATTTTCTCAACCACAAACTCCATATTGCCCTCAACCAGAACAGGGTCAGGAGGCAAAGCAGTAGAAACCACTGGCTCAACAAACCTCTTTAACAAGGACTTGTGGAACACGTTATGGATCTTAAATGTCCCTGGAAGAAGCAAACGAAAAGAAACAGGATTAAGAATCTCCATGATCTTATAAGGTCCAATGAACCTAGGCTTAAATTTAGGAGATGCCACTCTCATAGGAATATTTTTTGAGGACAACCAGACCAAGTCCCCCACTTTAAACCGAGGACCATTAGTCCTATGCCGGTTAGCAAACCGCTGGGCCCTCTCCTGAGAGAGGGACAACCTCTCCACTACCTGGTCCCAAATCTGTTGCATACGCTCCACAACAGAGTCAACACCTGGACAGACAGAAGCCTCCGTCTGTCCTGAAGAAAATCGAGGGTGAAACCCAGAATTACAGAAAAATGGAGACATCAAAGTGGCAGAGCTAGCCCTATTATTAAGAGCAAACTCAGCCAAAGGCAAAAAAGAGACCCAGTCATCCTGATCAGCAGACACAAAGCATCTTAGATAAGTCTCCAATGTCTGGTTTGTTCTCTCAGTTTGACCATTGGTCTGAGGATGAAACGCCGAGGAGAAAGACAACTGAACACCAAGCTTAGAACAAAAGGTCCTCCAAAATCTGGAAACAAACTGGACTCCTCTGTCAGACACAATGTTCTCAGGAATGCCGTGTAAACGAACCACGTGCTGAAGGAACAAAGGCACCAATTCAGAGGAGGAAGGCAACTTAGGTAATGGCACAAGATGTATCATCTTGGAAAACCTATCACAAATCACCCAGATGACGGTCATTCTCTGAGAAACAGGGAGGTCGGAAATGAAATCCATAGAGATATGGGTCCATGGTCTCTTGGGCACAGGCAATGGCATCAACAAACCACTAGAGCGAGAGCAAGGCTTGGAGCGAGAGCAAGTCCCGCAGGACTGCACAAATTCCCTGACATCACGAGACAAGGTAGGCCACCAAAAGGACCGACTAACCAAGTCTCTGGTACCAAAAATTCCGGGATGACCGGCCAACGCGGAACAATGAATCTCAGACATCACACTCTTTTTCCACTGGTCCGGGACAAACAATTTCCCAACAGGGCAGCGCTCGGGCCTATCCTCCTGACACCCCTCCAGAGCCAGTCTCAAATTGGGCGAGATGGCGGAAAGAACTACACCTTCTTTCAAAATAACAGAAGGATCAGATACCTTAGGAGAGTCCGCAAGGAAACTCCTCGAGAGGGCATCCGCCTTAACATTCTTAGTGCCAGGAAGAAAGGAAACCACAAAATTAAAACGTGTGAAAAACAAGGCCCACCTGGCCTGTCTAGGATTAAGTCGCTTGGCAGATTCCAGATAAACCAGATTCTTATGGTCCGTAAGGACCACCACCTGATGTTTGGCTCCCTCCAGCCAATGTCTCCACTCTTCAAAAGCCCACTTCATGGCCAATAACTCCCGATTACCAACGTCATAATTACGTTCAGTAGGAGAAAATTTTCGAGAGAAAAAGGCACAAGGGTTACTTTTAGAGGTCTCTGGATCTCTTTGGGACAAAACGGCACCTGCCCCAATTTCAGAGGCATCAACCTCCACCTGAAATGGCAGAGAAACATCAGGCTGCCGTAGAACAGGAGCAGAAGTGAATCTCTGCTTAAGTTCCTGAAATGCAGAGACTGCCTCAGGAGGCCAATTCACCACATCAGAACCCTTTTTGGTCAAATCAGTTAATGGTTTAACAATAACCGAGAAATTACCAATAAATTTACGATAAAAATTGGCAAAACCCAAAAATCTTTGAAGAGCCTTTAATGAAGTAGGTTGGACCCAATCACAGATGGCCTGAACCTTGACCGGGTCCATTTCAATAACAGATGGGGACAAAATGAATCCCAAAAATGAGATCCTCTGTACGCCAAAAAGACACTTTGATCCCTTCACATACAGAGCATTTTCTCTCAAAATCTGGAACACAGTTCGAACATGTTTCACATGAGAGTCCCAGTCATTAGAAAAAATCAAGATATCATCCAAATAAATCAGAAATTTATCCACAAAATCCCTGAAAATGTCATTCATGAAGGACTGGAAGACAGAAGGAGCATTAGTGAGCCCAAAGGGCATCACAAGGTACTCAAAATGCCCCTCAGGGGTGTTAAATGCCGTCTTCCATTCATCCCCGTGCTTAATGCGAATAAGGTTATATGCCCCCCTGAGGTCAAGCTTGGTAAACCAAGTAGCGTCTTTCACCCTGGAAAACAGGTCAGAAAGCAAGGGTAACGGATATTGATATTTCACAGTAATATTGTTCAAAAGACGATAATCAATACACAGCCTTAATGAACCATCCTTTTTAGCCACAAAGAAAAAACCGGCACCTAAGGGTGAAGAGGATGGTCTGATATGACCCTTCTCCAATGACTCCTTGATATAAGACCGCATAGCGTCATGTTCAGGTACAGACAAGTTAAAAAGGCGACCTTTAGGGAATTTACTACCAGGCACTAATTCAATAGCGCAGTCATAGCTCCTATGGGAGGCAAGGATGCAGATTTACTTTCGCTAAACACATCAGAAAAATCAATCAAAAAGTCAGGAACATCCTGAGCCTGGGGGGAGGCAGAAAAAACAGGAGTGTTGGTATTAACACATTGGCAGCCCCAACTGGTTACAGACACAGATTTCCAATCCAAAACAGGATTATGAGACTGTAACCAAGGGAAACCCAGCACGATAATGTCATGCAGATTATACAGAACCAAAAATTTGCAGCTCTCCTGATGATCAGGTTCAACCCTCATTATCACCTGAGTAGAGAACTGAGGTTTATTCTCAGCCAAAGGGGTAGAATCGATCCCCAGTAGGGGAATAGACTTCTGTAGGGGTATCAAGGGAAACCCGCAACGTTTAGCAAAATCAAAATCCATCAGGTTAATAGCTGCTCCCGAATCAACGAAAGCCTGAGCAGAAAATGAGGACAGAGAGCATATCAGAGTAACAGTTAATAAAAACTTAGTCTGAACACTACCCAAGACAACTGAGCGTGCAAAACGTCTTCCCCGCTTAGGGCAGACTGAGATAGCATGAGAGGCATCACCACAGTAGAAACATAACCCATTGCGCTTTCGAAACTCATGACGCTGTGCCCCAGAAACCACTCTATCACACTGCATGGGTTCAGAAGCAGGTTCACAAGGCAACACTATTCCACGCATACTTCTCCGCTCACGCAAACGTCTGTCAATTTGAATCGCTAATGACATAGAATCATTGAGACCAGAGGGGATAGGGAATCCCACCATAACATCCTTTACATTATCTGACAGACCCTTCCGAAAAAGGGCTGCCAAAGCGTCGTCATTCCATTTGGTCAGGACTGCCCACCTGCGGAATCTCTGACAGTATAACTCAGCGTCATCAAGCCTCTGATTTAATGCCAACAAGGCTTTTTCAGCTTGATCAGTGACATTAGGCTCATCATACAATAACCCCAAGGCCTGAAAAAATGCATCAACATCACTCAAAACAGGATCCCCAGGTGTCAGGAAAAAGCCCAATCCTGAGGATCGCCGCGCAGGAGAGAGATGACAATTTGAACCTGCTGCGCTGCGTTCCCTGAGGACTTAGATTGTAAGGCAAAAAACAATTTACAATTATTTTTGAAATTCAGAAACTTGGCTCGATCCCCCAAAAACAAATCTGGCATGGGAATCCTAGGTTCCACAACAGGCAACCTAGCAAGATAGGTAGCAATACTCCGAACCTCAGTGGCAAGCTGATCCACACGGCCAGACAACTGTGCAAACTCCATTGAGAGAAAAAATCCTCCCCAGCACCCAGAGATACAGAGGGAAAAAAAAATGCAACAAACAGAAAAATATCTCTGACAACTCTGACAACCTTTTTTTTTTCTTTCACAATATTTTTCCCTTCTGTGAGTACCATATAATTTTCAGTATAGGCCGGTGATACTGTTATGATTTGGTAGCTGAGGAGTGCAGGTAAAAAAGGCAATACACCAGATCAGTTGGAATCTATGAGATTGCAGTACCCTGACTAACCACCACAACTAGAGGCAGCCGTGGAGCGTTCCTACGTTGGTCCTAGACGCCTCGTCACAGCCTGAGAAACTAACTATATCTAAAGATAGAAAGAGGAAAGCTATCTGCCCCGGAGCAGATCCCCAAAGAACATAGAAAGCCCCCAAACATGTAATGGCGGTTAGACAAGAAGAAATACTGACACAGACAGAAAATAGTATCAGCAAACGTTGGGGCCCAAACTATCTAAATAGAAAAGGATAGGAAGGGCACTTACTGCAATCCCAAAAAACCCTGAAAAGCACCAACTCTACTAATTTCAAAAACACCTGAGATCACACGACCTCTACCACCTAAATTAGTTCTCTGGTGTAACAAAATCAAAACAGCAGCCACTGAAAAAACTGGAAAAAGCAAATGTACAAAACATCAGTGGCTGAACTAAACTGAGAGGGCAAAAGCCCCCGGAGGGGACCCTGAAGGCCCCCACAGAAGTGCAGGACAAAATGCAAAAATCAAGCACAAAAACAAAAAGAAGAAAATGTCTTATCTGTTAGCAGGAGATGCAGACACGACACAGCAGGCTACAAAGGAAACAGGAATCAAGGATTGAGACCAGAACAATTGATCACCGGCAACCCTGATGGGAAGGCGACTCCCTTATATAAGACCAGTCAGTAACACCTGATTCCCAATCCTCACAATCTTCACTGGACAGTCCAGTACCGCTTGTAACCACCAGAGGGAGCCTCTGCTCAGAACTCATCTCAAGTCCATTCACAACAGTTCTGTGTTTATCCATCCTGTTCTCTTTAAATGCTTCCAATTCCTTCTTTTCGGTATTGTTACTGATTGTGCTATGCTACAAGAACTATAAGAACTGTACTACAATTACTATAGGAACTATACTACATTTCTATTTGGAGGTATTTGCTAATATTATTTTTATTATTACACCTGCTACATGTTGGGATAGGATGTTGGAGATGGGAATATCACTTAAATTCTCATTATTACAATTTTCCCTCTAACTGCTTGTGAATTCATTTGTGCAGGACATGACAGCCAGAGATTTGCTTCAGCAGAGGTACACATTGCCAAATGGAGACACTGCCTGGAGACGGTCTCCTCTTGTCATGGCTGCATTAGAAGGAAAACTTGTCATTCTAGATGGTATCCATCGTGTCAACCCTGGAACACTGGCTATTCTTCAAAGGTTGGTAGCCACAGATTCTGTTCATTATCTCGGAATACGCAAGAGTTATAAAAAAATGTGTGAATCAAAAGCTATAAGACCTACATAAAATACACCGTCAGCTGTCATACAGGTCTTTTAATAGATTTGTCAAGTCTCTATCATGAAAGTCATAAAACAGAGAAACGATGAGTTATAGGATATATGTATTTAATGATCTGATTCAGAAGTATTCTCATAAAAAGGGTTTTTTACGTATTCCTGCTGCCCACACACTGCAAAAATGAATGGGTATACATGAAGAACTGAGCTGTCAGCCTTTCTGTGTGGGCGGCTGAATCAGGTCTCGTGTTTGAGTCCTGCGTACCTCCAAGCTCGGGGTTTTCCCTTTCATCCTGTGTTGTCCTGAAATAGTATAGTTACGGAAATCTGTTATCTAATTTATTTTAGGCAGCAAATTACCAGTTATTATACGTAGTGCCCGATTGGGAGCTTTCTCTCGATCCACACTAAAACCAGTACTGATGTCACCATTGTTTTTCACCAGTTTGCCATCAATGTTTTTCTGGTATGGCAAAAGAAATTACAAAGCTTCTGCTATACTTTACAGTGTTAAACATGTACATCATAAGAATGGCACACGGTGTAATGTATGTAGTACAGTTCATATAGCGTCTTGTGCTTGGGTGCGATGAAAATACATGAGACACAGGTTTGATATAGAAAGTCTTGTATTACTTCATACAAGTTGGCAAAAATAGTCACACAGTTTGCAGACACAGAAGCAGGAGACACAGCAGGCCAGAGTAATCTAAGCTCAGCAATCACTCTCCACAACAGGTTCAGGATCTTCTTCTCTGTTACCGTAAGTCCATGCAAACGTGGGTCTTTCAAAGAGCAGGGTTCAGAGTCCACAAGTGCTTCAGAGTTCCTCAGTAGGAATAGCTGGAGTACAAGGTCCAAGGCTTTAGGAGTCAGGTCACAGGTTCACTGCAGGCTAGATTCTGAAGCACTGATTGCTCAGCTGTGGCTGCTTAAGAAGCAAAAGGAGAGAATCAGGGGGGGGAACATGCAAGCTGGAAACTCCATTTTGACTGAGGGCAAGATAGCTGCAGCAAGACAGAAAGTAAAATGGCTGACGAACAAACTGAGTTTCAGGAACATGTACACAGAACCTTACATTACTCCCCCCTTAGGGTCAACCTCCGGATGACCTCAGGCCAGGCTTGTGTGGGTACCTCTGATGAAACTGACGGAGCAAGCGAGGAGCATTAATGTTATTGACTGGTTCCCTTGAGTTGTCCTCCACTGGGTAGCCCTGCCATTTAATCAGATATTGTAACTGATTTCTATACAACCTGGAATCTAAAATCCTTTCCACCACAAATTCTTCCTGACCATCGACTAGCACTGGGTCAGGGCAAGGAGAAGAACGTCCAGGAAACGTATTGGGTGTCGCAGCCTTTAGTAGGGATACATGAAAGACAGGGTGAATTCTCATAGTTCTGGGCAGTTGAAGACGACAAGCAACGGCACTTATAATTTTACTGATTTTATAGGGTCCAATGTACTTATGTCCCAACTTAGACGATGGAATCCTTAACTTAAGATTTCTGGTTGACAGCCAGACCAAGTCTCCTACCTTGAAAGCTGGTGCAGGTTTACGAAATTTATCTGCTGCTTTCTTGTACCTTTCCTGAGCCGATTCCAGATTCTCCTTTAGAAGATCCATATTCTTCTGTAAAGACGTGATTCTTTCAGCCACTGCTGGTAAAGGCGTTTCTATGGGAAATCGTGGTAGAATGTTAGGATGATAACCTAGATTAGAGTAAAAAGGAGACTGCTTTGTGGAGGCACTCTGAGAGTTGTTATACGAGAACTCAGCTAATGGAAGTAGATCCACCCAATCATCCTGTAGGTGGCAGATAAAGCAGCGGAGATACTGCTCCAGGGTTTGATTGGTTCGTTCGGTCTGTCCATTAGTCTGGGGATGAAAAGCAGAAGAAAGGTTTACTTTAATGTCCAATGCTGCACAGAAATTTTGCCAAAACCTAGAAGTGAATTGCACCCCTCGATCCGAAATAACCTCATCCGGTACTCCATGTAAGCGAAACACATCTTTAATCATCAAATCTGATGTCTGTTTTGCAGTGGGTAAGCCGACACAAGGATAAAATGAGCTGCCTTTGTTAGACGGTCAACCACCACTAGAATGGTGTTCTTCCCTTGAGAGGTTGGTAACTCCACAATGAAGTCCATAGAAATGGATCCCCACGGGCGGGACGGGTGGGAAGAGGCTGTAACAGACCAGTTGGTGAGGAGCGAGGTGTTTTGCATCTTGCACAGACTTCACATGAAGTGACATAGCCCAAAACATCCTTCCTGCAAGTGGGCCACCAAAAGAAACGAGAGAGAAATTCCTGTGTCTTTAGAATTCCTCTATGCCCAGCTATCTTGGAATCGTGAATGAGTTGCAATACTCTCAATCTGACTGTTTCAGGAATATACAGGCGTTGTCCCTGAATCCACACACCATTCTTAAAGACAAGACTTATGTCCCTTGGGGGTTGTGCCAAAAAGGAATCCGCATGGTATGCTTCCTTGATGTCCTTAAGTAGGTCTTGATTATGAATTACTCCTAGGAATCTAGAGTCAGGAAGAATAGTCTTAGGAGGAGTAATTGGACGTGTCTCTGCTGAGTAAATCCTAGAGGTGCATCAGCCTTTCCATTGCGCGATCCTGGTCTATAAGAAATGATAAAATTAAATTGGTTTAAGAAAAGATTCCAGCGAGCCTGGCGAGGAGTCAGGCACTTAGCCGACCTGATAAACTCAAGGTTACGATGATCTGTCAGGACGACTATTTGCTGTGCAGCTCCCTGAAGAAGGTGTCTCCATTCTTTGAAGGCGGCAATAATGGCCAACAACTCTCTATTGCCCACATCGTAGTTCCTCTCAGCCGAAGACAACTGCTGGGAAAAGAAGGCACAGGGATGCAAGACATTCTTCTCACCTGTTCTCTGAGAGAGTATAGCTCCAACGGCACAGTCTGAAGCATCCACCTCTATTATGAAGGCAAGCTCGGGGTTGGGATGTACTAGGATAGGTGCAGTGGTAAATTTATCTTTTGGACGGGAAAATGCTTCCTGGGCTTGGGGAGTCCAGGAGAACCTAGACTCTTTCCGGGTAAGTTGGGTGATAGGTGACACTACCTCAGAGAAATTTCTAATGAAACGTCTATAGAAGTTGGCAAACCCGATGAAGCGCTGTACCTCCTTCACATTTCTAGGACTTGGCCAATCCTTGATGGCTTGGGTTTTGCTTCCATCCATACTAATTCCTTGTGTAGACAGTACATACCCCAGAAATTGAATTTCGGTCCTATGGAATTCACACTTTTCAAGTTTGATGTAAAGATGATTTTGTCTTAGACGTTCCAAGACCATTCTCACATGTCCATGATGTTCCTCTGTGGAGTTAGAAAAAATTAGAATATCATCCAAATAAATTACCACGAATGTATCTAGGAGATCCCTGAAGATGTAAAAAGGCAATAAACGGTTTTAATAGAAACCCTTTTTTTATTCCCCCTATAGTCTACCATGGTCTCGGACCACTTTCTTCTTTAAAAGAAGAGGGTGCACCTGCAGGAGATGAAGGGGGGCGTATGAACCCCCTTGGCTAGATTTTCGTCTATTAACCTTTTAAAAAGCCTTTAGCTGGGCCCCCCCCCCCGGGGGGGTAGATCTTAAAAAAAGGTATCTCTGCCCAGGAAAAAATTTTTGGGGACAAAAAATTTGGCGGTGAGGGAAGGGGTCAGGTTCTTCTGTAAAAAATCCACTAGTCCCGGGGGTATACAGGGGGTAGTTCAGGGACGACATGGCCTTTAGGAACAAAAAAACTGAAACTTTTGGACTATTTTTTTGGAAAGTGAATTTTCCTTTGGGGTCCCCGTTAATGTAGGTTTGAGCCCACCATGGACCCTAGAAAAAGGGGGAAAGGGGGAAAAAAGAGATAAGCAAAAAGGACAGTTTCTCTGTGATCTTTACCCATAAGGGCCCCTCAAGGCCCTTTTTTCCTGACCAGGTCCGAGGTCAGAGGGACCATCCACTTCTCCACGTCTGGGTCCCCTTTTTCACTAACGTACCCTTTTAAGCAAAGGAGATATCAAAAATTCCATTCCCCCCTGAGTCGATCATAGCAGGCTAGCACCCAATGATTCCCCCCCGAGTTGAGGGAAAAAAGCATGAGAATTTTTTTCTTACAACTCAGCTGGGACACCGCTGGGGAAACTTGAAAAATGCAGGTTTACACAGTAACGCCCAGGGGTAAGGGGTTTTTTAAGTCCGAGAAAAAAAATTTTCGTTGCTGCAATCTCTTGGCCCCTGGGCTCGGACCTGACAGACCCCCTCTCGCAACCTCACAATGAAGAGTGCTGCAGATTTACAAAAGGGGGGGGGGGCATTTATAATAAGTCCCGATTCCCCACAAAGAAAAAATTTTTCCCTTTTTAAAAGTTTTCCCCTTTTTTTATAAAAAACCCCGTCGTTGTAAAGAACCTGCATGGGTTCAGGGGGGTTCCCGTGAACCCTACCAAGGTTCCCCTTAGCTGGGAGGAAGTGGGAAAAGGGTTTAAAGGGGATTGCTTTCAACCATCTCTTTGCCTGCGTTCAGTCGACAAAAAAAATACGGATGCAGATTTAAAAAAAGCCCTAACGCAGGGGGGGTCGGCACGAGCAATTCATCCTTTAAAATCAGGGGAAAAAAAAACCCTTCGAAAAATAGATTTTTGGCGGAACGTCCCAGGTGGTACAAGGGCCCATCTCCTGAAACCAAAAAGGATTCAGCCCCCGGTGCTTATTTGGCGCAAAGCAACAGGCTGCTTCAGCGGTTGCCCTAAAAATTGGGGGCATAAAACACCGCCCCGGGGTTGAAATAAAAGCATAAGGTGATTCAAAAAATCTCCTCATCTCAATCAGAGGGTTTCCCACATAAAAACCTTGTTGGGGAAAACAACATAATTTAGTAAGCCCCTTAGATTTTCAGTGGGAAAAATTGTGAACTGTGCGAAAAAAAAGATTGCATTGATTAAAAATCCCCTGAATTTTTCTTTTTACCCAAAAAAAAAAGGGGGGAAATTGGGAACCCAGAACTCGGGCTAGGGCAGGGGCCGGACCGCTCTTGAACCTAAACCCCGGGTCCAATCCGGGGCGTTGTCCAAACATTTTAAAATTTGTTTTGTGAGCCCCGTAGGCTTAAAAAAAAGGGGCTTTTATTTTGCAAATCTGCGGGGGTATTATCAGTCACTCCCAAAAATTCTTTATGCGGGCCCCTTTTTCCCCGATTTTTTAAAAAGGGGTATAAAAAAAGAGAGGAGAAAAAAAAAAAATATGTTTACCTGGGGTAACATGCAGAGAGAAAAAAAATTTTAAGGGGGAATGCTACCGGAAAAGGGGGTTTAGAATCACAAAAACCCACATCACGAAAGTTCACCCGGAATCTGTTCCACAGTTTTAGCGACACGCCTTTCCAGACCCACAGACACTAATTTTGGCTTCAGAACTTTTAAGTTTGTAGTCAGTTATAAGCGCTGGCTTGGGTGCTTAAAAAACATAGACACAGGGTTTATATAAAAGTCTTGTATATTCATACATTGGCAAAAAAAGTCACTAGTTTGCAGCACAGAAGCAGGAGACAGCAGGCCAGGTAATCTAAGCTCAGAATCACCCCACAACGGTTTTGGGGGTTCTCTTTTACCGTAAGCCAGCAAAAAGTGGGTCTTTAAAGAGCAGGGTTCAGAGCAAAAGTGCTTCAGAGTTTCCCCAGTAAATAGCGGAGAAAAGGCCAAGGCTTTGGGGGGGAGGTCAAGGTTCATCGGGGGATTCTGAAGCACTGTTTTTTCACTGGGTGCTTAAAAGCAAAAGGAGAAAACAGGGCGGAACTGCAAGCTGGGGAAAACATTTGACTGAGGCAAGATAGCTGCGCAAAAAAAGTAAAATGGCTGACGAACCCCAAAAAATTTCAGGGGAAAATTACCAGAACCTTAAACGGGGGGGTCTTTTTTTGTACCTATTTTTACACAGAACATAAACTTTATTGGCCCTTTCATACCCCGCTGCCGTAAAAAAAAATCATGTCCCGGTGGTTTTTTTCGGCACTTTTCCATTAAAAAACGGACTTGTGCACAGCAGCATGGGATAAGGGTAATGTCATCCTGAAAAAAAAAAGCCCACTATTTTAAACATCGAAGAGGTATTATGTAAGAAGATGTCATTTTAGCATTAATGGGGGTCATATATCCTCTCAAAAATGTCGGGTCCCCCACTAGTGTTTTCCAAATTGAAACACCTTCTCATATCAATCCCCCAAAATGCGCCCGGTAATGCCCCACCACAAAAGGGTTTCAACAAAATCAGAAACAAAAATTTTTTTTGTCTTTTCAGTTAAGGCTTTTTATTTTGTAAGCTCTATGTTGGAATTTTTAAATTATCTAGATTTTATTGTCACTTCATTTTTTTTTACAGTCCCCCGGGAAATTTCAGCACGTAAACTTTTATTTTGCAGTTTATCATCTTAATATAACAAATATAATTTTTTAAAAAGGTCTTAATGTTTTTTAAAAAAAACTTTTTTTTAGTTTTCGGGGAACCCAAAAAAAAAATGTCACATGCTTTTTTAGGGTTCAAAAAATTGGGAAAAAAAACAAAGAAAATTGTTCAAACAAGGGGGGTGGAACCATCTTTTTTAACATAAATTAACAGAATTTTGAAAGTGGGAAATACGTACCACCAGGGGATAAAGTACATGGAAACCCCTGTACGGGAATGATCAAACGCAAAAACAAGGGGTTTCCTTATAAAACCCCGGTGGCTTTCTTTGTCTTGGGGCCGTTCAAGTCTCCAACCCCAAAGATCAAAACCCCCAGTAAAATGTTCTGTACCGTACCTTTTATACCGAAGTAGAGGCTAAACTTGTATTCCTCCCTTTTGGGGGTTTTTTTTTTAAAAACATGTATGTTGCCTCAAGGGATTTTTGGGACAAGCGATTACAGTCAGGACAAAATTTTTTAAAAAGACAAAAAATTTTTTTTTAAAAGTCACGCTTACTTTTTCAAAGGGGGAATTGCATATTCGGAATGTTATAAGAGTGTTTTTTCAAAATTATGAAAAATCAATTTTGGCTAAAAAAAAGAACTTTACCCCCCAAAAACTTTCAATATTCGCCCTGCCTTTAAAAGGGGGCCCCCATAACCTCTTTTCAGTGACTTTTCACGTTGTGGGTGTTGTGGGGGACTGGCTGGAGACAATCTGCATGTTAAGAAAAAAAGAACACGGAATTTAAAAGGAGGCGGTGCTTGGCATCTTTTTTTCCTTTTTAACCAGGTTTCTCAAAAGAAACAGTGATCATCTTGCTGCACAAAAAAGGCCTAACAGGGAAGAGTATCGAGCTAGAAAGATTGCACCTCATCAACAATCTATGACATCAAAAACTTCAAGGGAGGGTTCCATTTTGAAAAAAAGGCTCCAGGCGCCAAGAAACCCCACGCGGGAACCGCCAAAAATGTTTAGCTGCGGGGGGGTACCACTCAGATTTTGCCAGAAGGCAGGCGGTGTGAGTGCATTCACGCATGAAGGGGGAAATTTTGGGGAAAAAGCGGGTCAAAAGGAGGGCACCCAAAAAGAACCTTTTTCCTCCAAAAAAAACACATGGACAACTGAAAATTTGCAAAAAGGAAGGCAGTGGACGGGGGAGGGTAAACTTTATTTTCTCTGATGAACCCCTTTTTGAATTTTTTGGACATCAGGGAAAACCCCTCATTGGAAAAAAAAGGTGGCGCTACCACCGTTTTGTTCATCCAAATGTTAAGCATCCTGAAACCATTCATGGGGGGGTTGCTTCCACCAAAAGGGGAAACGGCTCTTTTCACAGTCTTCCTTTTAAAAACACAGCCATGAAAAAGAAGGGGGCCAGAAGTCCCCAAGAAAACTTCCCCAACCCTCCCAAAAGCAGTTTTGGGGATCAAAACCTTTTCCCCCATGATAAAAACCTTGCCAAAAAAAAGGTGAAAACTAAAGGGGTCGGGAATAAAACCCAAAAGATTTTGGGTCCATGGCCCGAAACTCCCCTTTTTAAAAACCCATTGGAACTTGGGTCAATCTCAAGGACGGTGGACAAAAAAAAACCTAAAATTCTGACAAAATAAACATTGATGTTCAAGAAGAACTGATCAGTCGGGTTTTTGGGCCAAAAGTGTTGAGACATCCCCGGGGAAAGGGGGAAAAACCAAAGAAAAGGGGGCAACACTGCAAAAATTATTGTGCATTAATCATTCAAAATGTAAAAAAAAGTTTTTTTTTACCTTTGTTTAAAAATTTTTTCTGTCGTGTAAAAAATCTGTCAAACAACAAAAAACCAAGGGGGACCCCATCTTTTGAAAATAAAAGTTTTGGGCTTCTCAAAAATTTTGGCCAGATGTATCGAACAATATTTTATGAAAAATTTTACGGAAAAACTTGGGCCCCAAAAATGATAAAGAAATGAAAACCCAAATTTTGGGCTATTGCTTTGCCTCGACCACCCACGGGGGTTTAAAAAAATTTATCTAAAGGGGGAAAAAAAATTTCCCCTTTCTGTGTGTATACTTTTCTGACATACACCCCAAAAAACAAGGTTAAATTTTGAAAAGGGGATTAGTTTTTTCACTTTTAGTTTTTTTGGGCCAATTTGGCTTGTTTAAAATTACAGGGGGCAAAAGTCTTTTTAAGTGATTTACTGAATTGTCCATAAATTTTTTCTCCCAAACCCCCCTTCCGCCGTCCGCTTCTTTTTTGTAATTTTTGATTCGCGTCCTCCTGGACTTGCAAAACACTTTTTGGGTCCACAAAAAGGGAAATGTTCTCAACCAATATAAAAGGAAAATGTACCTGTTGGTCGGCCCAATATCACCCCAAAGGGGTGTTTGGGGCCATACACTTAGATCTATTTTTTTTGATTAGAAAAACACATTACCCATTGGATATTTGATGAAAATTTTCCTTGGGGAAATGAGAACCTATTTTTTATTTCTGTATTAAAACACTATTTCCCCCCATCATAATCCCCCTTCCAACCCCTTTTTTTTTTCCCCACCATGGACCCCTTTTTCCCTCCCGCGAGATCTATTTGGGGGTCCCACAAAGGCATCCTTTTTTAAACAGAAAAAGGAGTCTAAAAAACCCCCAACTTTTTCCTTGAATGGGATCCCACAAAAAAAATTTTAACATTCCCCCAAATGAGGAAATTTGCTATTTTTGTAACAGTGTTCAAATCCCTGGTATGCCACCAATTCGTGTTTGATAATAGGTCATCATGTTGCAGTTTAATTTAAAGTCAAAAAAAAAAGTTTTTGGGGGTTTTTTTTTAAAAAAAGAAAAAATGTAACCCTTTATGCCATTAAAAATTTTTTATTATTTACTTTTTTGCCCATGCCAACCCCCCCGGGTTTTGGCCCGGGCCCGTCAGTCCTCAGCAATGGATTTTTGAATTTTGAGGGGGCAGGCTGCGGGGGGTTGGGGCCGTGTTCCCCAAAATTTTGGCCCCCGATTGTTTTTTTCCCCTTTTTTTTTAAATAAAAAGGGCCCAAAGGGGGAAAATTTTTCCACATTTTTATGAAATTTTGGGAAAACCATGGGAAAAACAGCTTGAAAAGTGGAAATAAATTTTTTTTTATTTTAAAAACCCCCCTTTGGGGTTTTTTTTAAAAAATCGGACAAAACCCCCCTTTAAAAAAACAAAATTAAACCCACTCGATGGCCCAAAAAATTTAGATGGTCTCCCTTTTAGGGTTTTTAAAAAATGTTACATTTGGTTGGCAATTTTAAACTTTTTTTTAAAAATTTTTTGTAAATTTATAAAAGGTTTTTGAAGCAGATTAAAAGCCAGTTTTAGAAAATTTTTAAAAAAAGGGGGGGAAATTTTTTTAAAAACCTGTGAGCATGGATGGGATTTTGGTTTTAAAAAAATTTTTTTAAAAAGGGGAATTTAAAGGGAAAAATTTTCCCTTTTCTTTGGTGAAAGCTGTGTACTCTTTTTGGGGCCCCTTTTGGTTTCAAGCCCGGGGCACTGTATGGGAAAAAAAAGGGCTTATGATGAAACTGTTTCATCAAAAAATTTCCCAAAAAAAGGGATGAAAGTTAGCTTCATTTTCTTTCCCCCAAAGACTTTTTTAAAAATGATTAAAAATTTTTATTAAACAAAATTTTTTTTTAAAAAAATTTTAGATAAAAATTTAAATTTTTTAAAAATAAGGGGGTTTTTTCCCTTTTTTTTTTGGGTTTTTTTATTTTAATGTTGATACAAAACAAAAAAACAATGGCAACCACAGGAAAACGGAGGTGGGTATGAGTCTTTTTGACATAACAAAAAGTGGTTTTTTTTGTGAAAACTTTTCCCCTTTTTTTTTTTTTTATGGGGAAAACCACGACAAATTTTACACTTTTTTATTGGGAGGTATTTTGGGGGAAAGGGATCAGTTTTAAAGAAGAGTTACAGTTTTCGAGGCAGAGCCAAGAAAGGAAATTTCCCTTTTTTTATAAAACCCCATTCGAAAACCCCCCTTTTAAAATTTGGGGGTTTTTATTATGCACAAAAACAGCTTTAAACTTTTTTAAAATCCCCTTAGATTTTTTTGTACCCCTTTTGGGTTTTTTTTTTTTGTCCTATAATTTGCAATTTTTTTTCGGATCCCACTTTTTTTCCAGCGTCACAAGATGGGGTTGTGATCTGGGAAAAATTTTTTTTCAATCAACACCTTTACTCTTTTTTTAGTTCACAAACCTTCCCCAAAAAAATTTTTTTTACTGCCCGGGGAAAATTATTTCCCCAAAAAAAGGGGCCCGCCATTGGGGAAATTTTTTTCCCTGAAGGGGGTGTTTCGGTCTTACCATGTTTTGGGGGTAAGGTCAAAAAAACAAACCACATTAGCAGGAAAAAGGTTTCCCCAAAAAAACCCATGTTTTTCCCTGCGTTCTTTCCATACTTTTTCCCGGGGGTACCACACCCCCTTTTAGCATCAAAATGAACTGGCCACCACAGTTGTAAAAAAAAAGACGATTAGTAAATACATTGGGTTTGACTGGTTAACCCCGGGGACTTTTCGGTTGCAGCTATGAAAAATCAGTTTTTTCCGTATATGAATTTCTGTTTTCAAAAAAAATTTGGGGTTCAAAGAAAGTTTTCCCCACCTTCCCCCCTTTCCCAATCAAAAAAATCTTTTTGATTTTCCCCCTTTTTTTGTCTTTAACTCCCAAAACCCTGATCTCCTTTTAAAAAGGGGCAGTTAAGGGATTATGCCTCTTTGCGCTTTTTAATGGCTTGAGAAATTTAAATGTTGTGCCCCCCCCGGGTTTGGGAAACTTCAGGTCCGGCTTCCCCGGGGGGGGGGTTGGGGGACACACCGAGAACATGTTGGGTCAGTTTTTCTGACCCCCGTGTTACAGTT
>JARQOD010000002.1:150809018-150884928 GCA_033576555.1 Oophaga sylvatica
AAGCCAATTTCCCCTGAAAAAAACCAAAAAATAAAAAAAAATTTTCCCCCTCCCCCCCGACGTTCCCCCCCCAAATTGTCCCCCTTTTGGGGGTTAAAATTTTTTTTCAGCCTGGGGGTTGCCAAGATGGATTTTCCAGAAAGGGAAAACCCCATGGTAAAGTGAGCTGGCAAAAAATTTGCGCGTGAGCAGCGGGCCCTTCATCGAGGTTCCCCCCGGGTATGGGACTGCTTTCCACCCGGGCTGAACAGCGGGCCCCCTTTTGCCCCGTGGCCCAAATCACTGAGTTCACCGCATTCGCTAAAAGACTTCATGCGTCAAAAAACTGGGGGGGAAAACTCAGAGAAAAACCCCATTTTTAAAAACAACAATTTTGTGGGTCATCGGTGGTTTGGTTTATGGGGAATTTTTTGCTATAAATTTTTTAAACTTTGTTTTTTTCCTTCAGTTCTTTTTTTTAATTGTATTAGTTTTTTTCCCCATGCAGTTTTTTGTTATAATTTTTTTGTGCATTAGGGTTTTTCCCAAAGTTATTTAGATTGTCAGTTGTTTTAAAAAAAACAATGGGAATTGTGACCGCCCTTTCCCAAGTTTGGAAAAATTTAAATTTTGGGGGGGGAAAAAAAACCCTTATAAATAGAAATTTAAACAAAAATTATTTATTTTTTTTTTGCCCATATTTTGGGGTTTATTTCAAGATCCCAAACCCCCCCAAAGAAGGGGGTTGGACATTGTTGACCTTAAAAACAAGCCCGGTCCCAAAGGACCCTACGGAAAGCAAAAAAATTTTCCTTGCCCACTTTGTCTTTTTTATTAAAAAAAAAAATAAAAAAAAAGTTTTGCCAAAAAAATTAAATTTTTTTTTGGGGAAAAAGTTTTTGTAACATTTTTTTTTCCCGCCCCCTTTTAACACCCCGAAAATTTATGTAAATTTTTTTAAATTTAACTTTGAGAATTTCATAAAAAAAGTAAAAATCGCTTTTGTTTGAAACCCTCCCCCCCAAAAAGGGCTATAACAAAAAACTGTCCCTCCCCTTTGGAAAAATCCCCTTTTTTGGTAAAAAATTTTGTTTTTGGGTATTTTTTTTTTTTTTTTGGGTTAAAGGGCCTAAAAGAACCCGTTTTAATTTACCTGCCTGTTTCCCTGGCGCTGTTTCCTTCTAGTCAGAGATTCACAGACCCCCAGGGATTCTGCAGTTTCTTTGCTTTCACTTTTGGACAGGATCTTTTTTTTTCAAATTTGCCTCCAGTGTTGACAGGGCGAGATTCCTGATGTCATTTTTTTTAAACAGCGGCCCCCCACTCCCAAATGGGGGGGCCCCATTTAAATTAAAATGACTCGCATGAAGAGTGTTTGATGATGTGGGGTTTTAAAAATTGAAGCTGCGAAGCCCCCACGAGTGGTATGGATCACTTGACCCGGCATAGGCAGGAGTCGGGAATTTTCCCCTTTTCAGTTTTTTAGTACGAAAAAAGTAAAAATCCCCCCGAAAACCCCTTTAAAGGGGGTTTTTTTTTGTGAAAAAATGGGAAAATATAAAGCAAAAAAGTTTAAAAATTTTTATTGTTGCATTTGTAATGACTGTATTATAAAAAATAATACAAAATTTTAAAAAGCTCCGTTAAAAAAAAAAAAAATTAAGATTGGGGGTTTTTGTTCATGTGCTTCAAGTAAGGGAATGAAAAGCCATATTTACCTTAAAATAAAATCATCAACTCATACTGCAGAAAAACATGCCCTTCACAGATACGTTGATGGAAAAATACAAAGCTATGGCTCTTAGGACATGGTGACACTTAAAACAAGTGACAAGAGTAGCTCCGCTCAATGTACCCGCAGTTTATTTTTTGTTGTTTCAGTTTTCCAAAATTGTTGCAGGTGCAACATGTGTGATGAGTGAGCGTACACGGCTATTGTGTTATCCGAACACGCTCTGGTGTTATCGGAGTGTCTTCGGCGTGCTCGAATAATATGTTCAAGTCCCCGCAGCTGCATGTCTCTCGGCTGTTAGGTAGCCGCAACCCATTAAGGGGATGCCTGTTTCTAAGGCAATCCCCCCCAAAAAAAATTAAAGAATCATTCAGTCATCTACAACAATGGAAGAATTAACAAATTGTGAACGTAATGGTGATAAAACTGAAAAAAATTCTATTCGTTATGGCAAAAATACATGTGGATGTTATGTGGTGGGAAGGAATGTTGGTCTCTGGAGCCAGTTTGTTATTAAAAAACAAACAGTACGTTCCTCATCACTCCTTGGGTCCAGTTCTGAGTGTAACAATTATGTGGGTACTATGGAATCTAATTGCGTGGGATAAAACTAAACTGAGACCAAAGCTGAGGCAAAAAAGTGTATTTAACAAAATAAGAAATTGAACCAAATCTAACAGAGATCTTCGTGCAATAGTAACGAAGTGCACAGCACAATATAGAAATGAACAGCAACTGCATAGCAGGACGCGACCGCTAATACGCACAAGTCAAGCAGTAATATGAAGCGAGAGTACGCACAGCACTTAACGTAGAAGTCCAGCAATAATATGAGCAAGAGTGCACACAGCACTTAATGTAGAAGTCCAGCAATACACAGGTGGAGCATTAACAGGAAAAGGTTACTAAATGTACCTTTAGGGCTGAAAAGTCCTGCTCAACTCCAGCACCCCACACAGAACACAATCTGAGAAATGATAATGATGTCAGAATCTCTTACTGACCACAGCAGTTTCAGAGATGAGTAGCTCCACACTAGATGTCCGGACAAAGTAACACCGGCATGATCAGGAAACCGCACAGTGAGCTGAAGGCAGCTGTAAGTGGAGAGGCAGAGCACCGAGTAACGAGTAGCAGCAGCAGCAGGAACTCCAGAAGCAGACCAGGAGGAAGCGCAGAAGCCAGCAGCAACAAAATAGGCAAGGAGGATCTCCTGAGCTGGACTTAAATAGCCGGACAGACAGGAAGTTCCAGGACAGGGCGAGGTACAAGACTCCATCTTGGACAAGGACAAACAGGCACAATGGAAAATCCGGAGTCCTTACACTGAGTCTTTACTGCTGCTGCTGGTGTCTGGCATTGCTTACGGCGCTGACATCACATCAACAGTGCGGCAGCAAATCTGTGAGCTTTGCGGCTCTGCTCGTGTAGATGGAATGCTCCACTGAAAGCTGCTGAGCTCACTGATTGGCTGCTGCGCTTTTGATGTAACATTAGCGCCACTGCCAATACCAGACACCGGGAGCAGCGGTGGACCCAGGAAGGGTGAATAAAGGGCAGTTGTTTATCTTATAACAAATTGCACCCAAGGTTCTGAATTTTCTGAACCCGGGACAACCCCTTTAGTCTTGTGGCTAACCACTGTTTAAATGTCAATAATAGACAAAAATATATTACATATTGTTTTTAATTGTCTGATTTTCACTTTTGATAATGCTATAAAAATATCGTGCAGCAAAATCTTTTCTTTCCTAAATATTCAACTTGATAATAAGAGGTTTCTCTGTAGATACTAAAGCAGAGTAAAAAAGAATGGAAAATGAGGTACACAGACACGTGTAATGTGTTAGGAATACAATGCTCAAAGAAGTGGGTTTCTATAAATAGCTGGTGCTGAGGAAATAAATCTCAAAATTCTGGCTGGCTGTCAGCAAAAACTGGGTCTGTCTGAGCTTATTTTTAGACATTTCAAAGCAGAACGCTGAAAAATCATTTTCTGCAGGATACATTGTCCCAAATTTCCAATCATGTGCTGTCAGGTCCTTTATTTTATTTATAGTCTAACACCTGTTTCTGCTTTTGTTCTTGTCTGAACTTATTTTTTTTTGTTCTTTGTGAGTAAAATGGAACATGCAGGTTATAAATGAACAGTTAAGTCACTACTTGTCTGATGTTTCACTTCTAGCACCTTTATCACAGCTAGTTTAGTTTTTGAGCACAGCAAGTATAGTGGTCCCTAATATTACTGTGATCTCCAGCTGCTTCCATCTTAATATGGCTTTTTTCTCAGGACATCTTAAGGCAAGACCGGATTCAGCTAATAGAACTGGGTCATGTGTCTACTGTACAAAGCCTTAAAGATGCTAATAAGTGATTTCTGACTGTTAGGGAGTCATTTTTTGGTCGCCTTCGTATGCCCTCATCATGCAAATATTTTTTTGCCTTTCTAAAAGCTGATAATGGCACGCGGACGCACCCCACAATAATCAATGAGACCCTTGTGCTTCTGTATACATGATTTGTGCAGCAGATTTACTCATGAATAATGTTTGTCTGTTCCTTTAAACAGAACAATGTAATGGAATGTTATGTATGAAACCTAAAACTTAGAACTTATTTCATGGTCCTAAATTGGTGACCAGCAACCATCTGCATTATTAAATATAATGAAAATATAATGAAAAAATAGTATTTTTTTTGTGATTTCCATGACAGACTCAATCTTTAGCTTCATCATTATCTACAAGACAGCTACTTAGAATCTGCAGACGATTGTCTCAGTATCCAGATGAGAGTCTTCATCATGCTGTTAACAAGGCATGCCTCTCAAGGTGAGTTTTGTTGCCCTGTTACCTTGTATACGTAGCTTGTTACTATCAGTTGTGTATCCCAGTCCCCTGATTATGCAATAAATGCGGCGAAACATGTCTGCGAGTGGGGCTCTAAAGAGGGGCAATGCTTTTTAATGTACGCTACATGGATTCTTGAATCCTAGTGATTGCATAGTACTATAATATTCAACAAGAAATAATAACAAATAGCACTTATGGAAAAAAAATCAAATAGTATCAAGCCGTTAGGAAGGCACCAAATTGTCACCAGGTTTTCCCATGATAATCCAGCAATACCATGTTGTTAAGCTCTCCCGTCAGTTCCAAACAACCTCTATACCAGTGCTGCTGCCCTGCATACCTCTAAAACTAAGCCTTAATAGTGTCCTGCGCTATTTGTTATTCAGCGCCAAGCAATGGGCCTTTCTGTATCACGCTCTGCGCACCCTCTCTGGCTGCTATCGCTACCCGTTCATCTATGATTAACAAAACAGAACTCGGCGAAGGAGAAAGCAAATTCTGCTCATCTTTAATGTGCATGCACAAGACTTATCAGGAGGTGTAGATTTGTAGGAGACGACATACATGCTCAATCACTGATTGAGGGCTGTCAATTGTAAGCAGAGAAGGTTGGTCTTAGCTGTCGATTGATCTGTTTTTTGCCAATTGCCATAAGACGCCAGACAAGACTATGGCTTAGTTTTAGAGGTTTGTGGGACAGCAGGGCTTGTATAGAGATATTGTAGGCAGTTGACATGAGAGATTTACAATATGATGAGGACGGTTTATAATGGGAAAACAAGTTTCAATTCTTTAATTGTGTCTAAAAAAAAATTGCAATTGTTGAGATACCACAAGAAGATGGAGACACATAAAGGAGAGCGCTTTCAAATCAAATGTTGAATTGTTCCTCATGGAATGTTGCTTATCACATTGCATGTAAGAGTGTTTTACAGCCTGTCGCTCGTACCTTCTTTTGTCTTCTCTACTGTTGGTATTTTGAAAATAGATATGTTGAACACATCTGCCGCTATGCTTTACAGGCACATAACTGGGATTTTTCATTATTCACAGTCACACCAATTGAAACGATTCCAGAGTTGAGATAGGATCGTTGCAAAGGCGTAAGAGACGAGAGGTGTTTTGGAAATACAAACTTGACAGCTTGGTCTCAATGAAGGGTTGGAAAGCAACTTCTGATCACTTGTGTTTTTGGGGAAATAATTTTGATTCAGACTCATCGATTTGTACCATTTAGCAATACGGTTCTTTATTTCAGATGGAAAAAAATATTAATATTTTTTTAATATGTTATCCTTATGCAATCATCTCCTAATCGTGCAGATCACAATGAATGGCATTTAATAGAAGTTGTTTGCCATAAACGGAGATCTGGTTGCTTCAGTTCAAACAAAGAACTGAAACAAAGAAGAGGCTTATTAAGTATCCATAAACCGGTCCGGATACCAAAACAAAACTGCCTTTTCCAGGACAAAGTGAAACCCTAAATAATCCATACAGTAGTGCGGGTCCTCCGGCTCTGGTTAGTGTCCAGCTCTTTAGTCCTTAGCAAAAGCTGACTAAACAAAAAAAGAACGGTAATTCCACGGCACTGCTACAGATTGAAGAAAAGGGTGTATGTTCTATGGCTCTTTAGTCATTCATACATAAAAAAAAGATGTATAGATAATTGGATTTTCATATAGTTCAGCACCAAAATTGAACCACAACAATTTGTAGATGAACTAATAAAAATCACTGAGGAATAAAATTAACCATTTTTTTCCCAACATAGTATCATTTTTTTTTTTTTAGACTCAAAATATCAAGACAGTGAGGGGAATATTGTAACTTCTACAAACTTCAAAACATTGATGTCAACAGCTACCTTGAATTTTATATCTGCCACTTTCCCGAATGGATCAAAAATATTCTATGCGGACAATATTGAATGATTGGGAAAAACTGTACTCTACATACAGATTTTTTGAGCAAGTCAAAGATATTGGAAAGAAGATTCCTAGAAAATGGATACCCTAAAAGTATTCTCAACGATGCGTTTAATTGCACAAACAATCTCAAATAGTCAGAATTCTTTTCCAAAAAAACAAAATGAGAAATCTAATCAAAAGCAACATCAGTGTAATGAGAAACAATAAAGTCAAATCTGAACCGTATGGTAGCAATTGAAATGCAGCTTTATAACATCCTTCAACAAGTCATTCAAATCAATCAGAACTGCACTGTCCAAACATTACTACATTATTCAAAGTGACCATTTACTGTCAAAGGTTCTACCCCCAAATCCAGGGGTCATTTTCTGGAAGAATATGACCCTTAAAAATCATGTAGCCCCCAGTTGTATCAAACGAACAAATAATACAACCAAAATCAGACTGGGGGATTATCCTTTTTTTTTCCAGCATTAAAACAATGTTTTCAGTGCAGCAATGTAAATGTAAATGCTGCTTGATTATAAAACAAAACAGCAAAAGAAACACAGCACAAGTCTAAGACTTACTATGTTAAAACATATACCTGATCACATTACAAATCAATATCAGGAAATAATGACTCCTACTGGATTTTCAAGTTATCCACACTAGCAACTGAAGGATTAAATGAACCCATTGAAAACCCTAGATCATTTTCCAGTTCCAGCAGATCCACAGTCAGGAGGAGTCGCCAAATATAAAATATGATAACTAAAAAAATGGGAAAAAGAAGGCTAAAAAGAAAAAATACGTTTTTTATTTTTTTATTTTTATTATACAATTTTAAGACATCCTACATGTACTCAACATAGTTCACATTTATATATGACAAATGGTTATTTTTTGCAAATTTTACATCTGTGACTTGTGTAAATTGTTGGTTTTAAATAATTATTTATGGTTTTAAGCTGTCTAGAAGTTTTTTCCCTCCCCTATATAAGAAAAATGGCTCTGCATAACATACTATACCTGATGGAGGAGTCATCCCGACTTCGAAGCACGTTAAGTATGAATGAATACAGACCCAGAGAACATACACCCTTGTCTTTACTCTGTGGCAGTGCCCGGGAATCTCTTCCCACCAGCGGCAGCAGTCGGAGCAGCAGCCCTTCGCTCTTACAAATACAGAGTTGTGCCAGGTCACAACCCAGGCAGGTGAGCCCATATAATCCTTTGCTTACTGTGACCCATATTGAGGGTAACACAATTGGAGCACCCTTTCTCTTTGTCTTAACAAAAACAGACAACACTGGAGGTCTGCAGACCTCCACTCACAGAGATTAATTGAGGCAGGTGAACTACCTTTTATAGCCCATTCAGAGACCTGAAACTTGAGGATTGTGAGCAACCGATCCCTTCCAGCTCTTTCAACTGCTCGTAAAATCTGATCCCGTGAATCCGAGCCCATAGAAAAACCTCTCAGCAAAATATGTGCTGGAGCCTTCTTCTCCGGGTACTACATCACCGAGGCTTGGCATCTCGGGGACACATATCTCTTGTCCAGGACCTGTCCAGCTGCTAACTTATAGGTAAACATGTATTATTCACACCTTTAACCCCTTTAAAAAAGTGTAAAGGTGGCAGCACTGTCCATTCACATAAAAAGGGTTACATCATAATAAAGAGTTTGTTTTGCTAGATTTTATTTTATGGTCAGCAACTGGAAGCCATCTTGGACAGTTTTTGGAGTAACTGCACATTTCTAATACTTTGTATGTACTTAGTTACTCTCTTTCTAAATAGGATTTCGTTCTCAATAAACCATTATTGTATTGACTTCCTAGATTTTTGCCAAGTCTGGCTCGATCATCTCTACATAAAGCATTGATGGATTCAGGGATAGAGGAAACTAGTGCAGAAATGGAAACCCTTCAAAATAAAGATTTCAGCTGTAAGTATATTTGTCTTTTATTATATTGTTAGAAGTCTCACTTTTAAAGGAATCTGTCACCCCTGGGACGCTTTTAAGCTATTACTATGGGCATACAGGTAATAGAATGGTTAAACTAGTCTTGTCTGTATGCTTCATAGCTGAGGTCTAGGTGTTGAGAAATGTACTTTTAATGTTTTAGGTTAATGATTTCTTACAGGCTCCGGGGCGTGCATTGCCTGGAAGAAATCCCTGCCTCCTGTCTTCATTACAATAGCATCCCCTCCCATGCACGTCACACTGCCCTGTGACGTGCAGTTGCGGCGCCGTAATTCTGCGCATACACCGTGCACTCACACGGTTATGGGTGCCTTATCCGCCCTTCTATGAGTGTCTTGACACTCACCATACTCTGCTGCGGGGAGCTAGCTTCACTTACATGCAGCTCTTTCCATTCAAGTCTATAGGAGCAATAGAAAGACCCGAATGCTACTCGGTGTTTCGTTCTCTTGCAGTCTATGAGCAGCTCTGCATTCATTGGCGAACAGGGGTCATAGGCAGTTTTCGCCGTAGAAAACAATGTATGAACCAGCATTTATTGTTATGTACCGATGACAAAATATGAGTGTTTGCGATTTTTGTTTTTGTTTTTTCTTTTTTTACATCTTCAACATATGTGTAAGCGGAAGAATTAATTATTGTACGTCGTAATAATTATTACTGTTTTTCTAGGTGAAATAAAATCTGGTATACTAAGACTTGGCAATATTACTGTACCAGTATTTAATGCCGATGAGAAGATGAAAGTGCCAGATGTCCTGTTTTATGAAAATGCACAGGTAAGTAGCAATGCCAATGTAAATGTATACATCCATAAAATTATAAATGTATGTGTGTATATACACACATATATGGGGGTATACAGTTTAAATAATTTAATTATATTTTCAATTGTGCATGGTTTTCTTGAATACACGTAATCTTTGATAACTCCACCCCCCCCAAAAAAAAAAAAACTTCCATCTGGTTAACCCCTTTACTCCTGTGGGTTGTTTGCATGTTAATGACGGACCAATTTTTTACAATTCTGACCACTGTCCCTTTATGAGATTATAACTCTGGAACGCTTCAACGGATCTTGGTGATTCTGACATTGTTTTCTCGTGACATTTTGTACTTCATGATAGTGGTAACATTTCTTCGATATAACTTGCGTTTATTTATGAAAAAATGGAAATATGGCGAAAAATTTGAACATTTTTCAAACTTTGAATTTTTATGCCCTTAAATCAGAGAAATATGTCGCACAAAATAGTTGCTAAATAACATTTCCCACATGTCTACTTTACATCAGCACAATTTTGGAACCAAAATTTTTTTTTGTTAGGAAGTTCTAAGGGTTAAAAGTTGACCAGCAATTTCTCATTTTTACAACACTATTTTTTTTTAGGGACCGCATCACATTTGAAGTCACTTTGAGGGGTCTATATGATAGAAAATACCCAAAAGTTACACCATTCTAAAAACTGCACCCCTCAACGTGCTCAAAACCACATTCAAGAAGTTTATTAACCCTTCATGTGCTACACAGGAATTTTTGGAATGTTTAACCCCTTAACGACTGCCGATACGCCTTTTAACGGCGGTCATTAAGGGTACTTAAACCACAGCGCCGTTAATTAAAAAAAAAAAAGTGGAAAAAGTGAATAGCGCCCCCAGAGGTGCATTTTCTCCGGGGTCTCGGCTACCGGGGGTAGCCGAGACCCCAGAGAACATGAATCGGGTCGGTTTTTACCTACACCGATGTTGCGATCGCCGTTATTAACCCTATAACGGCGATCGCAAAAAAAAAAAGTTGTGCCATTTAATTTCTCTGTCCTCTGATGTCATGGGACATCAGAGGACAGAGAAAAAGGGTCCCCAGGACCGCCATGTGGCCCCCGATCCCTGCATGTGGTCCCGGGCCCTACATTGTCCCCTGGTGCCGCCGCTATGAAGAAAATGGCGGGCACATGCTCAGTGCGCCCGCAGCTATGTGCTGGGGGGGATGGGCAATATTCTCACCGATCCCGGTGTTGCGATCGCCGCTATACAGCATAACGGCGATCGCAAAAAAAAAAAAATGATTTCTCTCCCCTCTGATGTGATCGCACATCAGAGGGGAGAAATGAGGGTTCCCAGGTCCCCCGGAACCCCCCTGTACCTGCCGGTGTCCTCCGGCAGGTCCCCCTGGCCTCCGATCCTCCCGGTCTTCTTCCTGGAAAAATAAATGGTGATCACAGTGATCAAAATAAAAAAAACAGTACATAACCCCCCCCCATTTATCACCCCCTTAGTTAGGGACATATAATAAAAAATAGAAATTATATTTATTTTAATTTTTCCGTTAGGGTTATAATTAGGGTTAGGGTTAGCATTAGGGTTAGGGTTATAATTAGGGTTAGGGTTAGGCTGGGTTCATACTGCGTTATGGCAGTCCGTTAGACGGACTGCGTTACACCGCGGTATAACGCGGTGTAACGCAGTCCGTTAACGCTGCCATTCACCCCCATTTGAGGGCGCATCGCGACGCATGCCGTAAAGCGGCATGCGTTTGCAACGTGCCATCATTCAGTGACGGAGCCTCGGACGCGGGCTGCAGCGTCTGGGCTCCGTCACCACTAGCGCAGATGAATCATCTGCTGATTCCTCTGCGCTAGCGGGTATAGCATAACGCGATCGCGTTATGCTATACCGTTACCAGCCCGTCAACGCTATGTGTAGAACAGGCTGGTAAAACGCAAAATGAACCCAGCCTTAGGGTTAGGGTTATAATTAGGGTTAGAATTAGGGTGAGGGTTACAATTAGGGTTAGAGTTAAAATTAGGGTTAGGGTTACAATTAGAGTTAGGGTTACAATTAAGGTTAGGGTTACAATTAGGGTTGGAATGAGGGTTGGGATTTAGGTTAGGATTAGGGTTGGGATTAGGGTTAGGGGTGTGTTGGGATTAGGGTTGGAGCTAGAATTGAGGGATTTCGACTATTTAGGCACCTCAGGGGGTCTCCAAACACGACGTGGCGTTCAAAAAGTCAAATGGCGCTCCCTACCTTCCGAGCCCTGCCGTGCGCCCAAACAGTGGTTTACCCCCAAGATATGGGGTATCAGCGTACTCAAGACAAATTGCACACCAATTTTGGGGTTCTAATTTCTCCTGTTACCCTTGGGAAAATAAAAATAGCTGGCTAAAAAAATCATTTTTGAGATAAAAAATGATTTTTTATTTTCACAGCTCTGCGTTTATAAATTTCTGTGAAACACTTTGGGGTTCAAAGTGCTCACCACACATCTAGATAAGTTCCTTAAGGGGTCTAGTTTCCAAAATGGGGTCACTTGTGGGGGGTTTCCACTGTTTAGACACATCAGGGGGTCTCCAAACACGACGTGGCGTTCAAAAAGTCAAATGGCGCTCCCTCCCTTCCGAGCCCTGTCGTGCGCCCAAACAGTGGTTTACCACAACATGGGGTATCCGCGTACTCAGGACAAATTGCACATCAATTTTGGGGTTCTAATTTCTCCTGTTACCCTTGGGAAAATAAAAAATAGCTGGCTAAAAAAATCATTTTTGAGAAAAAAAATGATTTTTCATTTTCACGGCTCTGCGTTTATAAATTTCTGTGAAGCACTTGGGGGTTCAAAGTGCTCACCACACATGTAGATAAGTTCCTTGGGGGGGTCTAGTTTCCAAAATGGTGTCATTTGTGGGGGGTTTCCACTGTTTAGGCGTATCAGGGGCTCTCCAAACGCGACATGGCGTCCAATTTCAATTCCAGCCAATTTTGGTTTGAAAAAGTCAAACGGCGCTCCTTCCCTTCCAAGCCCTGCCGTGCGCCCAAACAGTGGTCCCACCCCACATATGGGGTATCAGCGTACTCAGGACAAATTGGACAACAACTTTTGTGGTCTAATTTCTCCTGTTACCCTTGGGAAAATAAAAAATTGGGGACTAAACGATCAGGTTTGTGGAAAAAATATGACTTTTTATTTTCATGCCCGGGAGTTATAAACTTCTGTGAAGCACTTGGGGGTTCAAAGTGCTCACCACACATCTATATAAGTTCCTTAGGGGGTCTAGTTTCCAAAATGGTGTCACTTGTGGGGGGTTTCCACTGTTTAGACACATTAGGGCCTCTACAAACGCGACATGGCGTCCAGCCAATTCTGAGTTGAAAAAGTCAAACGGCGCTCCTTCCCTTCCAAGCTCTGCCATGCACCCAAACAGTGGTTTACCCCCACATATGGGGTATCCGCATGCTCAGGACAAATTGCACAAAAACTTTTGGGGTCTTGTTACCCTTGGGAAAATAAAAATTGGGGTGAACAGATCGTTTTTGTGGAAAAAATATGATTTTTTATTTTCACGGTTCAATGTTATAAACTTCTGTGAAGCACTTAGAGGTTCAAAGTGCTCACCACACATCTAGATAAGTTCCTTAGGGGGTCTAGTTTCCAAAATGGGGTCACTTGTGATGGGTTTCCACTGTTTAGACACATCAGGGCCTCTACAAACGCGACATGCCGTCCAGCCAATTCTGCGTTGAAAAAGTCAAATGTCGCTCCTTCCCTTGCGACCTCTGCCGTGCGCCCAAAAAGTGGTTTACCCCCACATATGGGGTATCGGCTTATTCAGGAGAAATTGCACAACAAATTTTGTGGTTCATTTTTTCTTTTAACAGTTGTGAAAATAAAAAATATTGGTTCCGAAGTAAAGTTTTTGCAAAAAAAGTTAAATGTTAATTTTTTCCTTCCACATTGCTTCAGTTCCTGTGAAGCACCTAAAGGGTTAATAAACTTCTTGAATGTGATTTTGAGCACCTTGAGGGGGTGCAGTTTTTAGAATGGTGTCACTTTTGGGTATTTTCTATCGTATAGACCCCTCAAAGTGACTTCAAATGTGATGTGGTCCCTAAAAAAAAAATGGTGTTGTAAAAATGAGAAATTGCTGGTCAACTTTTAACCCTTATAACTTCGTAACAAAAAAAAATTTTGTTCCCAAAATTGTGCTGATGTAAAGTAGACATGTGGGAAATGTTATTTATTAAGAAATTTGTGTGACATATCTCTCTGATTTAAGGGCATAAAAATTTAAAGTTTGAAAATTGTTACATTTTCAAAATTTTCGCCATATTTCCGTTTTTTTCATAAATAAACACAAGTCATATCAAAGAAATTTTACCACTAACGTGAAGTACAATATGTCACGAAAAAACAGTCTCAGAATCAGCTGGATTCGTTAAAGCGTTCCAGAGTTATAAAATCATAAATTGACAGTGGTCAGAATTTTAAAAATTGGCCCTGTCATTAAGCTGCAAAATGGCTCTGTCACTAAGGGGTTAAAAAAAAAATGAACATTTAACTTTTTTTCACAAAATATTTACTTCAGAGCCAATTTTTTTATTTTACCAAGGGTATCTGGAGAAGTTGGACCCCAAAAGTTGTTGTGCAATTTGTCCTGAGTATGCTGATGCCTCATATGGGAGGGGCAACCACTGTTTGGGCGCACAGCAGGGCTCGGAAGGGAAGGAGTGCCGTTTAACTTTTTCAACGCAGAATTGGCTGGAATTGAGATCGGACGCCATGTCATGTTTGGAGAGCCCCTGATGCTTCTAGACAATGGAAACCCCCCACAAATGACACCATTTTTGAAAGTAGACCCCCTAGGGAACTTCACAGAAGTGCTTCACAGAAGTTTATAACATAGAGCCTAAAAAATCATAATTTTTTCACAAAAATGCTCTTCTCGCCCCAAATTTTTTATTTTCCCAAAGGTAACAGGACAAATGTGACCCCAAAAGTTGTTGTGAAATTTGTCCTGAGTATGCCGATACCCCATATGTGGGGGGGGAACCACTGTTTGGGTGCATAGCAGACCCTTTTTATTGCAAAAAAGGTTTTTGCATCACCATATTATGAGAGCTATAATCATTCCATATTTTGGCCCACAGAGTCATGTGAGGTCTTGTTTTTTGCGGGACGAGTTGACGTTTTTATTGGTACCGTTTTCGGGCACATGACATTTTTTGAACTCTTTTTCGGTTTTTGGGAGGCAGAATGAAACAAAAACCAGCAATTCATGAATTTCTTTTGGTGGGGGCGTTTATACCGTTCCGCCTGTGGTAAAATTGATAAAGCAGTTTTATTCGTCGGGTCAGTATGATTACAGCGATACCTCATTTAAATAGTTTTTTTATGTTTTGGCGCTTTTCTACAATAAAAACTATTTTATATTAAAAATAATTATTTTCTCCTTTGTCTCATTGGGTGACACAGGACTGTGGGTGTATGCTACTGCCGCTAGGAGGCTGACACTAAGTAGATTTAAAAAATAGGTTAGCTCCTCCTCCGCCGTATACACCTTGACACTGGCCGCAGGCGAACCCAGTTCATGCTTAGTGTCTAATGGAGGCACACGTCTGGTTTCACCCAGACCATTTTTTTTTTCCCATGGAGACGAGATAGGGGCGACGGACCCTTTTGAAGGGGTCCGATCTCCCCAAACCATCAACGGGCGAGCACGTGGAGTGTCGCCTCCACGTATCCTCTCCCGCAACGTGGGACACTTATGCCGGACTCAGCCCTGACCTCCCTAGAGTATTGAAACCCTAGGCTGTACAGAGGCAGGAGATAGTCCGTGCGGCCCCCGCTGCATCACCAATGCCTGACTGCAGTGATGGAAGGGGCGGACGGTCCCTCTCCTCTTCCCCTGAAGGAAGGACGGAGTTTGGGTGCCTGCATCGTCCTTCCTTGGATGAATGCCCCCCTCTAACCTGAACGTGGATGGGGGGCCGGGAGGGCTCCTGGCTGGGCAGCGGCAACTGAAGTCCCGCCCCCTGAGGCGCGTCGACTTCCGGCGGGCCCGCTCCCGACGCTTAGGCGGGCATCGCCGCAAATTTAGTCCCCGGCTTTTGCCAGCGCTAGGCCGCGCCCAGAATCTCTGCCCCCAGAGGCGGGTTTGTTCTGGCGGGCCCGCCCCCCCGACTCTTGGGCGGGCACCTCCAAAAATTTAGGCCCCGGATTTGGCCGTCACTAGGCCTCATCCTGAAATCCCTCCCCGGAAGCTCCCAGAAGGAGGGTACGCCCACAGGCCTTATCTCTAAGCACACACCCCGGAATGGCGTGCTTTTTTGAAGGAGGTCACTGCAGCATCAGCAGCCTCCTCCTCTGTAGCCTCTTCGGCATTTTCCCACGCGCTCTCAGGACTTCCGGGGACACAGGACTGGGATAAGTGCTGGTCCTTCCGTGCCCGGTGGTTTCTTTCCCTCCGCTGCACCCTTTTTTGGTTTTGCTGCCCCATATCATAGTGTAATAATAATAATCTTTATTTATATAGCGCCATCATATTCCGCAGCGCTTTACAGTTTAACAGTTTCAAAACACGAGTCATAAGTAACAACGTTAACAATACAATAATTAAAGCAAAATAAGACGACCCTGCTCGTGAGAGCATACAATCTACAATGAGGTGGGGGAGATACAAAGTACAGGTGTGTATATACAATGGTGCATTTATAATGATGGTCAAGCCATCTTGAGGGAGTGAGGGCTGGATGGAGATAGTGAATGGGCTACACACACACACACACTTACACATAGAATGACTTTGATTAGTGAATGTGATAGGCCGCTCTGAAAAGATGTGTTTTGAGGGAGCGCCTGAAACCATGCAAATTGTGGATAGTCCTAATTTCTTGGGGTAGAGCATTCCAGAGGATTGGCGCAGCGCGGGAGAAGTCTTGGAGTCGGGAGTGGGAGGTACGGATTAGTGCAGAGGTTAGTCGAAAGTCGTTTGCAGAGCGCAGAAGTCGGTTAGGCCGATAGATAGAAATGAGGGAGGAGATGTAGGGGGGTGCTGCATTGTGGAGAGCTTTGTGGGTGAGAACCAGTACTTTGAATCGGATCCTATAATGAATGGGCAGCCAGTGTAAGGACTGGCGAAGAGCGGACGCGTCCGAGTACCGATTAGCCAGATGGATGACCCTGGCTGCTGCATTAAGGATGGACTGAAGAGGGGATAGTCGAGTAATGGGGAGGCCAAGTAATAGAGCGTTGCAGTAGTCCAGGTGGGAGTGGATCAATGCTACAGTGAGGGTTTTTGTTGTTTCCATGGTGAGAAAAGGGCGGATTCTAGAGATGTTCTTTAAGTATAGGCGGCAAGAGCGGGCAAGAGATTGTATATGGGAGGTGAAGGAGAGATTGGTGTCAAACATAACACCCAGACAGCGAGCCTGCTGCCGGGGTGTTATTATGGTGCCGCCCACGGAGAGGGAAATGTCAGATTTAGGGAGGTTAGTAGACGGCGGGAGCAGAAGAAGTTCAGTTTTGGAGAGGTTAAGTTTCAGATAGAGAGCGGACATGATGTTGGAGACTGCGGACAGACAGTCAGTGGCGTTCTGTAGTACAGCGGGGGTAAGGTCGGGGGATGACGTGTATAGTTGTGTGTCATCAGCATAAAGATGGTACTGAAAGCCTAATCTGCTGATGATCTGTCCAATTGGGGCCGTGTAGAGAGAGAAGAGAAGGGGGCCAAGGACTGAGCCCTGGGGTACACCGACAGTGAGAGGAAGAGAAGATGACGTGGAGCCAGAGAACGAAACACTGAAGGAGCGGTCAGAAAGATAGGAGGAGAACCAGGAGAGAACAGTGTCCTTAATACCTAGTGACTGGAGCCTAGACAGTAGGAGACGGTGGTCATCCGTGTCGAAAGCTGCAGAAAGGTCAAGATGAATGAGCAGAGAGTGGTCACCGTTACGTTTTGCTGTCAGAAGGTCATTGGTCACTTTGATGAGTGCAGTTTCAGTCGAATGTAGGGGTCGGAAGCCGGACTGTGAAGGGTCTAGGAGGGAGTGAGTGGAGAGGTAACGGGTAAGGCGGGAGTAGACTAGGCGCTCCAAAAGTTTAGAGATGAAGGGGAGATTGGAGACCGGTCTGTAGTTGTTTGTGCAGGAAGGGTCGAGAACGGGTTTTTTTAGTAGTGGATTAATGATGGAGCATTTGAAGGAGGATGGGAAAATGCCAGAGGAGAGTGAGAGATTAAAGATTGTAGTTAGGTGAGTTGTGACAACTGGGGAGAGAGGACTGGAGGAGGTGTGAGGGAATGGGGTCGGTAGTGCATGTAGTCGGACGAGAGGAAGAGAGGAAAAAAGTAGAACAGCGCTCCATCCAGGTGAGGAATATAGAAAAACTTTATTTCAAGCCATCACAAAGAACAACGTTTCTACCTAACAAGGTCTTTGTCAAGTATATACAGCATTTAAAAAGGGCGGTATTATATAGTGTGGAGCCCAATGCTTGCCCCAATCACAGCATAGAACACGCCCAGACATTAGCATATACAGAAAATAATACCACATAGACCCATGTAGCCAATACAAAACAGCGATCAGAGGTATATACATCATGTGATAAAAAATAATAAGCTAAACAGCTAAATTACAAAAAACATTTGTGCACATTATACATAGAAAAACACATTTATAGTGCGATGTTGTCCTGTTGTCATGGAGATCTTAGCCAATCCGGTCATCTCAAAGCCTGTGCCATATAGATTGAACCAATCCGATAAGTATTGTAATATGGCGCCAGAAATGAAATGGACCTACCCTCCGATGTAACACAAGTAGACACCAGCAATCCCGCCAATAGTGGAGCCCGTCTCTGTGGAGGAAAAACGCTAACTGCGTCATAGAACTGCGACATCCAGGAGGAGGAAAGAGGTCATATGTCATGTAATCCAAGCGCATGCGCATAGTGCAATGCCACAGAGCAGATACACTGATGACGTATCCACGCCTAGGTTTAATGCGTCCGTTGTCATGACTATTAGGTCACATGCCACAAGTGATAGAAACCGGCGCATGCGCATAGCAAACTACAGGAAAGTAGTGACGTATCCACATCTATACTACAGCGCCTGTTGTACCTACGGATCTACGACTAGGTTAGATGCGTTCGTTGTCATGACTACTAGGTCACATACCACAAATGATAGAAACCGGCGCATGCGCGCAGAAATCTACAGGAAAACAGTGACGTATCCACGTCCATACTGCAGCGCCTGTTGTCATGCCTATAGAGACCCACACATACTGATGACGTATCCACGTCAGAGCTTAATGTATCCATTATCATGGCTATAAGGTCAGGCACATACGCGTCAAGGATCGCAGCAAAGCGGATCACCAATCACCAATGTCGGATCCACATACATACTATGGCGCCTGTTGTCATAACTATGGAGAATATATAATCGAATCGTATCTTACTCACTAAAATAGAGTACCTATGTCTACAGAGTCTTCATTTCTAACTGGTACCAGAATGATAAGGTCATCTAGACATACTATCTAACTTTAATATATATAACACATAATAAAACAACAGGAACTGTGGGGCACAAGGAGAAAGAAAAAATATATATAACAAAAAATCATTCGATAAAAATTGCAAGAAATAAAAAAATACTTGCATATGTATATACAAACTACAGATAAACTTCTTACCCCTTGCTCTCCACAGAATCCTAAAAAAAATAGAAAAGGAGAAAGTTATAATCAATCAGCCATATAGATACATGTACAGTCATGGCCAAAAGTTTTGAGAATGACACAAATATTATATTTTCACATGATCTGCTGCCCTCTGGTTTTTATGTGTGTTTGACAGATGTTTTTACCACGGACAGAAATATAATAATTGCAAACATATGAGTAACAAAAGCTTATATTGACAGTTAGAATGAGTTAATGCAGCAAGTCAATATTTGCAGTGTTGACCCTTCTTCTTCAGGACCTCTGCAATTCTCCCTGGCATGCTCTCAATCAACTTCTGGACCAAATCCTGACTGATAGCAGTCCATTCTTGCACAATCAATGCTTTCATTTTGTCAGAATTTTTAGGTTTTTTGTTTGTCCACCCGTCTCTTGATGATTGACCGCAAGTTCTCAATGGGATTAAGATCTGGGGAGTTTCCAGGCCATGGACCCAAAATCTCTATGTTTTGTTCCCTGAACCATTTAGTTATCACCTTTGCTTTATGGCAAGGTGCTCCATCATGCTGGAAAAGGCATTGTTGATCGCCAAACTGCTCTTGGAGGGTTTGGAGAAGATGCTCTTGGAGGACATTCTGGTACCATTCTTTATTCATGGCTGTGTCTCTAGGCAAGACTGTGAGAGAGCTGATTCCCTTGGCTGAGAAGCAACCCCACACATGAATGGTTTCAGGATGCTTAACAGTTGGCATGAGACAAGACTGGTGGTAGCGCTCACCTTGTCTTCTCCGAATGATTCGTTTTCCTGATGTCCCAAACAATCGAAAAGGGGATTCATCAGAGAAAATAAGTTTACCCCAGTCCTCAGCAGTCCACTGCCTGTACCTTTTGCAGAATATCAGTCTGTCCATGATGTTTTTTCTGGAGAGAAGTGGCTTCTTTGCTGCCCTCCTTGAGACCAGGCCTTGCTCCAAGAGTCTCCGCCTCACAGTGCGTGCAGATGCACTCACACCTGCCTGCTGCCATTCCTGAGCAAGCTCTGCACTGCTGGTAGCCCGATCCCGCAGCTGAAACACTTTTAAGAGACGGTCCTGGCGCTTGCTGCTCTTTCTTGGGCACCCTGGAGCCTTTTTAGCAACAATGGAACCTCTCTCCTTGAAGTTCTTGATGATGCGATAGATTGTTGACTGAGGTGCAATCTTTCTAGCTGCGATACTCTTCCCTGTTAGGCCATTTTTGTGCATTGCAATGATGACTGCACGTGTTTCTTTAGAGATAACCATGGTTAACAGAAAAGAAACAATGATGCCAAGTACCAGCCTCCTTTTAAAGTGTCCAGTGGTGTCATTCTTACTTAATCATGACAGATTGATCTCCAGCCATGTCCTCATCAACACCCACACCTGTGTTAATGGAGCAATCACTGAAAAGAGGTTAGCTGGTCCTTTTAAGGCAGGGCTGCAATGATGTTGAAATGTGTTTTGGGGGATAAAGTTCATTTTCTAGCCAAATATTGACTTTGCAAGTAATTGCTGTTAAGCTGCTCACTCTTTAAAACATTCTGGAGTATATGCAAATTGCCATTAGAAAAAGTGAAGCAGTAGACTTTGTAAAAATTAATATTTGTGTCATTCTCAAAACTTTTGGCCATGACTGTATTCAATGCAAATTATTAAGATTAAACTCAATATTCAGACCGGCCGGTTGTAGGGTGCCCAATCTATGTATCCACCTTAGTTCTTTCTTCCTAAGTATTCCAGCCCTATCACCACCTCTCTTAAGCACTGGTACACTATCTATTACTCTAAATCTGAGTTGATTAACAGAATGTCGGGTCTCAATAAAATGTTTGGGGACCGCTAGATCAATAAGTTTTGTTCTGACCATGCTCTTGTGTTTGCTAATGCGGGCTCGCACTTCCATGGTTGTCTCCCCAACATAGACAAGTCCACAAGGGCAGACCACCATGTAAACAACAAAATTAGATGTACAAGTATATCTTTCTTTCAAAAAAATTTTTTTGCCAGTTTGTGGGTGATGAAAAAAATCGCCCTTTAACATGTTATTGCAGCTAGCACACCCCAGACAAGGAAAATTGCCATACCGAGGAGAACTGAGTGTACGTTGGATAGATAATCCAGATGGTCCAAAATCAGATTTGACTAATTGATCCTGTAAATTTCGTCCCCTACGATAAGACATTAAAGGTAAAGAATCAAACTCAGAGATCGTCGGATGCCCACGTTGTAATAAGGACCAGTGTTTCCTGAGAATAGAACCAATCCCACTACTTGCGGGATTGAAGGTGGACACAAACGGTATACGTTTCTCCCTTTGTTTAGTAAGAGGTGAATGTCGGGAAGCCTCCCGTGTTGTATTCAGAGCTCTATGTTTATATCTCATCACTATGTTTGCCGGATAACCTCTTGCTAAAAATTTTTTACACATATCATCAAGGCGTGCATCAATCAATTCCTCATCCGAAACTATCCTCCTCACACGTAGGAGTTGGCTCCAGGGTAAGGAACTAACCATTTTTTTAGGGTGGTTGCTATTGAATAACAAGAGGCTATTCTTGTCTGTTTTTTTGACAAATATATCAGTTTTAAGAAGGTCACAATCCTTATAGACCAATGTATCCAGGAATTGCACCTGTGTCAATGAATTTGACATAGTAAATTTAAGTTCTGGGTAGATTTGATTCAGCTCTGCATGAAACTCGCATAGTGAGTCCATACCACCATCCCAAACCACAAAAATATCATCAATGTAACGCCACCAGGCCCGCACATGGCACCAGAAGTTGGAAGTGTACACAAACTCCTCTTCAAGTACCGCCATGTAGATGTTGGCATATGTGGGGGCCACGTTGGACCCCATGGCGGTACCACGACGCTGCAGGAAAAACTCATTGCCGAAGAGAAAAAAATTCCTCCTCAGAACGAGTTCCAGCAGCGTGAGGACTAGCTGTGCACATTCTGGCGCCATGTCCGAGCCCGATAGCGCAACAGAGACAGCATGTAGGCCTTTTTCATGCTCTATGGACGTATATAAAGATACTACGTCGAATGATATTAAAATGGTTGACTCCGTTACCCTTAAATCATTGATTTTATCTAAAAATTCAGTAGTATCCTTCACAAATGACCGTGCTGAGGTCGCAAATTGTCGTAATACTTTATCCAGGAAAATGGATACTTTATTGAATAAAGAATCACGACTAGAAACAATGGGACGTCCGGGGGGATTACATAGATCCTTGTGCACTTTCGGGAGTATATACAGTACCGGAATAACCGGTTTATCCACAATCAAATAATCAGACAATTTTTGATCAATGATGCCTGAAGATAGGGAATCACTAACCACAAGTTGTAGTTCTCTTAAGAAATTAGAGGAAGGGTCATGTGACAGTTGTTCATAAACCAAAGTATCATTGAGTTGGCGCATGATTTCCGCTTTATATTTAATACTGTCCATTACTACAACCGCCCCGCCTTTGTCGGCTGGCTTTATAGTAATGGAGGTATTCTTGGCTATATTAAAGTTAGATAGTATGTCTAGATGACCTTATCATTCTGGTACCAGTTAGAAATGAAGACTCTGTAGACATAGGTACTCTATTTTAGTGAGTAAGATACGATTCGATTATATATTCTCCATAGTTATGACAACAGGCGCCATAGTATGTATGTGGATCCGACATTGGTGATTGGTGACCCGCTTTGCTGCGATCCTTGACGCGTATGTGCCTGACCTTATAGCCATGATAATGGATACATTAAGCTCTGACGTGGATACGTCATCAGTATGTGTGGGTCTCTATAGGCATGACAACAGGCGCTGCAGTTTGGACGTGGACACGTCACTGTTTTCCTGTAGATTTCTGCGCGCATGCGCCGGTTTCTATCATTTGTGGTATGTGACCTAGTAGTCATGACAACGAACGCATCTAACCTAGTCGTAGATCCGTAGATACAACAGGCGCTGTAGTATAGATGTGGATACGTCACTACTTTCCTGTAGTTTGCTATGCGCATGCGCCGGTTTCTATCACTTGTGGCATGTGACCTAATAGTCATGACAACGGACGCATTAAACCTAGGCGTGGATACGTCATCAGTGTATCTGCTCTGTGGCATTGCACTATGCGCATGCGCTTGGATTAAATGACGTATGACCTCTTTCCTCCTCCTGGATGTCGCAGTTCTATGACGCAGTTAGCGTTTTTCCTCCACAGAGACGGGCTCCACTATTGGCGGGATTGCTGGTGTCTACTTGTGTTACATCGGAGGGTAGGTCCATTTCATTTCTGGCGCCCTATTACAATACTTATCGGATTGGTTCAATCTATATGGCACAGGCTTTGAGATGACCGGATTGGCTAAGATCTCCATGACAACAGGACAACATCGCACTATAAATGTGTTTTTCTATGTATAATGTGCACAAATGTTTTTTGTAATTTAGCTGTTTAGCTTATTATTTTTTATCACATGATGTATATACCTCTGATCGCTGTTTTGTATTGGCTACATGGGTTTATGTGGTATTATTTTCTGTATATGCTAATATCTGGGCGTGTTCTATGCTGTGATTGGGGCAAGCATTGGGCTCCACACTATATAATACCGCCCTTTTTAAATGCTGTATATACTTGACAAAGACCTTGTTAGGTCGAAACGTTGTTCTTTGTGATGGTTTGAAATAAAGTTTTTCTATATTCCTCACCTGGATGGAGCGCTGTTCTACTTTTTTCTGGATACGTTTTTTCCAAGTTGGTTCCTTGGATCTGGTACGTGCGCCCCTCTACCTGAGTGTGCTGTCGACTTGCTTTTCTACGTTCTGAGAGGAAGAGAGGAGTCTGGAGACTTCTTCTTCTATGATGGGATCAAATGTGGAAATTGAGCCAGGGGAAATGCAGGGAGGGATGGGAGTCACAGCACTTGGTGGTTGAGAGCAGATTTCCTGACGGATAGTATCTATTTTTTCTATAAAGTGGGAGGCCAGGTCATCAGCACAAATGTCTGTGATAGGGGCTTGTGCTTTTGGCCTGAGGAGGGAGTGAAAAGTGTCAAAAAGTTTCTTGGGGTTGTTGGCTAGTGAGGAGATCAGGGTGGTGAAGTAGGTCTGTTTGGCGAGGTGAAGGGCAGCATTATAAGTTCTTAACATGAATTTGAAGTGGATGAAGTTGAGTTTGCAATGTGAGCCAGGGCTGTTTTACTGTGTGTTTGGAAGTTCTGAGGGTGAGCGGTGCTACTTGGTCAAGGGTGCTTCTAAGAGTGTCATTGTAGTGATGAAAAGCCAGATTAGGACAAGAAAAAGAGGAGATTGGGGACAGCGATGAGTGTAGGGAGTCTGAAAGTGTCTGAGGGTTAATGGCTTGTAGATTTCTGAATGTGTGGTAGGTAGGAGTGCGCTGGGGTGGTCGAAGATTTGTGAGGATGAAGGAGAGAATGTTGTGGTCAGAGAGTGGAAGCGGTGAGTTATTTAGGTGGGAGATTGAACAGAGGTGGACAAAGCCAGGTCAAGGGTGTTACCATCCTTGTGTGTCTCAGAGGTTGAAAGCTGTGAGAGGCCTAGAGAAGTGGTTAGTGATAGAAGTTGAGATGCAGATGTGGAAGTAGGGCTGTTAATGGGGATGTTGAAGTCTCCAAGAATAAGGGTTGGTAGTTTTGAGGACATGAAGTGCAGAGCCAGGCTGAGAAATGGTGTAAGCCACCATAGGAAATGGCAGCAGGGGAGACCGTGCCAGAATCCTGAATCCAGGTTTCAGTGAGGGCCAACAGATGAAGAGAGTTGTTCAGAAAGTAGTTGTGAGGAAGGATAGCTTGTTGCATGCAGACCGTGGATTCCAGAGGGCACAATTGAAAGAAGGAGATGAGGGAGTGCAAGTAATATTAATAAGATTATTATGGTGTCGATATGAGGTAGGGTAGGGATTGAGGTTGGGGATGGTGGACCAGGGTTGGGGGAGATCTCCCCTGAAATCAGTAAGAGTAGGAAGATAAAGAGCAGGTAGTTGTTGGAGTTGTAAGTAGGTTTTTTCTGTGATGTGTTTGGGCAAGATGGGCTGAGGTTTCTCAGGAAGGTGAGGAGTGCATGGAAGCTGTACATGAGAGAGGGAAGTATGGAGGGGCTGATGTGTATGAGTCGTGATGGAGGGTGGATGGGGCAGGGCGGTGAATGTGGATGACAAGGGAACACAGGAGGAGAGAGGTAAAGTACATAATTAAAAAGAAAGCAAAGTGTGGGGTACCTGATTCCAGCCATGATTAACTGCCATGGATAACTGCCGTTTACTTGTTGCTTTGCTTTTGGATGCTTGCGTGCTGCACCCCACACTGCGTGCACCCCTTAGACTACTCCTAAATATATAGCCCACACTACAGGGTTAGGAGAGTGGGATTGTGGGAGCTGCTTTGGGATAATTTGGCAGCTGGGGCCAGCACACCAGGGGGTGGTTAGATCATCAACGGCAACCTGGCAACATCTATATGCTTTAGCACCTTCCACCTGATAAGATCTAAAGAGGCCCCAGTCACAGGATATGAAGCAGTAAGTATTTTAAACACAGTGCAAAAATGAATTATACCAAAGCTTTACCAGGCACATTAAACTATGTTGCAAGATGGTAAAGCAGTGGTTGGCAGCAAGGACAAGTATGGAGTGCACACCATTAATATATATTGCGGCATACAAGACAGATAGCAGAGGTAGGGATTGTATCATTCAGCTGTTTGCTTCCAATGAATGCAGTGCATACCATTAATATATATTGCGGCATACAAGACAGATAGCAGAGGTACACCAGGTCCACCTGTCCAGAAGGGCCAAGACTCATACGGTGCTATACACCTCATGCATTGCCTGTCGGTCCCCTTTTTCGCACGCCCAGAGTAATCGGATCTGTGAAGCCTGTGATTCCGAACGCGCCCAGGAGCCCTCCCCTGTGACTGAGCCCAATGAGTCAGGTCCCCCTGAGTTGAGATTCTCCAGGCAGCGGTTGCACACCTATAGGCCATGCCTAGTTACGGTTTATACTGTGGAGTCGGTTTCCCACCCAAGGGACTGCTTTGGTACGTCCCACAGTCCTGTGTCCCCAATGAGACGAAGGAGAAATACGAATTTTTATATTACCGTAAAATCCTTTTCTCCGAGACGCTCATTTGGGGACACAGCACCCACCCTGATAGCCAGATGGCTTCGTTTTTGAGTTAATTCTATTTTTGTCTGTTCTGGTGGGTTTATTTCTGGATATATTGTACCTGTGTTAACGCTGATTTACTTTTTGTCCTCCTTCTGCTTTTTGCACTAAACTGGGTTCACCTGCGGCCAGTGTCAAGGTGTATACGGCGGAGGAGGAGCTACCCTTTTTTTATATCTACTTAGTGTCAGCCTCCTAGCGGCAGTAGCATACACCCACAGTCCTGTGTCCCCCAATGAGCGTCTCGGAGAAAATATAAAAATAATATGAATTCTATACCTACATATGTACCCCGTGAATATATGTGTTATTTTTTCTTAATCCCATGTTTCTTTTATTTCCTTGTTACGTTGTTATTTGACTGGGTATAATTTCCACTAAGACACATTAGTGAAATTTATTACAACTAATGCAAGGGATGATGTTGAGCCATTAGCCATAGTTACCAGTCATGTTGCTGCTTTTATTGTTCCATTTGCGTCAAGTCTCCAAAAAATAAAATCTGGAATCAGATTGGCTACTTAGGGTGACTAATCCCTTATTTGATAACTTTGATAAAATTTGATAGCTTTGATAACTACTAGAATTAGTTTATAGAGGGAAGTGCTTGTTAAGCTTTAAGGTGAGCCTAATCAGTGAACACCCTGTTTGTTTTTGAGGCGCAGCTGGGGATGCAATTTTTACTGAAGTAGCATAAACTGTATGTGGAAACACGGGGTCGGAGGGCGCCCCTGTCCGTTACCCGAAACCGCATGGACCAGGAATCGTCCCACCGAACTCCCGCTCTCCCTTTAACGTGGACATAACGCTACTCAGACAACACAGGGTTAGGGTATGTGTGGCAATACTTTATTGAACCACAAAACAGGCAGATAACACATAGAACAGTCCCAGCACAGAACCCAAGACGTTGCACATTACAGAGTCTCACACGTCCGCTAACTCGCCAGGATAATAGCATCTGTTACTTCAGATCTTCCAGGGCCGATTATCCCACCTGTGGTGCACACACAGAGAGGAAGTAACGAGAAGTGAAGGAAGATGAGTCCATTCAGGTACAAGGGCCAGTTGACCGCAAGGTCACAACTTGGCTTCATCTTCCAGGGCCGACTACCCCACCTGTGGCATGCACAGAGAAAAGGTAAAGACAAGCTTAGGAAGAGGACAGTCAGTTCAGGTACAAGACCAGTGTACTGTATGGTCACAACGTGGCTTCTCTGAACATCTCCATGGAGCCAGGCGACCGGTGGATCCCAATCCTCGTTTTCTCCAAATGTATCCATGGATTTTCGATGTTCAGTGGAGCAGATCTGTATTCTTCCAGCCGGGAAGAGGTCCCCTAAGCTAGCATCCTGTAGAATGACAAATCTGTGCCCCTTGTGATGGAGCCATGATATTTTGGCTGCAGTCCTGTAGAGTCCTTGGGGGTTTTGGTGTCTGGATGTCTTGGCTTAATATCTCGCTCTCTGTGTCTCTCTTTACAGAGGCATAAAACCTCTTTTTATAATTAACAAGTGTCCTTCAGTATTTACAGATAATGGTGATAAGATCAACTTGCATTGTTTGATTATGTAATCTATTTGTGTAGATTTTACTTCTCTGTTTTGAATGCCAACAAACTGGCTGGCATGGACAATGTATAATTAACATATCTGCAAACATCTCACTAGTCATCCAGGATAAGAGCACAATATGTTACAACAAATTGTCAACTTACAAGACAGTATTACAGGCTTAAGGTACTGCCACACTAAACAATCCCGCTAGCGATCACGATAACGACGCATACTAATGAGATCGCTAGCGGGATTGTTTCTATATCGCTAAGTGCGGCCACATTTAGCGATATAGTTAACGACGCTATCGCCGTTAGCGATCTTCTTAACGACTTTAGCGGTACAAAAGTACCGCTAAATCGCTAAGAAAAGGTGCCACACTAGCGATATATACTTACCCAGCGGGAGCGCCGACGAGAAAATAGGGTCCGGAACGATTCCAGCGACGAGCGAGATCACAGCAGGAAGCTCGTCGCTGGCAGCTGCCGCACTGAACAACATCGCTAACGGGATCGCTAAATAGTGACGTTTTTTAGCGATCCCGTTAGCGATATTGTTCAGTGTGGCATACCCTTTAAGGCACTGTCACACTTAGCGATCGCACTAGCAATCACGACAGCGACACGCCCGGCGAGATCGCTAGTGTGATCGCTAGTTAGATTCCAAACACAACTCATCAGCGATCTGTATAACAACCTCTGCGGTCGTTGGGAAAACCTAGTCCCACCTGAGACGCTGGTAAAGTTGTTCATAAAGGGTGTCACACCAGCTCACCAGCATGACACCAATGACCAAAAAACAGCCCAGAACGTTCATGAGCGATCAACAACATCTCAGCAGGGGCCACATCGCCGCTACATGTCACACACAGCTAAGTCGCTAACGAGATCGCTACTGCGTCATAAATCGGTGATGCAGTAGCGATCTCGTTAGCGATCTCGCTTAGTGTGACAGTACCTTTACACAATCAAAAGTCGGTTTTCTTGACCAACCAGAAAGAAACACATAAATTCAAAAGTCAACATATAGATAACAGTTTGTTCTTTCTGGCTTGCAAAAAATAGATGTCTGGTTAATTAAGATACAATGCTGTGTCTCCACACTGTGTATATATTTTTTTCTGGATGCAACTTATATTTTTAATTTGGTATGGAATTAGAATAGGGTGATTGGTCACACCATCATTGGTATTTCTGGTGACAACTCTAAAAATAAAGGTTTGGAAGTGCTGGTGTCGGGATAGCTCAATAGGAGGGAGTTTTGATTCTAGTTCAGTTAGTTTTTATTATATAAAGCCAATTTTACACTAAATGTAGTAATAGAATTGGTTGTAATAGGCAGCTGCTTCGGTTTACCTTTGTTTCCAGAATTTTTCTCATGTTATTATTTTTTCAGCAAATAAATGTATTTGTATCTCTGTTTTACTCAGGAGGTAGAAAAGAAGCCATTACTAGTATTGACAGAATGGAAGATATAGTTGATGGCTTATTGACTGTTCTGAGTGCTATGAGGTCGTATTTTACACAATGGTTGGCTGAGGTATGTCTACACTGACAAGCCGTAATTTTCTAAGGACTTTGGCTGACCTACTTCCACATGACCTGTTTCTTGCGTCTCCAGTGAAAGCATCATTTGGCTTGAGAAAAAGCAAGAGGGGTGGGAGGCAAAGAGAAAATCAGGAAATCATTGCATTCTGTACATCAGTCAGAGGGAGACTTGATTTAGAATATGTATGCATGCAGTTAAGCAATCTAATTTGTGTATCTGAGCGTGATATTATCCTCTAGGTAATACAACTATCAGCATCGAGAGGGAAGTGGGTAAGATCATATTTTGGCAACATCTTGTTGCTTGTAATTAGTAACACATTTTTAAAACAATTTGGTTGATCAGAATATCCAATGTAAGAGGTTTTACCTTAAAGAGAACCTGTCGCCACGGTTATACATATTAAAGTAAAGGCATTGCCATAATGGCACTGGTATACTGGTTTATTACATACTTTTACACCCCACAGGCCTGCACCGATGCATGGACACCAAAACTTCCAATGATGATTTTATAAAAACCAGGCTACAAGTTTCTTCACTGAAAGTATGTATTAAATCAGTATACCAGCTCCATTACGGAAATGCCTTTAGTTTAGTATGTATAACCCTGATGACAGGTTCTCTTTAAATGTTTTCCATATGGGTCTAGGGAAAATTAATTAACACGGTACTAGGGGTCGGGGAAATGATTTTTCAGATATTGGTGTTATAAAAAAAATGGAAAACGTTAGCATATATTTCAAATTCAAGTTTTTATTGGAAATTTTTAACATATTAAAGAAATTCAACAAGCTACTGCAAGACAAATGAAAATACATGAAACCAGTAAATGAGACAAAAAGATGACATAATTGTGGAGATACACCAGGGAGAAGATGTGGACAAATGGAAAGGTAGAACTAAAGCAGATCAAAAGGTGGACACAAGACCTGAAAAGGGACTTCAGAAAAGCACTCTGCTGTTGGCATAAACTGAAACTGAATTACCCACTGATGGACCTGTATAGCGGGGAGGCTAGAAAGACTTTCCATTGAAACCATTATGTAGCGTTTTTGACGCTTTCTTCGAGAGAGTGTGTAATCAGCAATTCCATGCTCTGGGTCGTGGCTATTCCTGAAAACCATTCCTCCATAGATGGAGCAGTGTACGATTTCCAATGTCATGGGATGATCGTTTTCGCTGCTTGAAGCAAATGTCCTAAGTGCAATTTTTTTAAAGCCAGTATCCTGCACAGGGAACTTGAGCAATAGAATTGCTTCTCGTCTTTTGGGGACTGTTACGCTGGTAACTTGTAGAATCACCTCAAGTACTGTCTCCCAAAACGGTACAAGGACTAGTCAAAACCACCAGATGTGGGCCATTGTGCTCTCATGTGCTCCACAGCACCAACACAGGTTGGAAACCACTTATGCAAAACCACGAGAACCTGGTACCATCTGGACACAATTTTATAGTTTGTCTCCTGAGCTTTGGTTGTGATGAGGGATTTATGAGAAATATGGAAGCATCTCCTCCACTGTTCAAATGGGATTTTAAATTGTAGCTCCATTTCCCAGGCCTTGCAAAAGTGGGGAAGATATTCCAGTTTAGGAGTTGAAAGGAAGAGGCAACACACAATTCTTCAAATAAGGATAATGGACATTCGAAATCAGGGCTCCTAACGAAGGTGCGAAAAAAGTGTTCAAGGTTAGTATACGCTAAGTATTGGCACATTGTGGGAGTCCCACCTTGTAAAATAGCTGAAAGAGGAAGGATAGATTCCAGAGGAGCAATTTAATATAAACTAAGTTTTTTTTTTTTTTAGCTATTTAGAAATGTATTAGAGGAAGAGACCGGTAGAAATCTAGGGTCATCAGTAATAGGGATTAGAGGACCTTGAGAAACAACTAGTGGGTCCTTAGTGTTAATTGGATTTATGGATTTAAGAGTGTTGTTCACACTAAATGACAATGGAACATCCTTATGTTGAACAATAAGTGACCAGATCCAGGCCAGGGAAGGGATGGAAAATGGGCAAATGTTTTGAGCGATTGTAACCCAGAGTTTAGAGGGAAAGCAATGAACCGTATCAAGAACTCGAGAGTGGGCAGCCGCCAAGTAACATCAACGGCAATCTGGCATTCCTGTACAAAAAACACAGCAAAAAGGCAGAGATGCTCACCTGCCCAGGCCTTCAAACAAATGCACTATCAGGGTGAAGTGGACCCATATAGTTAAGATGGTGGCAACACAGGTGCAAGAATACCGATGAGACAACCGCTCACAACCTACCAATCCATGGAGGGGGCGGTTGCTTGGTATATTAATGCACAATGAAGACTTGTATGCAGCGCTGTTCACACTATGGCAATGCACAGCATCCAGTTAAACAGCCTAGTAGTAACACCCTTCCATTAGATCAGGCGGGCTGCCCAGTGCTACCACAGTTTACAAGACCAAATGGGCCTAACTACACCCTGAAAGAGTGCAAAAAACACATAAAAAAAAATGTGAGGTATTAGTTGATATTTTGGCCAAAATACGTAAGCTCGTAATCCACTTCACGGATCCCACCCTTACGAGTCCCTACACTAAACAGCAATAGCACAAAAAGAGGACTTGAAAATCCTCCAAAAATTCAAAAAACACAGCAGAAAGGCAGAGATGCTCCGTGTTTAAAAGGCAGAGATGCTCCGGAGCGCTGGCAATGTCAATTAAGTTAGATAAGAAGGAAGCCTGATCTTGATTTGGCGAATAGGCATTAATGATAGTAAGGATTTGGCCTTCTGTAGAAAGGGTAAGAATTATGTATCCAGAGTTTGAATCGGTAGTACAGTCGATTACTTGGTGGCTCAGCAATCTGTGCATCACAATTACCACTACCTTTGAATGTGAGATGGAATTGTAGTGAAGTGCCAGGTTGTGTCATGTTTATTTTTAATAGTTGGGGAGTGGTTTACCTTAAAGTTAGTGTCCTGAAAGCAAATGAGGTGTACCTTACGGCTTTGGAAATTATGGAAAATCTGGGCTCGTTTTTCTGGGGTATTGAGTCCCTTTGCATTGAAGGATGCAATGTTTAGAACTGCCATAGCGAATTTGTAGATAATTCTAACGAAGCGGCCAACTGTTGTGTGTCCAAGATGGATGATCTTTGTATTCACATGGAAGGCAGAAGGGGAGGGATAGCAAACAAAAAGAACAGCTATCAAAGGCAGAAAATAAAAGCAGTAGGATAGTTACTGCAGCATGAGCTAAGGAGGATTATTTGTAATTCAGGAGCTTGAAAGTCGCTGGAATCAGCGACGTTGGCTCCCAAACTATTGGTGGGAGTGAAGTAGAGGTCATAACAGAAGAACTTCCCTAAAGATACTAGAGAACATGAATTAACACCAATAAACCTATTAACATGGAAAATGGACAACAATGCATGATCGTGCATAGGAGAAAAATATTAGCAAATTCCCAATAACAAAGTCAGTTGCTGTCTCGCGGACTGTGGCACTGGTATTGGTCTTTCCTCTGTATATAACGGAGGCTCTCTCGTGGGGAAAGACCTTTCTGAGTCAAAGCAACCGATGGAGTGGCTCTGGAACTTGATCTTTTTCTGGGATATGTGGCGCTGAGAGATAGGACAGGCCAGGAAGAAAGGCAGGTCTTGGGAAGGTCCAGGCTTAGTAGGAAAGCTGGGAGGTCTTCAGGAAAGCGGAGAGGGAAAGAACAAGACCCTTTAGCACATTCAATGAGAAGAGGAACCCCCAACGAAAGGGGAGCCCCTTGGATTTAAACAAGTCTCGGGTATGTCGAGAAAGGTCTTGCATCGTACAGATTGGCATGCTGTTGTACATAGATTGCTTTTTTTTTGTCCATTTGCAAAATCTTGTCTTTGAAAGAAAAAAGTGGAATATTTCAGATTATGTCTCTGGGGCAAAGTACATTTTCGTCGACTAGGAGAAGTGCTCTATGAGCTCTGTCTGGCTCAATTGCACGTCCTGAGAGGCGCCCAAAAGGCTCATTGAAGATGGTCGTAAAACTTGAAGGGATGGCAGCTGGGAGATGGATTCCGGGAGCCCCCGAATGCACAGGTTATTGCATTTATCCCTGTTCACCAGGTCATCTACATTTTGCCTTAGTGAGAAAAGTTGAGCTGAGTGTAGTCGAACCGTGTTCTGGAGAGAGTCTGGATGGCACTAGCATCGGTAGCTTGAGAATGAGATAATGTGTCAACTGTGGCTGAAACGGAGGAAAGTTCGTTGTGGAAATGAGCAAGTTCCTGCTTGCAGTCTGAGACCACTTGATTTGTAAGTCCTAAAAATATCAATTCTTGTGGGAATTGACTGCATTAGCATGTGAAGATCTTCCAGAGAAGCCGGTCCTCTATCATCGCCAGGAGGAGGGAACAGGGACAATAGTACCAAGAGCCCCTAGGGTCTGTTGACTATGGAATATGGGACCATGTAGAAGCTGGTGTCTGGGTTGAGCAGCGCCACTTTCTTCACTTTTCGAGACTAGTGCTGACTGATATCTATGGTCGAGGGTCTGTGTGAGGATGTATAGAAGCTCAGTTTATCTCCAGCCCGGTCTGGAAGAGACAGGAACTGGAATGGCTCGTGTTTTGAGATGTAATGTGGAGACGAAGAACCCCATGAGGAGCCTGTCGACCATGGGGGAGAGGGGCTGGGGCCCGACAGGGTATCCACCACTGACTGGCAAGGAGGGTTGTCTTCATTAAGAGATTGAAATGGGAGAGCTAATTCATCAGTATGGCATGGATCAGGGGTCAGTCTACCTGTCTCATGGTGTATTCCTGAGCCATGAGAGAACCCATCTCATTCTCAGTCAGGAGGAGAGATTGCTGCTCTCTTATGAGGAATTGAGGTGCCTTCCTTCTCGTCAGCTCTGTAGTGGTGGTCATCTTGTGTCCCTACAGCCACTGAGCTAGAAGGGAGCCGTAAGTAGCCACCCCTCACACAATTCACAGAGAGGACCTGCAGACCCCCTCCAATGGCGGGGGCTAGGAGGAAATAGCCTCCAGGGCCAAAGACTGGATAGAAGACGATCATGCCCCGCTACCCCTGTGGCGGCCATCTTGCGGCAGGGTGGTGACAGGAGCCGGTAGCAGAATTTGTCAACAAATTACGTTGCAACAAACCCCATTCACTGACAGTTTGAAAGATCTGCCACGTATATTATGCATGTTGCCGATTTTCAGATTCACAGCATGCTTTATCTGTTGTGGAATTGCTATGCTCAAAACACACCGAAATCAATGAAGTCCACAAGTAAAACAAGTGAATTTCATTGATGATTTTGAAGTTAATTTACTTTAGGAAAAATTACTTAAATGCCTTGTGTAGTACCTTGAAATGTCTCTATCTTTAAAAACAAATTATTTTTGCAGTTGACACTTGTATACATTTCCCTACTGTTCCCTTGTAAGTCTCATTTCTGAATTTTTCACTTCCGATGACATCTTGTTTGAAATTCCCAGCATACATTGGGGAGTCTCAAAAGGAAGGTCATTACTAATGTCCACTCATTGGGCTGTTCTTGTACTATTCTGTCCCTCTCTACCGCTTGTTGGTCTATTCTGCTCTCCTGACTGTTCTGCTATTCAGTGTGTCCTCTCTTTTTGCCATCATTCTCACAGTGCACAATGCTCCAAAGCATCTCTGAACGCCGGTGAGAAAAGAGAACACACTGTGCATTAGCTGTCTATTCTGAGGATTACTCGGTTTGTTCTTGGTTTGAGCTCACTAATAGAATATTGGCATGGAGAGAGAACACACTGCGTATGCGTTAGATATCTGGCATATACGCCGTCTGTTTTCTTTTCTCGCTGGTGTTCAGAGGCGCATAGGAGCAAAGAGCATTGATAGAACGCTGACAAGAAGAGAGGACACACTGAGTAGTAGAAGAGACCAGCCCCGTCACTAATGACATTCTGTTTTAAGGAAGAAGGTGTATTGAAACAAGCAAGAGGGAGGGACAGCATACCACAAATAAAACCCACTGATTTTAGATTTTCTTATCCTGCTGGGGTTTCAAGTGAAATGTCATCAGAAGTGGAAAACTGCTGTGTACTGTGTAATTGCCGTGTCTGACTTACAACAAGAGCATGGTCTGATCATATCACAGTTCCTGGGCAGGGGGGGAAGCAAAAGAGAGTATACAGACATAACAACAAGGAATCGCAAATTAATATGGTTTACTCTAGTGACGTGTAAATTTCCAATAAATTGTCTGCATTTTGTCTGTTGTGAATACATTAGCCTCATTCAGACTTGGTTCAGATCAGTATTTTTAGGATATTAATTCATGTATTTATTTTTTTGTGGATAGCTATTGTTCAGGAAATACTGTCCCATTCCGGTGTTCTTCCGAACACCTTTACTATCCTCTTCAGTGATCAAAATAAATGCAGAAGTGAAGAGATGCATTTCATTTTTCCACTTGAAATGTGACTTGCTTTCATGAAAAACCTAAGTCCTGACTTCAGTGGTGTTTGTATTTGCAGCATCTGAGAGTGATGGAAGACATGCTGAAAGACTTCCTCCTTGGAGAACACCTATTGCTGGTTGGAAATCAGGTACGCTCGGCTTTGTTCTAAGTTATTTTTGTTTCTTCAAGTTTTAAAACGGGTCCGCATTCTTTCAGTGAGACGCTCTTTATTAATAGAGTTTTAAAGTTCCCATCCACATTAGATGATTGTCGCCTGAGCTATTTAGCCAAGAGCATGTAAACCTTATAATGTGTATGAGGATGGCTGACATCTATCAAGCTGTATGATTAGACGGTGCTGGGTTTTCTTTCTCTAGGGTCAAAATGATAAAAACATAGAGTTGTTTGGGGCTGCTAGCTTTTCATCTTAACACCCAAGTCAAGGAGCAAGCCCAAGAAGCTTCCCAACTATACTGCTAAGCACTGCGACATTGTGTCCTCCATGCTGCTGCTTTTTATTTTGTACTACTGAGAGATAGGGAACAGGATCCGCTCATGTCTGTGGGCGGTGTATGAGAGAGATCATGGCAGCGGGTTTCCACTGATTAGCTACTGAAAATTAAAGGTGCTGCATAACAGGGTATAACTGATGAGAAATGCAGGATACAAGTCAAAGGTCCAGATATAGGCTGTTTCTCATGTGTACACATTTGACCTTTTATTTCAAAAAGTCATCTGAAAAGACAGGTATGCTTTAATTAAAGGAGCCTGTCATCTGATTCATGCCTCTTAAAACGTGGGCAAAATGAATCACAGCCTTGCTGCACGATTGCGGCCAAGTACCAGGTATATTTTTGTCTGAAAGCCTCTGGCATTTTGGGGGAAAATATACAGTCAGGGACCATAGCAAGAGACTAGACCAACTCCGTATCCGGCCGTCTCTTGCCAGCGCTGCTGCAGGTGATTGATAGCCCTCTCCTTATATTCACACTAGGGAGACGACCTGTCAATCGCCTGAAGCAGCACTGGGAAGAGGCGGCCAAAGGCAGAGTTGGACTAGTCTTGTCTATGGTCCCTGGCTGGATGTTTAAAGCATAAAATGTAAGATTGGATGCACTGATCCACTTTTCAGGAAAAAATGTTACTAAATGAAAACAACATTAAATAGAATCCTTTGCAGAGCTGAAAAGTTGAATCCATAGAAAGCAGCACAACTGTGTTTGTCTCTCTCACTATGCAGCTCCCCACCCTTCTCCACTTTGTAGACTTCATTACACAATGTGTAACCTGATTCCTCAGTAAACTTAAAATGTATCTTCCCTGAAGGATTCAAACTAGAGGGGGTCCTTGCACCTCATAAATTAAGCAAAGGCATTTTTCCTTATACAATATATTGTAAAAAAAAATTTACACTTTTATTATTTTACTTATCTATTTATTTATTTTACTTATATAGCGCCATTAAGGGGAACCTGTCACTAGTTTTGTGACATATCAGCTAAAAATGTCCCCTTATTGAGCGTATGCTATGCATTCCCTACATCCTTATAGAACCCCCTGACTATCCTTGTATACTCACGAAAACGTTTTTTTAATGTCTCCCGCGCTTTATGGTAATCTTCACAATCCGGTTCGTTGGTTGTGGTTTCGGACCTCTGCATCCCTCCCCCCGGCTTCTGCTCGCCGTCCTCCTGACATGGATTACGATCCACATCGCCATGCGACATATCGCGCCTGCTCAGAAATATTACGTTTTGGCCTGCGCAGTATGCTTTGCCCAACCTGTATTTTATGAGGGGATCTGCAGCAAAAATCCAAAACTGACAACGTGTATGGAAAAGGGACAGCACACTGTCCCTGTGTCAGCTCACGTGATAGTTCAATTGGATCTTAGGTCCAAAATCTCAGCATGCTCGAGTGTGGTCCCATTTGCATGTAAATAGCAGTAAGCCCCTGCACTCTTGTGCTTTTCGGATGGGTACACGGAGCTGCACTTGGAGCAAAATGCAGATCTGACTGGCCCGCTTTTACAGCTGTCTGAACCTAGCCTAAAACTCACATGTGATGGGTTCGTTTCTCTTGTAGCTCAGCTGTTTGCTAGATTCTGCTTAATTCCCTGGAATCCCCGTTGTTTGAACAATCAAATACCTAAAAGCCTGTAATGTATATACAGCACCGCACAGTATTTGAACTCTTGCCACAGGTTCATTCATTAAAGCTAGTGCATTAACCAGATTAACTAAGGTTTAATATATTTAAATCGTAAATCCAATTTAATAATTTATATACGGTTATATACGGTTCTCCAATTTTAAACTACTAATCAGCGGTCACTCATGTGACAGCAGACTTGTGCCTCACATCACGCTCGCTGTGAGGAATCTCCGGAGCCAGAAATATGTGATTTGCATACCTACTGTCACTGTCTAGATGTTCGCAGCTTCACCCCATGAAAGTGTATTGAGCGAGGCCATATACAGTTTATTAGGAATGTGGCCAAAAGTATGCAAATCACACACTTTTGGTGACTCGTGCGGCACTGCCAGAACCAAAAGTTCACAGCGAGCGTGATGTGAAAAGTTCATATAGAGCGACTGCTGACTTGTAGCTTAAACCCTTCATGACCTTTCGATTTTACGCTTTTTTGCGCTTATGTTTTTTCCTTCGTTTTTTCCAAGAGCCATAACTTTTTTATTTTTCTGTCCCCATAGCCATGTGAGGGCTTGTGTTTTGCTGGATGAGTTGTACCTTTGAACGACACCATTACTTTTACTATGTGATCCACTGGAAAGCGGAAAAAAAACTCAAAATTTGTTGAAGTTGCAAAAAAGTGCTTCCACAATTGTTTTTTTTGGGTTTTTATTCATCATGTTCACTATATGGTAAAACTGACCGGGCAATATGATTCTCCAGGTCTTGACTACGATACATTACAGGATAAGACACTACAGAAGAAAACATAAGAACAAAGCTCCAATCAGACAACAAGATGACAAAATCGGACACAAAACACAAAGAAATAAACCAGAAATGGAAACAAAATGGAGGAAAGTTCTCGACCTACTAATAAGGGAAAAATAAAAATTCAAATAAAATAATCAAGCAAAATAAAGAAAACAAAACTAAAAGGGAAGAAACAAAGTAACCATAAGTACATGAATATCCCCCTAAAATAATAGTATAAAATCATGTAAAACCCCCAACCCAGCTTCATTCATACTATTATATACAACCCCAAATTACATTCACACTGTCCTATATACAATATTATACACAATATAAATAATATAAACACATTACACTAAACCGAATATTATACAACACCGCAAACAGAAAAGAAACCTACTTGTCCCACCCCTTTACATCACCACATTCACACTACAGTCATGGCCAAAAGTTTTGAGAATGACACAAATATTATATTTTCACATGATCTGCTGCCCTCTGGTTTTTATGTGTGTTTGACAGATGTTTTTATCACAGACAGAAATATAATAATTGCAAACATATGAGTAACAAAAGCTTATATTGACAGTTAGAATGAGTTAATGCAGCAAGTCAATATTTGCAGTGTTGACCCTTCTTCTTCAGGACCTCTGCAATTCTCCCTGGCATGCTCTCAATCAACTTCTGGACCAAATCCTGACTGATAGCAGTCCATTCTTGCACAATCAATGCTTTCATTTTGTCAGAATTTTTAGGTTTTTGTTTGTCCACCCGTCTCTTGAGGATTGACCACAAGTTCTCAATGGGATTAAGATCTGGGGAGTTTCCAGGCCATGGACCCAAAATCTCTGTTTTGTTTCCTGAGCCATTTAGTTATCACCTTTGCTTTATGGCAAGGTGCTCCATCATGCTGGAAAAGGCATTGTTGATCGCCAAACTGCTCTTGGAGGGTTGGGAGAAGTTGCTCTTGGAGGACATTCTGGTACCATTCTTTATTCATGGCTGTGTTTTTAGGCAAGACTGTGAGAGAGCCGATTCCCTTGGCTGAGAAGCAACCCCACACATGAATGGTTTCAGGATGCTTAACAGTTGACATGAGACAAGACTGGTGGTAGCGCTCACCTTGTCTTCTCCGAATGAGGCGTTTTCCTGATGTCCCAAACAATCGAAAAGGGGATTCATCAGAGAAAATAACTTTACCCCAGTCCTCAGCAGTCCACTGCCTGTACCTTTTGCAGAATATCAGTCTGTCCATGATGTTTTTCTGGAGAGAAGTGGCTTCTTTGCTGCCCTCCTTGAGACCAGGCCTTGCTCCAAGAGTCTCCACCTCACAGTGCGTGCAGATGCACTCACACCTGCCTGCTGCCATTCCTGAGCAAGCTCTGCACTGCTGGTAGCCCGAACCCGCAGCTGAAACACTTTTAAGAGACGGTCCTGGCGCTTGCTGGTCTTTCTTGGGCGCCCTGAAGCCTTTTTGGCAACAATGGAACCTCTCTCCTTGAAGTTCTTGATGATGCGATAGATTGTTGACTGAGGTGCAATCTTTCTAGCTGCGATACTCTTCCCTGTTAGGCCATTTTTGTGCATTGCAATGATGACTGCACGTGTTTCTTTAGAGATAACCATGGTTAACAGAAGAGAAACAATGATGCCATGCACCAGCCTCCTTTTAAAGTGTCCAGTGGTGTCATTCTTACTTAATCATGACAGATTGATCTCCAGCCATGTCCTCATCAACACCCACACCTGTGTTAATGGAGCAATCACTGAAAAGAGGTTAGCTGGTCCTTTTAAGGCAGGGCTGAAATGATGTTGAAATGTGTTTTGGGGGATAAAGTTCATTTTCTAGCCAAATATTGACTTTGCAAGTAATTGCTGTTAAGCTGATCACTCTTTATAACATTCTGGAGTATATGCAAATTGGCATTAGAAAAAGTGAAGCAGTAGACTTTGTAAAAATTAATATTTGTGTCATTCTCAAAACTTTTGGCCATGACTGTACAGCAAGCCTAAATGCAACAAAATATACAAAATTAAAAATTTTAATATATATATATATATATATATATATATATATATATATATATATATATATATATAAACACACACCTACTCCAACTATCCCATCACCCCTGATCCAGCTCAGGCCACAAAGTTCAGGAATTATCCGAGCTAGGATCAGGCCCCAAAGTTTTTCCCCAGGCAGGGGGCTTGGAGGATTTTAGTGACTGACACGGGGGGGTTATCAGAAGATCCCCGGCTGTTATGACAACCCATCGGCGCCCCACGATCACTTGACAGGGTCACCAATGGGTGGGATTTGAGACGCACTTCTGCCCGGCACATGTTAAATCCCGCTCTCAGTGATTGACTGCATGATTTAACTGGTTAACAGTCGCAGGAGGTGCTCAGCTCCACTCACGGCTGTTAAAAGCACCTGATGGCTGATTTAACCAGTCATAATGTGCAGGGAAAGGTATGGGCACAACCTTTGACATAAATATAAATCAAAGTTCGTGAAGAGGTTAAGACTGGACAACCCCTTTAACGCAGCTGGTGGATTGAAAATAGACTAGGGAGAACCATGGGTTTAGAATCCGCTTACATGCATTATTTTTTTTCCTGGGATGGAGACAAATCCCATAATAAAGTAAATATCAAACAAAGAAGAAAAACCTTGCCTATATTAATAGCTACTTAACAATAAATGAACATCAAAAAAAGGAAAAAGGAGCTATAATACTAAAAAAAATACAAATTTTATTGAGACATAAATGACACAAAATGGTTTAAAAAAATGGAGGAGACTGAATGCAAAAAAAGGGCAAAGACTGGAAATGTATATGATTTAACCCAAAAACAGAAAAAATTAATTAAATGAGATCAACACATCAAAAAGTGTGTATATAGCATAGGGACCACAGCATGTTACATATGAAAATCAAGTTCAAATAACACAGTATACGGGCTTGAAACAGCCTCTCAAAATTGAATCACTTGTGTGTGGAAAGGGTTAACATCTACTATGTAAATTAGTCAGAGGCATACTGAGCAACATGGCCCCACATGCAATGAGGATGTGTGCTGCTAAGGAAATGCAGACATGCAAAGATCAAAGGGTTAACATCAGTTATGTTAATGAGTCAAAGGCATACTGAGCAAAGTGTCCCTGTAAACACTAAAGATATATACCGCTAGGGAAATGCAATTGTGCAAAGGGAAAACAAAGCCTAAGGATCAAAATATGGTAAATTAAGATGCCAAGAGTTACCTACCAGCCTGCCGTAGCACCCGACGCGCGTTTCGCGTTAGCTTTTTCTTAGGGAGCGTGCATGGTGTAATGTTCCTCGCTGTGTGTGTTCACATTCCTTTAGCTAGGTCATCTAGCTTCATGCGGTGTGCGCTCCCACTCACTCCCTCTGTTGTCGTCACCATGACAACGCGTCTAGAGTGACGCCCTTGTCCTCCCCACTGCCTTGACGCGTCAGGCTGGGAGGGAGCAGGGCATCATGTGACGCTGACTCAGGCTGACGTCACACTGGCCATGTGGACGGAAGCGCCGTACAACTGCTGCCGCCATTGAAACGCAGACCCTATAAATACACACAGCGAGGAACATTACACCATGCACGCTCCCTAAGAAAAAGCTAACGCGAAACGCGCGTCGGGTGCTACGGCAGGTTGGTAGGTAACTCTTGGCATCTTAATTTACCATATTTTGATCCTTAGGCTTTGTTTTCCCTTTGCACAATTGCATTTCCCTAGCGGTATATATCTTCAGTGTTTACAGGGACACTTTGCTCAGTATGCCTTTGACTCATTAACATAACTGATGTTAACCCTTTGATCTTTGCATGTCTGCATTTCCTTAGCAGCACACATCCTCATTGCATGTGGGGCCACTTTGCTCAGTATGCCTCTGACTAATTTACATAGTAGATGTTAACCCTTTCCACACACAAGTGATTCAATTTTGAGAGGCTGTTTCAAGCCCGTATACTGTGTTATTTGAACTTGATTTTCATATGTAACATGCTGTGGTCCCTATGCTATATACACACTTTTTGATGTGTTGATCTCATTTAATTAATTTTTTCTGTTTTTGGGTTAAATCATATACATTTCCAGTCTTTGCCCTTTTTTTGCATTCAGTCTCCTCCATTTTTTAAACCATTTTGTGTCATTTATGTCTCAATTAAATTTGTATTTTTTTTAGTATTATAGCTCCTTTTCCCATAATAAAGTAGTTTGCAAAGTTTAATAACTTTCCGTGCTGGACAAAAAAAATGTTTAGTTACTCCTTGAAGGTAACTCCAGTGAAAACCCATTTTTTCCATGTGATTATCTGAAGCCTGTTATTTGGCTTTCTACATGACGAATGTGCTCTGTAATTTGCCTGATGCATGCATCAGTTTACCATTGCAGATCTCCATCATCATTTTGATTTTGGCACAAAGAGAGTTCCGGGCTCTCTTCCCATTCTGTTGATTTTGGCAAGTCAGAGCCTATAAATCTGGCTATACACAGTCAATCGCTTCTTCGGCCAATAACTATTCTTCTTCATACATATATATGCTCAGTTTGGCCTAGACATGCATATGATTTCCATGGGGAGAGAGGAGCACTCCACTGCCAGACTCCTTTGGTGGCGATTTATATTCCCTGAGAAGTAAACGATCAGAAATTGCTACTTTTGTATTATCTGGCCGGTCAGGTACGTTACTTGAAGCAGCGGATAGGTGGCGGCAGGCTTGCTAATGCAGAAGCTCATCTTATACACTTATTAGATGGGAATACACCATGGGCAATATTAGAAGGATCATATAGACCGCCACAAGGTTTATTGTTTGCACACAGTTTGGTGATACAGGTGTGGCGAGAAAGTAAGCGTATCATGAAATTCACTGACCAAATGGGAGAGACTCAGTTATGGGATAATCCCGAGTTTCCACACCTCAAAAACTTACAGGACCCAATTTTCTGGAAGCAATATGGAATAACAACACTTAGGCTGGCTTCACACATCCGGCGGGCGCCTTGCGGCGCCCCCGGCATTTTCCCGCAGCGCCGCATCTGAAAATCTGATGCGCCGCATGCGGCTTTTTTCGCATTGACATGCATTAGCGCCGGATGGCGCCGCATGTCAATGCGTTGCATGCGGTTTTGTCCGGATGCGGCGCAAATGTACATTGCGGCGTCCGGAAAAAACGCTGCATGTAACTTTTTTTTTTTTGCCGGATGGTTGCTTATCTCTCCAAGCATCAGCAACCATCCGTCAAAAAACCGCATTTTGGGCGCCGGAAGTGTGAAAGCTTTTCACAAGCGGCGCTGCGGCAAAATGCCGGGGGCGCCGCCAGGCGCCCGCCGGATGTGTGAAAGAGGCCTTAATCAGATTTTTGAAAATGAAACTTTATTATCATTTGAACACATTCATATGAAATATGGGATCCCTCTAGGGATTTTTATACATATTTGCTAATGAGACAAGCCATAATGCACCAGTTTCCATTTCCTAGGATGCGAATATCCAGATATCCATTGATAGGAGTGCTAACAACTCAAGGACCCATGGGCGCAATATCCTCTCTATATGCTTTTCTACTAAACTCCAGGATTGCTTCTACTCAACTTGCTGTTGAGAGTAAATCCCCTCTATCACTGATGATCCGTGGAATGATGCCCTAGAGGCGCATGCGATGGTGTCGCCAGCCGCAAATAATAAGTTAATTCAACTATATATCCTACGTCAGTCCTACGTGACCCCGAGTAGACTACATAGATTTGGCAGACAGGTAACTGACGAATGTCATAGATGCGGGGAATCGGAGCGGACTTCTGGCATCCTATTTGGAGTTGTGGGATAATACAAAGATACTGGAGCAAAGTGATAACTACATTAGAACGGATAATTGGGATATCAATTGAATGTAGTCCAGAGTTGTGTATCTTGGGTATTGTGGATGAAGGATTGTGGTCGCACTATGATAACATATTTCTCCGGGAGGTTCTATTTATTGCTAGGAAAGCAATAGCACTAAAGTGGATGGGGGGAGCCCCCTACTATTAATCAGTGGAAAAAAATAGTAAATGATATAATACCATATGAGAATATATTATATAGAAATAGAAGATGCCCTCAGAAATTCCATAGGTTATGGGAGAGATGGTGGGATTTCCTTAGTATTGCAAAGGTGATGGAATTAATGCTTGAGCAGGTGATAAAATTATCACCTGTGCAATACTAAGGAAATCCTGAAAACATGACCTGTTGGTGGGTCCTGAGAACTGGAGTTGAGAAACACTGACCTAATGCCATGACTTCATCTATCTCACGATATGAACACTGATGTTGTCCCTGTCAGCATATGGAAGGTGATGATGTGTGTACACTGCAAGAGAGTACTTTTATTATGACCCAAACTGGTACGTGATCTGAGAACCTGTTAATTCAATTGAATGTGCAATGCTTCATAATGGAAATTATCCTAATATGCGAAGTTCTATATTGTTTGCTCACCTTTTTTTCTTTTTTTTATTTGTTTACTCTATTATTGAGAGTGTAATGTTACCTCCATGTTATTGTAAAGGGTGACTGTTTGGATCATTCTGACCATATACTGTGACATTATATGTTTGTAACTTTATCCTGTGGAATCTTTCAATAAAAAGAGTTGAAAAAAAAAAAGGATCAGAAATTGCAATTTATAATCTCCAGATATAATCTATGGGACATTGTATGACTCTATACATATTGTTATTGGTGGGTTTGGTTACATATTCTCTTATATGTACAGAAAACTAAGGGTATATAGCCACATGATTAGTGATGAACCGCTGGCCAAATTGTAATTACTATATGTATTATTCAGTGAGTAGAACTTAGTGCAAGCATGGAAATATATAAAAAATGTATCCTCTTAGTCATGTCCGCTATATGTTTGATATAATCTTTTTTTTTTTTTTTAGCATATGAACCATGTTTTTCTTTATTGCTTTTCAGTTCGTTTTCTTGTATTGTAGTCTTTTATATCCTGTTATTGATTTTGGAGAGAATGTAATCCATATAATGTATTTTTATGCCCACAGGGTGTTGGCAAGAACAAGATTGTGGATAGATTTTTGCATTTACTAAACCGACCGCGGGAATATTTACAGCTGCACAGGTAATTGTGATTATTATATTGCCAAACTTATTTTTGAAGATTACTTATTATTTATACCTTCATGGTGTCCATGACAATTTCTTGCATGTGAAGTAAGGGACTTCCCTTGTCAGTAGTTTATTGTGCTGAGAAAAGAATGATATAGGCAGCACCCTATAAAGGAGCGTTGAATGGGACGTGACATAGCTCCCACTGGGGTCATTATTATCAGACCACTACTATGGGAGTCAAACATTTAGTTACACATTTTTCATGCTTTCCCTTATAGACTGGAAAGTTGCAGCTTCATGTACACTAGATGAACTAGCTTTCTTTCTGTGACATGGCAATAAGCGTTCCTGTCACGAGGGTGTTATGTCCCCCTGGAACACCTGGAGACGTTCAGTCGGGTAATGAATCGCATGTCCTTTTTTAGAGATGGTGTGATTTGTGCCCCATATTAAGTGGATGTATTTTTTTCTGGTGCTGAAGAGGTTAACAACCCTTTCAATGCTGGTGGCAAACATGCAGCTCCATTTCAGCTGCTTCTGATCTGGTCATTACCTCTTCCTATATAAACTAGTCAGACCTTCTCATCCCTGCCGGTGAAAGATTTGTCTTCCTGTGCTGTGTGCTAAAGCAAAGTGTTTGAAGTAGAATTGTTGTAGAAGTGTTCTTTGTTTCTCTGTAGTTTGTGGGTGTTTATCTCCTGGTCCCTGTTTCCATTTGGTGTATTCCTCCCTGTCCCCTGCCTCCCCTCTATTATTGGTTGCTGCTATCGTATGATAGAGGTTTTCTGTTATCCCTGTTTTGACTTTTTGCTTTGTTTGCATTACATTCATTTCATGCCTCATGAGGTGGGGGAGGGGACAATCATGGAATAATTGGAGCACAGTAAGGTCAGAGACTTGGGCCTCTTAACGTTCAAGAGTACCCTCGGGACAGGGTTAGGGTCCCAGTTCCAGGGACAGTTTGAGCCCCCCCTTCCTTACCGAAAACTGTAGTTCCTGATCCAAGATGTTCTTGGAGATTGTTTAAAAGCTTGTTAACTTGTAAAGGAACACTAAACTTAAAGGGAATCTGTCACCCTAAATTGGCAGGATATTTAAATGATGGCAGTCAGGTCAGATGGGCGGTGTTTTGGGTACTTGCCTTAACATGTTGTTCGCCGCTGTCTCCATTATTTCTGGGAATTGTAGTCGTTGCCCTCCATATAACGCGCCTGCGCATTGCAATCTTGAATTGCGCACGCGCAGTATGACTTTGCCCGCAGATTGCAATGCGCAGGCGCGTTATATGGAGGGCAACGACTACAATTCCCAGAAATAATGGAGACAGCGGCGAACAACATGTTAAGGCAAGTACCCAAAACACCGCCCATCTGACCTGACTGCCATCATTTAAATATCCCGCCAATTTAGGGTGACAGATTCCCTTTAAAAACATGCCAAGTCTTATCTGCAAAATGTATAAGAATAGTACAAGCTCTGAGTCTCGTGGACTGGAGAAATGGATCCATTTTTATGGATCAATTAAACTCTATGGGTCCATGTCAGGGTGAGAAAAACAACGGACAGCTCTAGCTTGTGTCACATGGATGTGTGAATGCAGCCAAAGGATGAGGCTTTTCTAATTTTGTGTCCTAGTGCAAAGGTGGGAGAGTACTGCTGCAGCTAGTTGTCTTAAAGGGGTACACAGGACAGTATGGAGAAGGTACATGTCTGAGCTCTTGGGGCACAAAATTATCCCTTTATGTATTTTACAGTTCTAAATGTAATGGATGGATGAAAGGGAGGAGAGTAAGGAAGGAGACGCCCTTTTATTTCCCTTGTGATTTTTCTATGCTTACTATTCCCTGTTTAAAGCAGGGTTTTACGTCAGTTCTATTACATTCCAGTGTGTAGCTGTTGGATTCTTCTACTATTTAGGATGCTAATATTCTAATCAGTTTTGAGCAACAACACAAAAAAAAAGTTTGTTCACTAAAGTCTGCCTGGCGAAGACAGAAAATGAAAACATAGAGGACGTGCTTCATTGCACTTACACAAATTGTTACATGTCATTGTTGTAAATACCAAATGTATCAAAAAGCAGCTGTTGCTCGCAGGAATCTATACGATGATCTGCGCTATTCCTGCGAGCATCGCCCACTTGGTAAAGACCATAAAAATTACCCTACAAAAAAGCCCATATCTTGGGAATCGTATGGGGGATTGAAAAAAATATATAAAAGGTATACTCAGGAGAGCAACAGGAATAAAATAAGAGCAAAAATTGGCCACTTTGGACCAAGACACTGATCCTCTTTAAAATGAATAATGCAGGCTTGGTTAACCTTATGACTTGTAGTACAACATATTTTTGTACATAAAAGTTTCAATAAACTTGCATATCCAACACAGGTCACCACCATCACAACCCTGTCACGACCTTGGAATTTTCCTTTTTTGCATTTTCGTTTATTGCTCCCCTTCTTTCCAGAACCATAACTTTTTTATTTTTCCATCAATATGGCCATGTGAGGGTTTTTTTTTTTTTTTTTGCAGGACAAGTTGTACTTATGAATAAGACCATTGATTTTACCATATAGTGTACTGGAAAATGGGAAACAAATTCCAAGTGCGGTGAAATTGCAAAAGAAAGTGCAATTCCACAATTGTTTTTTGTTAGTTTTTTTAGCATGGTCACTAAGTGCTGAAGCTGACCTGCCATTATGATTCTCCAGGTCATTAAGAGTTCACAGATACCAAACATGCTTAAGTTCTTTTTTTATTTAAATGGTGAAAAAAAAAATCCAAATTTGTAAAAAAAAAAAAAAAAAAAATAAGTCACCATTTTCCAAGTCTTGTACTGTCTATAGTTTTGGTGATCTGGGGCCTGACATTTTTGTTGATACCATTTTGGGGTATATACAATCTTTTGATCTCCTGTTATTGCATTTTATTGCAATGTTGCGGGAGCCAAAAAACTAAATTCTGAGTTGTTTTTTTGTTGCGCTATTTACCGATCGGATTATTTTGTTTATATTTTGATAGATCTGGCGTTTCTGAACTCAACAGTGCCAAATATGTGTATTTTTTATTATTATTTATTATTATTTTATCCTGAATAGGGCAAAAGGGAGGTGATTTGGATTTTTATATTTTTTAAATTTTTTAAAAACATTTTTTCTCTACTTTTTACTTGCTTCAGTAGTTCCCTTAGGAGACTTGAAGCTACGATCATCTGATCGCCTGTGCTACACAGAGCAGGGCTGCAGCCCGCGGCTGTTAGGGGCACATAACATATGATCAAATCAGCTGTTATGTCCCGGAAAAGATGCGGGCTCAGCGCTGGAGCCCGCATCAAATGCCGTGACACAAACTATGACGTCATAGGTTGTGAAGGGGTTAAAAAAAAGGCTTGGAAGCAGGAGACTGTATATAGAAGGGGCTGAGGTGTGATGTACTTCAGGAGGCTTTATTTACTAGGGCTGATGTAGTGCAGTAGGATTTATATAGATGGGTCAGGGGAATTATGAACTATCGGAAGCTGTATATAGAGGGGCTGAGGAGAAATGTATTGCAGGAGGCTGTACAGTCTGGGGCTGAGGAGTGATGCACTGCATTAGGCTGAACATATAGAGAGGGGGGCTGATTGGAGTGATGCAAAAGGCTGTATGTAGGGAATTGGTGAGGAGTGCTGTGCTGCAGGAGGCTATATAAAGAGGAGCTGAAAGGAGAGATGTACTGGGGCACTGTCAGCAGAGTGAGTACATCTCTATTGAATATGTGACACACCACCTAAGGCAGTCTGACAAAGTCCAGACACTACTAAGATCTTAAACTAGGCATTCCTATTACACCAGGCTCACCTTACTGTTTCAGCACATGAGCTAAATGGCTCTTAAGAAAATTTGCCTCCCATACACTTTAGATAGGTGTTAGCTGAGCAATCGTTCGTTCACCAGCTATCTCTCCCGACTCCCACATACACGGAGACATTCAGCTTGGCCAAGCTCTCCTGAGATCTCTATAAGAGAGCCATTGCCAAACTCCTCTGGTAGCAGATTATCGTGGTGCTGGACAAAAGGATTGAACATTGGAGAGCCAATAGGCCAGAATCTTCTCTCCACCAGCGACATCTGTCAGGTGAGAGTTGGGAGGCTCCCATACACATATGAGACTGATGGCCGATAGCTGCAACTTCAGACAACTTTATTCTAATGTGTATGGGGACCTTCAGAATAAGATTGAAACAAAGGTTAGCTCCGGAGGTACTATTAAATGACGGTAACAGTGGCAGAGGTAGCATAGTGTCCTCCCTTATTATATATAGCACCCATCTATTATTACTACTTTTGTGCTAAATGAGATGGTGCAAAGTTTTAAAGGTGGAAAAAAGTGGTAATAAGCAGTTGAGAGCAAGCGAGACAATGGCTGTATTGGAACCACAATCTTGCACAGCAGCAGAAAGTTGTAGATCCTGACAATGTGCAGATGCAAGGAGAGCCAGAGCTGCAGTGTCTCTGACAACACGGTGGAGGTGAGAGCGCTCAGATAAGCAAGACTGATGGGAAATGTAGTATGTGAAGAGTTAATTAGGGTGCTTTCAGTTGTGTTGAGGACCCGTTCAGTTTCCCTGTTGGGGCTTACGGTCATGCAAAACAGGATTTGGACGTATGTGCTGACGAGGTCATAGACTATAATGGTGCCAAGAGAGCGAATGCGCGCTCTGCCATGCATCATTTTCTAGCGTGTGCGCCTACTGGAGGAGGACACTCAGACATAGTAGTCTGAATGACAACAGGATGTAAACAATAAAGGTACAGGCTGTGTTTACTTGCATAAAATTATTTTCCCGCGATATAAATGATCAGTGCTGAACCCACTTATCACACCAGGGATTTTGGAGGTTTTTAGATTTTGTTATGGATCTCAGAAAATGCCTTTAAAACGTTGTGCTGGACTAATTTGTGCCAAATGTATTATTTATTAAAGACTTAGCACATTGTTGATAAATATGAGGTTTTATTTTTGTAATTCCTCACCAATAATAAATTATTTTACAGTAATTTAATAATTTTGTAATGGATTATAAAATCGTAGAAAGCGCTCAGTAGTTTCTGTGAATGCTGTTGTGCTCAGTAATATAATTTGAAGCTATAAACTCTCACTGTGTGGTTGGTACATTTTTATTCCAACACTATAAAACCTCAGCTGTGTTTAGCTTTATTTTTGTATGAATCGTAAAATGTGTATTTTTAGTCGCTCAGATTCTTTATTGTTTGCTGACGTGTAAGGTTTTATGTAAAAAAAAAAGATATGTGGGCTTACCTAAATCTCCACATTCAACTCGGCAGGAAAATGTAAGCAGACGAAAATAGATTGTTTTCTTTGAGGCAAAGTACTTTTTAGACTAACTAATAAACAAATTATTATAAGCTTATTGTACTGCTACTCTTGGAAAGAAAGGGTACAGAGCATTTCTCACATATAATTGTCTAATGGAAACAATAATTTTCTGAATTTGTACTATTTTCAATCTTCATCTCAATTCTGTATTAAAATGGTGCTTAGTTATAAGGCTACTAGATGGTGGCCTGATTCTAACGCATCGGGTATTCTAAAATATGTATGTAGTTTATTCATGAAGATTTAAGAATAATGCAATGAATACACAGGATTTTCCGGGTAAAATATATACATTATCATTAAATAATATTGCTCTCTAACACAGGTTCTGTGACAGTCCCTGTGACGTTGCTAAGGCCGCGGTCGGGTATCCAAGGGGCGTTCCCGCACCACTCCCCCAGCAACGCCCACATCCAATCCGGAGGCAGCTGAGCAGAGAGGTCACGACCAATCAGCGACGCGGGATTTCCGTTACAGACAGACAGAATTAGACGATTATATAGTAGACTAGATTGTGGCCCGATTCTAATGCATCGGGTATTCTAGAATATGTATGTAGTTTATTTATGCATGGCTCCGCTCCCACCCTCCCATGTTTGTATGCATGGCTCCTCTTCCATCCTGTATACATGGCTCCGCTCCCACCCTCCCCATGGCTCCGCTCCCACCCTCCCATCCTGTATACATGGCTCCGCTCCCACCCTCCCATCCTGTATACATGGCTCCGCTCCCACCCTCCCATCCTGTATACATGGCTCCATTCCCACCCTCCCATCTTATATACATGGCTCCGCTTCCACCCTCCCATCATATATACAGTCATGGCGAAAAGTTTTGAGATTGACACAAATATTATATTTTCACATGATCTGCTGCCCTCTGGTTTTTATGTTGTGTTTGACAGATGTTTTTATCACAGACAGAAATATAATTGCAAACATATGAGTAACAAAAGCTTATATTGACAGTTAGAATGAGTTAATGCAGCAAGTCAATATTTGCAGTGTTGACCCTTCTTCTTCAGGACTTCTGCAATTCTCCCTGGCATGCTCTCAGTTAACTTCTGGACCAAATCCTGACTGATAGCAATCCATTCTTGCACAATCAATGCTTTCATTTTGTCAGAATTTTTAGGTTTTTGTTTGTCCACCCGTCTCTTGATGATTGACCACAAGTTCTCAATGGGATTAAGATCTGGGGAGTTTCCAGGCCATGGACCCAAAATCTCTATGTTTTGTTCCCTGAGCCATTTAGTTATCACCTTTGCTTTATGGCAAGGTGCTCCATCATGCTGGAAAAGGCATTGTTGATCGCCAAACTGCTCTTGGAGGGTTGGGAGAAGTTGCTCTTGGAGGACATTCTGGTACCATTCTTTATTCATGGCTGTATTTTTAGGCAAGACTGTGAGAGAGCCGATTCCCTTGTCTGAGAAGCAACCCCACACATGAATGGTTTCAGGATGCTTAACAGCATGAGACAAGACTGGTGGTAGCGCTCACCTTGTCTTCTCCGAATGAGGCGTTTTCCTGATGTCCCAAACAATCGAAAAAGGGATTCATCAGAGAAAATAACTTTACCCCAGTCCTCAGCAGTCCACTGCCTGTACATTTTGCAGAATATCAGTCTGTCCATGATGTTTTTTCTGGAGAGAAGTGGCTTCTTTGCTGCCCTCCTTGAGACCAGGCCTTGCTCCAAGAGTCTCCGCCTCACAGTGCATGCAGATGCACTCACACCTGCCTGCTGCCATTCCTGAGCAAGCTCTGCACTGTGGTAGCCCGATCCCGCAGCTGAAACACTTTTAAGAGACGGTCCTGGCGCTTGCTGGTCTTTCTTGGGCGCCCTGGAGCCTTTTTGGCAACAATGGAACCTCTCTCCTTGAAGTTCTTGATGATGCGATAGATTGTTGACTGAGGTGCAATCTTTCTAGCTGCGATACTCTTCCCTGTTAGGCCATTTTTGTGCATTGCAATGATGACTGCACGTGTTTCTTTAGAGATAACCATGGTTAACAGAAGAGAAACAATGATGCCAAGCACCAGCCTCCTTTTAAAGTGTTCAGTGGTGTCATTCTTACTTAATCATGACAGATTGATCTCCAGCCATGTCCTCATCAACACCCACACCTGTGTTAATGGAGCAATCACTGAAAAGAGGTTAGCTGGTTAAGGCAGGGCTGCAATGATGTTGAAATGTGTTTTGGGGATAAAGTTCATTTTCTAGCCAAATATTGACTTTGCAAGTAATTGCTGTTAAGCTGATCACTCTTATAACATTCTGGAGTATATGCAAATTGCCATTAGAAAAGTGAAGCAGTAGACTTTGTAAAAATTAATATTTGTGTCATTCTCAAAACTTTTGTCCATGACTGTACATGGCTCCGCTCCCACCCTCCCATTCTATATACATGGCTCCGCTCCCACCCTTCCATCCTATATACATGGCTCCGCTCCCACCCTCCCATCCTATATACTGTACATGGCTCCGCTCCCACCATCCCATCTTATATACATGGCTCAGCTCCCACCCTCCCATCCTATATACATGGCTCCGCTCCCACCCTCCAATCCTATATACATGGCTCCGCTCCCACCCTCCCATCCTATATACATGGCTCCGCTCACATGCTCCCATCATATATACATGGCTCTGCTCCCACCCTCCATTTCTATATACATGGCTCTGCTCCCACCTGTATACATGGCTCCACTCCCACCCTCCGCTGGGCTCCCCCGTCCTCCCCCATCATACTTACCCTCCTCGCTCTGTCGCTGCATGACCCTGCATCTCTATACCGGCGCGTCAGCTTCTTCCTCTGTGGTGCGGTGACGTGGTACCGCTCATTAACGTCATGAATATGGACACCACACCTATGGGAGTGGAGTCGCGTCCATATTCATGACCTTAATGAGAGGTACTACGTGACCGCACCGCACAGGATAGAAGCAGACGCGCCGGGACAGGGATGCAGGGACGGAAGGTGAGTATGTTCTGGAGATAACCGCGGCTACCGTCGGGAGATCAGCGGCTAGCGCCGCTGATCTCCGACGATAGCGGTGGCGTGGGCCAGATGTGCCTGTCGCGTCCGGCGTGGCGGACCAGACCAATCTGCGACGCAAGATTTCCGTTACAGACGGAAGTGAAAAGTTAGACAATTATATAGTAGACTAGATGGTGGCCCGATTCTAACGCATCGGGTATTCTAGAATGTTGTAGTTATTTATGCATGGCTCCGCTCCACCCTCCGATCATGTATCCCCATATTGACTCCACTTCCGCTCCCACCCTCCTCATATTCGCTATATACATGGCTCCGCTCCACCCTCCATCCTTATACTGGCTCGCTCCCACCTCCAATCCTATATACATGACTCCACTCCCACCCTCCCATCCTATATACATGGCTCCCGCTCCCACCCTCCCATCCTATATATACATGACTTCCGCTACCTCACCTCTCCCATCCTATATACATGACATTGGCTCCGCTACCACCCTCCCATCCTATATACATGGCTCCGCTCCCACCCTCCATCCTATATCATGCTCGCTACCCCATCTATACATGGTTTACCTTCCACCCTCCCATCCTATATACATGGCTCCGCTCCCACCCTCCCATCCTATATACACGGTTCAGCTCCCCACCTTCCCATCCTATATACACGGCTCCGCTCCCACCCTCCCATCCTATATACATGGCTCCTCTCCCACCCTCCAATCCTATATACATGGCTCTGCTCCCACCTTGTATACATGGCTCCGCTCCCACCCTGTATATATGGCTCCGCTCCCACCCTCCCATCCTATATACGCGGCTCCGCTCCCACCCTGTATACATGGCTCGGCTCCCATCCTATATACATGGCTCGGCTCCCACCCTCCCATCCTGTATTCATGGCTCCGCTCCCACCCTCCCATCCTGTATGCATGGCTCCGCTCCCACCCTCCCATCCTTGTATACATAGCTCCACTCCCACTCTCCAATCCTATATACATGGCTCCGCTCCCACCCTCCAATCCTATTTACATGGCTCAGCTCCCACCCTGTATACATGGCTCCACTCCCACCCTCTGCTGGGCTCCCCCGTCCTACCCCATCATACTTACCCTCCTCGCTCTGGCGCTGCACGTCCCGGCATCTCTATCCCGGCTCGTCAGCTTCTTCCTCTGTGGTGCGGTCACGTGGTACCGCTCATTAAGGTCATGAATATGGACGCCACGCCTATAGGACCGCACCGCACAGGATAGAAGCTGACGTGCCGGCCATGACAGGGATGCAGAGACGGAAGGTGAGTATGTACGTGGAGATGACCCGCCGCTGATCTCCCGACAATAGCGGTGGCGTGCCTGGTTGAAATCCTGAGCCAATTCGCGGCCGGATGTGCCTGTCGCTGATTGGTCGCGGCCGGCCGGGCGCGACCAATCAGCGATGCAGGATTTCCGTTACAGACGGAAGTGAAAAGTTAGACAATTATATAGATAGATGTGCATACAGTGTATTTAAGACGCCATGTTTTCCAGGTGTCGGCGGTCTTTTTGCTGAAATGTGTCTTGGCTGGCTATTTTGCCGTCTTTTTTTGTGGTGGGTCCGCCATCGTCATGTTTTTTTCTCCGCTTACTTTTTTTTTCACAGTTAAGCGGTTAAAAGAAATATCAAATGTTGGGACATTTGCACAGCAATGTCATTTTTAGTTTTTGTATATCAGGACATTAAAAAAAAATCTAGTTCTTAACATTTGGGTAAATACAACCTCATACAGACAACAATACAAAGCAAGTTACACTTTTAGTTAATAACATTAGGCTAAATGCAGAAGTACGGTGATAAATTAACTAACCTAACTACGCACTTAATACTTACATTTAAAAAGGGTAAGAAGCAGATAGGTGCTGCTATCAAATGCCTCTATAAAAGAAGAAGTTTTGGCAGTTTGCTAACCTGGAACGTTCAGGCATGTTTTGGCACACAATATATAAAAACATTAAATTTTTAAAATTTAATAAAAAAGTGACTAAACTCTCCAGCTTTCAAAACGTGTTGTTTTCCTATCGCCACGACAGCACCCACGGAGAGAGGGGATACGCCCACCCTCAGGACAGGAACCTACAGGTTAAAAAGGGTGGCGGCCCCCCTTGTCTCCTCCGTTTTGGTTCCTGTCCTGATAGGAGCCTCCAGGAATGAATTCTTACCCGGGTCCAACAGCCTCTGTGCGATGTATGTGGGAATTGCAGAGCCTGTGATGCTGGAAGCAGCGTCTAGGGTGCTCTGCTCGCAGACCCCTCCTTGTCTGGTCCATGGATGTCGCGATCCCAGGGTCCGGGGAAGGACGCCCTGGGTTGCGCGGGCGCAATGCAGGAGAAACGGTAGCCCCTGCGTTCATCCTGGAGAGCGGCTGACACTGTGTGCGGGCCGCGATACTGAAGCGCCTATGACCCGGAAGTGCAAGGAGGTACTTCCAGGGGAAGAGTGGGGAGGAGGTGTGGCCTAGACCTGTTTAAGCCGGCGTGGTGCTGGGCTCCATGTGTGCATATGGAAGCCTCTCTGGAAGACATGGAGCACCAGCCGGCGGCAGAAGCAGCAAGCAGACGCAGTGGCAGCGGTCGATCGAATAATAAGACGACAGGCAGCAGAGATGAACGGGGGCACCAGCAGGCAGAGGCCCTTAGATCGTCTGCTGGATCCCTCCTCAGAAAATGGTACTCCTCAGAGACGATAGCTGCGGATGGTGAGTGTAATGTGACATCCAGTAGCTGAGAATTTTCCCTTTGTGTGCTCTGTTACAGGCCAAAGAGTCGTCAAAATCTAAACACAAGCAGTGTGCATTGTGCAAAATACCTCTACCCGACAATTATAGCAAAAAGCTTTGTCAATCCTGTATTTGTCAAACTTTAGAACAAGAAGCTCGCCTTCGGGCGTCAGACATAAGGGCCGTAATCAGGGAGGAAATTAACAGCTCCCTTAGAGGAAAAAATATTGGAACTAATATTGATGTAATAAGTTCAGCATCTAGTCCACCTGTTGGTGAACAACTATCGGTTTACGCTGAGTCCTCTTCATTGTCATCCTCGGACGAAGAGGGGAGGCCGTGTATTCCTGTGGAGAATATGGACATGCTAGTTAGGTCTGTACAGGCTACCATGGGGGTCACTGATAATAAAGAACGCAAATCAGTGCAGGACCAGATGTTTGCGGGCTTGTGTCAGAGGAGTCGTAAACCATTTCCAGTAAACAACTCAGTCAAAATCATTATGAGGGAATGGGACAAGCAGGATAAAGGGTTCTTACCCTCTGCAGCAAAGCGGAGGTACCCCTTTGATAACAATGTTCTTGCCGAATGGGTGAAAATTTTTAAGGTGGACGCAGCAGTAGCCTCCACATCCAGAGGATCCTTACTGCCCTAGAAGATGGGGGTCTGCTAAAAGATCCTTCTGACAGCAAAGCTGATATACTACTTTACCCCTTCACCCCCAAGGGTGGTTTGCACGTTAATGACCGGGCCAATTTTTACAATTCTGACCACTGTCTCTTTATGAGGTTATAACTCTGGAACGCTTCAACGGATCTTTGCGATTCTGAGATTGTTTTCTCGTGACATATTGTACTTCACGTTAGTGGTAAAATTTCTTTAATATAACTTGCGTTTATTTTTGAAAGAAACGCAAATATGGCGAAAATTTTGCAATTTTCAAACTTTTAATTTTTATTCCCTTAAAACAGAGAAATCTGTCACACAAAATAGTTAAGAAATAACATTTCCCACATGTCTAATTTACATCAGCACAATTTTGGAACCAAAATTTTTTTTGTTAGGAAATTATAAGGGTTAAAAGTTGACCAGCAATTTCTCATTTTTACAACAAAATTTGCAAAGCCTTTTTTTTTAGGGACCAACTCATATTTGAAGTCACTTTGAGGGGTCTATATAGCCGAAAATACCCAAAAGTGACACCATTCTAAAAACTGCACCCCTCAAGGTACTCGAAACCACATTCAAGAATTTTATTAACCCTTCAGGTGCTTCACAGGAGCTGAAGCAACGTGGAAGGAAAAAATGAATATTTAACTTTTTAGCCACAACAATGTTTTACAAACATTTTTTTTTTATTTTCACAAGGGTAAAAGGAGAAAATGGACAAATAAAGTTGTTGTGCAATTTCTCCTGAGTACGCCAATACCCCATATGTGGGGGAAAACCACTGTTTGGGCACACGGCAGAGCTCGTAAGGGAAGGAGCGCCGTTTGACTTTTTCAAACTAAAATTGGCTGGAATTGAGATTGGACGCCATGTCGCGTTTGGAGAGCCCCTGGTGCGCCTAAACAGTGGAAACCCCCCACAAGTGACACCATTTTGAAAACTAGACCCCTAAAAAACTTATCTAGATCTGTTGTGAGCACTTTGAACCCCCAAGGTTTCACAAATGTTTATAATGCCTGGGTGTGAAAAAAAAAAAAACAATTTTTCACAAAAATGATTTTTTAGTCCCAAATTTTTGATTTTTCCCAAGGAAATTGGACCCCAAAAGTTGTTGTCCAATTTGTCCAGACTACGCTGATACCCCATATGTGGGGGGGGGGAAACTGTTTGGGCGCACGGCAGGGCTTGGAAAGGAAGTAGTAACGTTTTGGAATGCAGATGTTGATGGGGGTCATGTTCCGTTTGCAATACCCCAGATGAGCCTAAACAGTGGAAACCCCCACAAGTGACCCCATTTTGGAAACTAGACCCCCTAAGGAACTTATCTAGATCTTTGGTGAGCACTTTGAACCCCCAAGTGCTTCACACAAGTTTATAATGCCCGGGCATGAAAATAAAAAATCAAATTTTTTCCCTAAAAAATTATCTTTTAGTCACTAATTTTTTATTTTCTCAAGGGTAACAGGAGAAATTGGACCACAAAAGTTGTTGTCCAATTTGTCCTGAGTACGCTGATACCCCATATGTGGGGGAGAACCACTGTTTGGGCGCACGGCAGAGCTCGGAATGGAAGCAGCGCCATTTGACTTTTTCCAACCAAAATTGGCTGGATTGAGATTGCTCGCCATGTTGCATTTGGAGAGCCCCTGATGTGCCTAAATAGTGGAAACCCCCACAAGTGACCCCATTTTGGAAACTAGACCCCTTAAGGAACGTATCTAGATCTTTGGTGAGCAATTTGAACAACCAAGTGCTTCACACAAGTTTATAACGTAGAGCCGTAAAATTAAAAAATCATATTTTTTTCAAAAAATGATCTTTTCACCCCAATTTTTATTTTCCCAAGGGTAACAAGACTCCAAAAGTTATTGTGCAATTTGTCCTGAGTACGCTGATACCCCATATGTGGGGGTAAACCACTGTTTGGGTGCATGGCAGTGTTGGAAGGGAAGGAGCGCCGTTTGACTTTTTCAACCAGAATTGGCTGGATGCCATGTCGTGTCTGGAGAGCTCCTGATCTGCCTAAACAGTGGAAACCCCCTACAAATGACACCATTTTGGAAACTAGACCCCTCAAGGAACTTATCTAGATGTGTGGTGAGCACTTTGAACCCCAAAGTGCTTCACAGAAATTTATAACGTACAGCTGTAAAATAAAAAATCCTTTTTTTTTTTTTTTTACAAAAATGATTTTTTCGCCCCTAATATTTTATTTTCACAAGGGTAACAGAAGAAATAGGACAAATTGCACAATAACTCTTGGGGTCCAGAGTACGCTGATACCCCATATGTGGGGGTAAACTACTGTTTGGGCGCATGGCAGAGCTCAGAAGTGAAGGAGCACCGTTTGACTTTTTCAACGCAGAATTGGCTGGAATTGAAATCGGACGCCATGTCACATTTGGAGAGCCCCTGATGTGCCTAAACAGCGGAAACCCCCCAATTCTAACTCCAACCCTAACCCCAACACACCCCTAACCCTAGTCCCAACCCTAACCACAAACCTAACCCTAACACACCCCTAAACCTAATTCAAACCCTATCCCTAATCCTAACTTTAGTGCCAACCCTAACCCTAACTTTAGCCGCAACCCTAGTGGGAAAATGGAAATAAATACATTTTTTTAATTTTATTATTTTTCCCTAACTAAGGGGGTGATTAAGGGGGGGTTTGATTTACTATTTATTGCGGGTTTTTATGATTGGCTTCTGTCACGCTAAAAGACGCTTTTTATTGCAAAAAATAGTTTTTGCATCACCACATTTTGAGAGCTATAATTTTTGCATATTTTGGCCCACAGAGTCATGTGAGGCCTTATTTTTTGCGGTACGAGTTGACGTTTTTATTGGTACTATTTTTGAGCACGTGACATTTTTTGATCGCTTTTTATTTCGATTTTTGGGAGGTTAGAATGAACAAAAATCAGCAATTCATGAATTTCTTTTGGGGGAGGCATTTATACCGTTCCGCTTGTGGTAAAATTGTTATAGCAGTTTTATTCTTCGGGTCAGTACGATTATGGCGATACCTCATTTATATCATTTTTTTATGTTTTCGTGCTTTTATAGAATAAAAACAATTTTATATAAAAAATTATTATTTTTGCATCGCTTTATTCTGCGAGCTATAACTTTTTTATTTTTTCGCTGATGATGCTGTATGGCGGCTCATTTTTTGCGGGACAAGATGACGTTTTCAGTGGTACCATGTTTATTTATATCGGTCTTTTTGATCGCGTGTTATTCCACTTTTTGTTCGCGGTATGATGATAAAGCATTGATTTTTTGCTTTGTTTTTTTTTTTTTTAAGGGGTTCACTAAAGAGGTTAACTAGTGGGACAGTTTTATAGGGGGGGTCGTTACGATGCGCGATACCAAATATGTGTACTTTTATTGTTTTGGTTTTTTTTTACAGGAAAAAATGAATTTTTTGGGGAATATTTTTTTTTCTTTATTTTGGAATTTTTTTTAAAACATGTTTATTTTTATTTTTTCACTTTTTTACTTTGTCCCAGGGTGGGACATCACTGTAAAATTCAGATCGCTGGTGTGACAGTGTGCACAGCACTCTGTCACACCAGCGATCGCTCTGGCACTGCTGCAGGCTTCTCAGGGTGCCAGGGGTTAATGTGCCGGGAGCGGTCCGTGACCGCTCCTGACACACAGTCCCGGGTGTCAGCTGTGATAATCAGCTGAGACCCGGCGGCGATTAGCTGCGCTCCCCCTGGGAGCGCAGCTGATCGCCTATGACGTACTATCCCGTCCATGGGCAGATTGGCACGGGTTTTATGGACGGGATAGTACGTCTGATGTCAGAGAGGGGTTAAAAGAGTCTGAGAGTCATCAGCTGGAGACCTCAAGCCTGCAATCGCAAGCACCTGCACCGCGAGGTCTATGATAGTATGGTTAGATCAAATGGAGGAACAATTGCGTGCAAAGGTGCCTAGGAAAGACTGTTGGACTCCCTCTAGCAGATTTGTGGGGGAGCAGCTTATCTAGCAGATGCCTCGTGGATTCTTTAAGACTGGCAGCTAGATCGGCGGGCATGTCAAACGCAGCCCATCAAGCACTCTGGCTAAAAAATTGGAAGGGGGATGCTCATGCCAGAAGTAAATTATGTGCCATTCCATGCCGGGGTGAGTACCTGTTTGGGCTTGTGCTGGATGACATTCACACCAAAGCAGGAGATAGAAAAAAGGGTTTCCCTAAATTATTTAACCCTGCTTTTAGGAACACCTTCAAGAGGTGATCATCCTTCCAGAGAAGATATGCAGAGAGAGACTGGGAGCCAAAGGAGCAGAAAAAGAGAGGTGCTTATTTCAGCGGTTCCTCAGGATACAAGAGAAGGCTCAACTATCGTTAGCACTGCCCTTCCTATGGGAGGATGATTAAGTTATTTTTATGATCAGTGGGCTAATATATCACCTAGCTCTTGGATCTTGGGGATCATATCATCTGGCCTAAAACTGGAGTTTCTTAGGATTCCTCCAAATTCCTTCTTGTTAACAACTCTGAGAGCTCCAGAGCAACAACAGGCACTAGAAACAGAAATATTGTAATTAAATGAAAAGAAAGTCCTGGTGGAAGTACCAAAAGGCCAAAGAAGGGGAGGGGTTTTACTCTCCCTTATTTCTAATACCAAAACCGGATGGTTCCTTCTGAACCATCATAAATTTACAGAAATTGAACAGATTCCTCCTATATAAAACTTTAAGATGTAATCCATTAAATCTGCAACTAAACTTCTATTTCCCAGGTGTTTTATGACAGTGCTGGATTTAAAAGATGCCTATTACCATCTATCCATTCACCGCACCCATCAACAATACCTCAGAGTGGCGGTACAGATAGGCGGACCAGGTTAGACATTTCCAATTTACTGCTATGCCCTTTGGTCTCTCAATGGCACCAATAGTATTCACTAAAGTCATTGATGAAGTTATGGCCCATCTGAGGGAAAGAGATACTCTTGTTATACCCTATCTAGATGACTTCCTAATAGTGGGGGGGGGGTCAGCTTCTCAGTGTAAGTGCCGATTGATACATATAATATCATCACTACAGGATCTCGGATGGTTAGTAAATTTGGAGTAGTCTCAACTGGTCCCCGCAACTCGCCAACGATTCCTCGGTATACTTCTGGACTCAGAAGCCCAGCAGTGTTTCTTGCCGGAGGAAAAGAAATTAGACATTGTGCGCAAAGTCAAATGGGTAAGGGACAACCCAGTTCTAACATTGAGAGAGACTATGTCCCTACTGGGCTTGCTGACAGCATGCATACCAGGAGTACAGTGGGATCAATTCCACACCAGAGAATTTCAAAGAGAAGTACTCAAAGCAGAGAGAAGACTGCAGAGCGGTCTAGGGAGAAAATTAAACATTTCTGTCAACACAAGAGAGAGTCTTGTCTGGTGGCTGCACCAGTCACATTTATCAAAAAGAGTGTTATGGAACATAAAACCGGACATTGTAGTTACGATGGATGCCAGCCCCAGGGGGTGGGGGGCTCACATGGGAAGCGAGTTAGCCCAAGGGAGATGGTCCACACAAGAAGTGCAAAATGCCTCCAATCTAAAAGAGCTTCTGGCAGTAAAATATGCGCTCCTTCAATTTCTACCGCATCTGCGGGGATCTCATGTACGGGGTACACTCCAACAATATGACAGTAGTGGCTTATCTATACTTTCAAGGGGGTACAAAGTCTTATTCCCTGATGAACACCACACAAGAAATATTGACCCTAGCTGAAACTCAACTCCTCTCCCTGTCAACGCTCTACATAAGAGGGGAGCACAACGTGCAGGCGGACTACCTCAGTCGACATTCTCTATGCCAGGGAGAATGGACCTTGAGCAGGGATATCTTCAGGAAAATAGTGCAGTTGTGGGGCCTACCGGTGATAGACCTATTTGCCACAAGGGAAAACAGGCAGGTCAGGAGATTTTCATCTCTGCGGGAGAGGGATCGGCCAGAAATAGTGGATTCCCTTCAGTCCCGGTGGGGATTTGTCCTGGCATACCATTTCCCCCTCTTTGTCTAGTCCCTCTGGTCCTCAGAAAAATCAGGGAAGAAGGGGCAAGAGTAATGCTGATAGCCCCATTTTGGCCCAAGAGGCCATGGTTTTCATGGCTGAAGGCAGTGTCGGTGACCGACACCTGGATATTACCATCGAGCCCAGAGCTCCAGGGTCCATTCCGTCATCCTCAAGAGGAAGGCCTCCACTTGACGGCATGGAATTTGAGAGGGAGCTACTGAGGAGTAGGGGGTTCTCTGAACCTCTGATTGCTATGTTGTTAAAAAGCAGAAAGGAAATCACTACAAAGATTTATTGTAAAACGTGGAAAAAATTCCTAATGTTTTACCCGACTCCCCTATGAGATGTTATTTTAATTCCTTCGATTTTAGAATTTTTACAGAAATGTCGGGAATTGGGATTGTCAGTCAGCACTCTTAAAATGCAGATATCCGCATTAGGGGCGTTGTATAACTATAATGTAGCGGGCAACAGATGGGTGATTAGGTTCATTAAAGCCAGACTACCACCATGGGATGTGACTTAAACATGGTATTAGATGCGTTGACGGATCCACTCTTTGAGCCGTTAGATTCAGCTTCAATGAAGGTTTTAACCTTTAAAACTGCCCTGTTGGTAGCGCTAACTTCAGCCAGTCAGGTCAGTGATCTCCAAGCGTTATCAGCAGATCCTCCCTTTCTAATGGTCTATCAAGACAAAATAGTTTTAAAACAAGTCCCATCATCTCTAACCGAAAGTCCCCTTCTAAATTTTCATAGAAGTCAGGGAATTTTGCCATCCTTTTTATGATAACCCATGTAAAGGATCCGGAAGAACAAGAAATTCCAAAGCCTATGATTATTTAAGAAAAATTACTTACTAGAGTTACTTAGCTCTGATGGACTCAAGAGCTGGATGGAAGATAGGAAAGGGCACTCTTTTATTTTGCCTTCCAGGGGACAACGAAAAGGGTCTAAGTGTCACAAAGAAATTCTATTGGCCCGGTGGATAATGGATTGCTATCAGACCTGGTATCAATTTCGTTGTATCAAAGGATGAGAATTCACCACCAGAGGGAATAAAAGTCACATTTCAGCAGGAGCTATGGCTTCATCATGGGCGCAGAAGGCGGATGTCTCCATTGATCTAATTTGTAAGTCAGCAAACATGGGCGTCACCTTCTACCTTTTATAAGCACAACCGTGCTTGACCTGTCAGTCCGCCATAATTCTAGATTTCAGGGCGTTCAGTACTTAGTGCTGTGGTTCAGGTACTGGACCGGTAGTAGGTTCAGGTTCTGGTATTGCCAGGAGCAGTTTCAGGTTCAGGTACCGCTGGAGAGGTTTGAGATTCGGGTACTGCTGGAGAGGTTTCAGATTTGGGTACCGCCGTAGAGGTTTCCGGTTCGGGTACCACCAGAGCTGTTTCAGGTTCAGGTACCACATGAGCAATTTCATGCTCAAGTACCGCCGGAGCGGCTTCAAGTTCAGGCACCACCGGAGCAAGTTCAGGTAACACAGATAACGTTAACAGGTTCTTGTTCAGACTAGGCAGGTTCAGCAGCAGGTTCTGGGTCTAACAGAATAGGTTCAGCAACAGGTTCAGGTACCTGACAACTAACTGGCAGGGACAAACTAACACTAAAGAGGGCATTGTATAGGCACCTCCCTACAGGGGAGGATGCCTTAAGTACTAAATGCCTCCCAGCTATTGGCTGGGGGCAGATTTAGATTGCACTCACTTCCCCTTTAAGAATTGGGGAGTGCGCGCTCTCGCACTAAGCACTCCGCCTGAAGACTCAAGCACCGTGCACAGCCAGGAGCAGGAAGCCCCCTCTCCTTCTCTGTTTTCATTGACAGAGCCCCACAAGCACGTGCCAATGCGTGAGACTCGGTCACGCCTCGTTGATGCAATATTAACTTTCAGAGTCCGGTAATTGACTTGACATCACTGGATATCAATGGTAGCTGTAGCCGGTGCTCACATGATCGGCACTGAGCGTCAGAAATAGCGTCGCTTACAGGCAAATATGAAAAAATAATGTATTTGAAAATATATTTATTTCAGTGGCTTAAATCGATGTGCACAATAAACATTGTAGTTTACCACCTCTTTAACTTTCTTATTAACACAAGAATACTAGTGACCAGAAATCCATTCCCCATGATAAATGGGCTAAAATTTCTCAGGAACATTGCCAGATGCTAGTGTCTGGCTGTGCTTCATGCTTCCAGCAACTGATGATCAGGCCTCTTTCACACATCAGTTTTTTGCCGTCAGTCACAATCCGTTGTTTTGACGGATCCGTTGCAAATTGTGAAAAACTGATGCGACTGATCCGACTTAGTATCCGTCGAAAAAACGGATCCGTCGCATCGTTTTTTCATCCGTTTCTTTTTCTTCCGGTTTTCGATGGATCCGTTGTTGAAAAGCCAGCAATTCAGTGCGCTGTACAGTAAAATCACACTGACATGTACATATATACACATAGAATACATATATATATATATATGTAATGAGACACATATATATATATATATATATGTAATATATATATATATATATACACAGTACAGACCAAAAGTTTGGACACAACTTCTCATTTAAAGATTTTTCTGTATTTTCATGACTATGAAAATTGTACATTCACACTGAAGGCATCAAAACTATGAATTAACACATGTCGAATTATATACTTAACAAAAAAGTGTGAAGCAACTGAAAATATGTCTTATATTCTAGGTTCTTCAAAGTAGTCACCTTTTTCTTTGATTACTGCTTTGCACACTCTTGGCATTCTCTTGATGAGCTTCAAGAGGTAGTCACCGGAAATAGTCTTCCAACAATCTTGAAGGTGTTCCCAGAGATGCTTAGCACTTGTTGGCCCTTTTGCCTTCACTCTGCGGTCCAGCTCACCCCAAACCATCTCGATTGGGTTCAGGTCTGGTGACTGTGGAGGCCAGGTCATCTGGCTTAGCACCCCATCACTCTCCTTCTTGGTCAAATAGCCCTTATACAGCCTGGAGGTGTGTTTGAGGTCATTGTCCTGTTGAAAAATAAATGATGGTCCAACTAAACGCAAACCGGATGGAATAGCATGTCGCTACAAGATGCTGTGGTAGCCATGCTGGTTCAGTATGCCTTCAATTTTGAATAAATCTCCAACAGTGTCACCAGCAAAGCACCCCCACACCATCACACCTCCTCCTCCATGATTCACGGTGGGAACCAGGCATGTAGAGTCCATCCGTTCACCTTTTCTACGTCACACAAAGACACAGTGGTTGGAACCAAAGAGCTCAAATTTGGACTCGTCAGACCAAAGTACAGATTTCCACTGGTCTAATGTCCATTCCTTGTGTTCTTTTCCCCAAACAAGTCTTTTCTGCTTGATGCCTGTCCTTAGCAGTGGTTTCCTAGCAGCTATTTTACCATGAAGGCCTGCTGCACAAAGTCACCTCTTAACAGTTGTTGTAGAGATGTGTATGTTGCTAGAACTCTGTGTGGCATTGACCTGGTGTCTAATCTGAGCTGCTGTAAACCTGCGATTTCTGAGGCTGGTGACTCGGATAAACTTATCCTCAGAAGCAGAGGTGACTCTTGGTCTTCCTTTCCTGGGGTGGTCCTCATGTGAGCCAGTTTCTTTGTAGCGCTTGATGGTTTTTGCAACTGCACTTGGGGACACTTTCAAAGTTTTCCCAATTTTTCGGACTGACTGACCTTCATTTCTTAAAGAAATGATGGCCACTCGTTTTTCTTTACTTAGCTGCTTTTTTCTTGCCATAATACAAATTCTAACAGTCTATTCTGTGGGACTATCAGGTGTGTATCAACCAGACTTCTGCACAACACAACTGATGGTCCCAACCCCATTTATAAGGCCATAAATCCCACTTATTAAACCTGACAGGGCACACCTGTGAAGTGAAAACCATTCCCGGTGACTACCTCTTGAAGCTCATCAAGAGAATGCCAAGAGTGTGCAAAGCAGTCATCAAAGCAAAAGGTGGCTACTTTGAAGAACCTAGAATATAAGACATAATTTCAGTTGTTTCACACTTTTTTGTTAAGTATATAATTCCACATGTGTTAATTCATAGTTTTGATGTGAATGTACAATTTTCATGGTCATGAAAATACAGAAAAATCTTTAAATGAGAAGGTGTGTCCAAATTTTTGGTCTGTACTGTGTGTATATATATATATATATATATATATAATATATATATATATACTGCTCAAAAAAATAAAGGGAACACTCAAATAACACATCCTAGATCTAAATTAATGAAATATTCTAATTGAATACTTTGTTGTGTACAAAGTTGAATGTGCTGTCAACATAATCACAGAAAAATCATCAATGGAAATCAAATTTTTGAACCAATGGAGGCCTGGATTTGGAGAGATCCCCAAAATGAAAGTGGAAACAAGTCAAAATGATGCTCAGTATTGTGTGTGGCCTCCACGTGCCTGTATGACCTCCCTACAATACCTGGGCATGCTCCTGATGAGGTTGCGGATGTTCTCCTGAGGGATCTCCTCCCAGACCTGGACTAAAGCATCCATCAACACTTGGACAGTTTGTGGTGCAACGTGACGTTGGTGGATGGAGCGAGACATGATGTCCCAGATGCCAAATCGGTCATGCTGAAGGATGTTGCAGGCAGCAGGTTCACACTCAGTACATGTGACAGTCTGGAAACTCCATGGAGATCAATCTGCTGCCTGCAACGTTCTTCAGCATGACTGGTTTGGCAATGGGTCAGTAATGGTGTGAGGTGGCATATCTTTGGAGGGCCACACAGCCCTCCATGTGCTCTCCAGAGGCAGCCTGACTGCCATTAGGTACCGAGATGAGATCCTCGGACCCCTTCTGAGACCATATGCTGGTGCGGTTGGCCCTGGGTTCCTCCTAATGCAGGTCAATGCCAGACCTCATGTGGCTGGAGTGTGTCAGCAGTTCCTGCAAGATGATGGCATTGAGGTTATGGAACTGGCCTGCCGTTCCCCAGACCTGAATCCGATTGAGCACATCTGGGACAATGTCTCGCTGCATCCACCAAGGTCACGTTGCACCACAGACTGTCCAGGAGTTGTCGGATGCTTTAGTCCAGGTCTGGGAGGAGATCCCTCAGGAGAACATCCGCGACCTCATCAGGAGCATGCCCAGGCATTGTAGGGAGGTCATACAGGCACGTGGAGGCCACACACAATACTGAGGATCATATTGACTTGTTTCCACTTTAATTTTGTCTTGTTTTGATTTTCATTTCGACTTGTTTCCACCTTCATTTTGGGGGTCTTTCCAAATACAGGCCTCCATTGGTTCAAAAATTTGATTTCCATTGATGATTTTTCTGTGATTATGTTGACAGCACATTCAACTTTGTACTCAACAAATTATTCAATGAGAATATTTCATTCATTTAGATCTAGGATGTGTTATTTGAGTGTTCCCTTTTTTTTTTAGCAGTCTGTATGTATATATGTATGTGTGTGTGTGTGTGTATATATATATATATATATATATATATATATATATATATATATACACACAGTACAGACCAAAATTTGGACACACCTTCTGTTGTGAATGGGTTTGAGATGAGTTCTGAGCAGAGGCTCCCTCTGGTGGTTACAAGCGGTACTAGTGAAGATTGTGAGGACTGGGAATCAGGTGTTACTGACTGGTCTTATATAAGGGAGTCATTTTCCCATCAGGGTTGCCGGTGATCAATTGTTCTGGTCTGAATCCTTCATTCCAGTTTCCCTTGTAGCCTGCTGTCGTGTCTGCATCTCCTGCTTCCAGATAAGAATTTTTCTTCTTTTGTGTTGTTGCTATATTTTTGCATTTTGTCCTGCACTTCTTTGGGGGCCTTCTGGGTCCCCTCCGGGGGCTTCTGCCTTCTCAGTTTAGTTCAGCCACTGAGTTTTGTTCTTTTGCTTTTTCCAGTTTTTTCAGTGGCTGCTGTTTTGATTTTGTTACACCAGAGAGCTAATTTAGGTGGTAGAGGTCGTGTGATCTCAGGTGATTTTGAAATTAGTAGAGTTGGTGTTTTTCAGGGTTTTCCGGGATTGCAGTAAGTACCCTTCCTGTTCCTATTTCTATCTTTAGGTGTAGTTAGTTTCTCAGGCTGTGACGAGGCGTCTAGGACCAACGTAGGAACGCTCCACGGCTGCCTCTAGTTGTGGTGGTTAGTCAGGGTACTGCAATCCCATAGATTCCAACTGCTCTGGTGTATTGCCTTTTTTACCTGCACTCCTCAGCTACCGAAACATAACAGTATCACCGGCCTAAAAATTGAAAATTGTATGGTACTCACAGAAGGGAAAAAATATTGTGAAAGAAAAAAGGTTGTCAGAGTTGTCAGAGATATTTTTCTGTTTGTTGCATTTTTTTTTTTTTTTTTTTCCCTCTGTATCTCTGGGTGTGCTGGGGAGGATCTTTTCTCCCAATGGAGTTTGCACAGTTGTCTGGCCGTGTGGATCAGCTTGCCACTGAGGTTCGGAGTATTGCTATCTATCTTGCTGGGTTGCCTGTTGTGGAACCTAGGATCCCCATGCCAGATTTGTTTTTAGGGGATCGAGCTAAGTTTCAGAATTTCAAAAATAATTGTAAATTGTTTTTTGCCTTAAAATCTAAGTCCTCAGGAAACGCAGCGCAGCAGGTTCAAATTATCATCTCTCTCCTGCGCGGCGATCCTCAGGATTGGGCTTTTTCCCTGATACCTATACCTGGGGATCCTGTTTTGAGTGATGTTGATGCGTTTTTTCAGGCTTTGGGGTTATTGTACGATGAGCCTAATGTCACTGATCAAGCTGAAAAAGCCTTGTTGGCATTAAATCAGGGGCTTGATGACGCTGAGTTATACTGTCAGAGATTCCGTAGGTGGGCAGTCCTGACCAAATGGAATGACGACGCTTTGGCGGCCCTTTTCCGGAAGGGTCTGTCGGATAATGTAAAGGATGTTATGGTGGGATTCCCTGTCCCCTCTGGTCTCAATGATTCTATGTCATTAGCGATTCAAATTGACAGACGTTTGCGTGAGCGGAGAAGTATGCGTGGAGTGGTGTTGCCTTGTGAGCCAGCTTCTGAACCCATGCAGTGTGATGAAGTGGTGTCTGGGGCACAGCGTCATGAGTTTCGAAAGCGCAATAGGTTATGTTTCTACTGTGGTGATGCCTCTCATGCTATTTCAGTCTACCCTAAGCGGGGAAGATGTTTTGCACGCTCAGTTGTCTTGGGTAGTGTTCAGACTAAGTTTTTACTAACTGTCACTCTGATATGCTCTCTGTCCTCATTTTCTGCTCAGGCTTTCGTTGATTCTGGAGCAGCTATTAACCTGATGGATTATGATTTTGCTAAACGTTGTGGGTTTCCCTTGATACCCCTACAGAAGTCTATTCCCCTACTGGGGATCGATTCTACCCCTTTGGCTGAGAATAAACCCCAGTTTTCTACTCAGGTGATAATGAGGGTTGAACCTGATCACCAGGAGTGCTGCAAATTTTTGGTTCTGTATAATCTGCATGACATTATCGTGCTGGGTTTCCCTTGGTTACAGTCTCATAATCCTGTTTTGGATTGGAAATCTGTGTCTGTAACCAGTTGGGGCTGCCAATGTGTTAATACCAACACTCCTGTTTTTTCTGCCTCCCCCCAAGCTCAGGATGTTCCTGACTTTTTGTTTGATTTTTCTGATGTGTTTAGCGAAAGTAAATCTGCATCCTTACCTCCCCATAGGAGCTATGACTGCGCTATTGAATTAGTGCCGGGTAGTAAATTCCCTAAAGGTCGCCTTTTTAACTTGTCTGTACCTGAACATGACGCTATGCGGTCTTATATCAAGGAATCATTGGAGAAGGGTCATATCAGACCATCCTCTTCACCCTTAGGTGCCGGTTTTTTCTTTGTGGCCAAAAAAGATGGTTCATTAAGGCCGTGTATTGATTATCGTCTCTTGAACAATATTACTGTGAAATATCAATACCCGTTACCCTTGATTTCTGACCTGTTTTCCAGGGTGAAAAACGCTACTTGGTTTACCAAGCTTGACCTCAGGGGGGCGTATAACCTTATTCGCATTAAGCACGGGGATGAATGGAAGACGGCATTCAATACCCCTGAAGGGCATTTTGAGTAGCTAGTGATGCCCTTTGGGCTCACTAATGCCCCTTCCGTCTTCCAGTCCTTCATGAATGACATTTTCAGGGATTTTGTGGACAAATTTCTGATTGTTTATTTGGATGATATCTTGATTTTTTCTAATGACTGGGACTCTCATGTGAAACATGTTCGGACTGTGTTCCAGATTTTGAGGGATAATGCTCTGTATGTGAAGGGATCAAAGTGTCTTTTTGGCGTACAGAAGATCTCATTTCTGGGATTCATTTTGTCCCCATCTGTTATTGAAATGGACCCGGTCAAGGTTCAGGCCATCTGTGATTGGGTCCAACCTACTTCATTAAAGGCTCTTCAGAGATTTTTGGGTTTTGCCAATTTTTATCGTAAATTTATTGGTAATTTCTCGGTTATTGTTAAACCATTAACTGATTTTACCAGAAAGGGTTCTGATGTGGTGAATTGGCCTCCTGAGGCAGTCTCTGCATTTCAGGAACTTAAGCAGAGATTCACTTCTGCTCCTGTTCTACGGCAGCCTGATGTTTCTCTGCCATTTCAGGTGGAGGTTGATGCCTCTGAAATTGGGGCAGGTGCCGTTTTGTCCAAAAAGATCCAGAGACCTCTAAAAGTAACCCTTGTGCCTTTTTCTCTCGAAAATTTTCTCCTACTGAACGTAATTATGACGTGGGTAATCGGGAGTTATTGGCCATGAAGTGGGCTTTTGAAGAGTGGAGACATTGGCTGGAGGGAGCCAAACATCAGGTGGTGGTCCTTACGGACCATAAGAATCTGGTCTATCTGGAATCTGCCAAGCGACTCAATCCTAGACAGGCCAGGTGGGCCTTGTTTTTCACACGTTTTAATTTTGTGGTTTCCTTTCTTCCTGGCACTAAGAATGTTAAGGCGGATGCCCTCTCGAGGAGTTTCCTTGCGGACTCTCCTGAGTTATCTGATCCTTCTGTTATTTTGAAAGAGGGTGTAGTTCTTTCCGCCATCTCGCCCAATTTGAGACTTGCTCTGGAGGGGTGTCAGGAGGATAGGCCCGAGCGCTGCCCTGTTGGAAAATTGTTTGTCCCGGACCAATGGAAAAAGAGTGTGATGTCTGAGATTCATTGTTCCGCATTGGCTGGGCATCCCGGAATTTTTGGTACCAGAGACTTGGTTAGTCGGTCCTTTTGGTGGCCTACCTTGTCTCGCGATGTCAGGGAATTTGTGCAGTCCTGCGGGACTTGCTCTCGCTCCAAGCCTTGCTCTCGCTCTAGTGGTTTGTTGATGCCATTGCCTGTGCCCAAGAGACCATGGACCCATATCTCTATGGATTTCATTTCCGATCTTCCTGTTTCTCAGAGAATGACCACCATCTGGGTAATTTGTGATAGGTTTTCCAAAATGATACATCTTGTGCCATTACCTAAGTTGCCTTCCTCCTCTGAATTGGTGCCGTTGTTTCTTCAGCACGTGGTTCGTTTACACGGCATTCCTGAGAACATTGTGTCTGACAGAGGAGTCCAGTTTGTTTCCAGATTTTGGAGGACTTTTTGTTCTAAACTGGGTGTTCAATTGTCTTTCTCCTCGGCATTTCATCCTCAGACCAATGGTCAAACTGAGAGAACAAACCAGACATTAGAGACTTATCTAAGATGCTTTGTGTCTGCTGATCAGGATGACTGGGTCTCTTTTTTGCCTTTGGCTGAGTTTGCTCTTAATAATAGGGCTAGCTCTGCCACTTTGATGTCTCCGTTTTTCTGTAATTCTGGTTTTCACCCTCGATTTTCTTCAGGACAGACGGAAGCTTCTGTCTGTCCAGGTGTTGACTCTGTTGTTGAGCGTATGCAACAGATTTGGGACCAGGTAGTGGAGAGGTTGTCCCTCTCTCAGGAGAAGGCCCAGCGGTTTGCTAACCGGCATAGGACTGATGGTCCTCGGTTTAAAGTGGGGGACTTGGTCTGGTTGTCCTCAAAGAATATTCCTATGAGAGTAGCATCTCCTAAATTTAAGCCTAGGTTCATTGGACCTTATAAGATCATGGAGATTATTAATCCTGTTTCTTTTCGTTTGCTTCTTCCAGGGACATTTAAGATCCATAACGTGTTCCACAAGTCCTTGTTGAAGAGGTTTGTTGAGCCAGTGGTTCCTGCTACTGTGCCTCCTGACCCTGTTTTGGTTGAGGGCAATCTGGAGTATGTGGTTGAGAAAATATTGGATTCTCGTTTTTCTAGACGAAGACTCCAGTATTTGGTTAAATGGAGAGGTTATGGTCAGGAGGACAATTCTTGGGTGTTTGCTTCGGACATCCATGCTGGGAGACTTATCCGTGCGTATCATAGAACTCATCCTGACCGACCTGGTTGCACAAATGAGGGTTCGGTGACCCCTCCTCAAGGGGGGGTACTGTTGTGAATGAGTTTGAGATGAGTTCTGAGCAGAGGCTCCCTCTGGTGGTTACAAGCGGTACTAGTGAAGATTGTGAGGACTGGGAATCAGGTGTTACTGACTGGTCTTATATAAGGGAGTCATTTTCCCATCAGGGTTGCCGGTGATCAATTGTTCTGGTCTGAATCCTTCATTCCAGTTTCCCTTGTAGCCTGCTGTGTCGTGTCTGCATCTCCTGCTTCCAGATAAGAATTTTTCTTTCTTTTGTGTTGTTGCTATATTTTTGCATTTTGTCCTGCACTTCTTTGGGGGCCTTCTGGGTCCCCTCCGGGGGCTTCTGCCTTCTCAGTTTAGTTCAGCCACTGAGTTTTGTTCTTTTGCTTTTTCCAGTTTTTTCAGTGGCTGCTGTTTTGATTTTGTTACACCAGAGAGCTAATTTAGGTGGTAGAGGTCGTGTGATCTCAGGTGATTTTGAAATTAGTAGAGTTGGTGTTTTTCAGGGTTTTCTGGGATTGCAGTAAGTACCCTTCCTGTCCTTTTCTATTTAGATAGTTTGGGCCCCAGCGTTTGCTCATTCTATTTTCTTTCTGTGTCAGTATTTCCTCTTGTCTAACCGCCATTACATGTTTGGGGGCTTTCTATTATCTTTGGGGTTCTGCTCCGGGGCAGATAGCTTTCCTATTTCTATCTTTAGGTGTAGTTAGTTTCTCAGGCTGTGACGAGGCGTCTAGGACCAACGTAGGAACGCTCCACGGCTGCCTCTAGTTGTGGTGGTTAGTCAGGGTACTGCAATCCCATAGATTCCAACTGCTCTGGTGTATTGCCTTTTTTACCTGCACTCCTCAGCTACCGAAACATAACAACCTTCTCATTCAACGATTTTTCTGTATTTTCATGACTGAAAATTGTAGAATCACACTGAAGGCATCAAAACTATGAATTAACACATGTGGAATTATACATTACACTTTACAAAAAAGTGTGAAACAACTGAAAATATGTATTATATTCTAGGTTCTTCAAAGTAGCCACCTTTTGCTCTGATTACTGCTTTGCACGCAGAAAAGGTGAACGGATGGACTCTATATGCCTGGTTCCCACCGTGAAGCATGGAGGAGGTGGTGTGATGATGTGGGGGTGCTTTGCTGGTGACACAGTTGGGGATTTATTCAAAATTGAAGGCATACTGAACCAGCATGGCTACCACAGCATCTTGCAGCAGCATGCTATTCCAACCGGTTTGCGTTTAGTTGGACCATCATTTATTTTTCAACAGGGCAATGACCCCTAACACACCTCCAGGCTGTGTAAGGGCTATTTGACCAAGAAGGAGAGTGTTGGGTTGCTATGCCAGAGGACCTGGCCTCCACAGTCACCAGACCTGAAACCAATCGAGATGGTTTGGGGTGAGCTGGACCGCTCACCGCTTCAATTTTGAATAATCCCCAACAGTGTCACCAGCAAAGCACCCCCACACCATCACACCACCTCCTCCATGATTCACGGTGGGAACTAGGCATGTAGAGTCCATCCGTTCACATTTTCTGCGTGCAAAGCAGTAATCAATGCAAAAGGTGGCTACTTTGAAGAACCTAGAATATAAGACATATTTTCAGTTGTTTCACACTTTTTTGTAAAGTGTAATGTATAATTCCACATGTGTTTAATTCATAGTTTTGATGCCTTCAGTGTGATTCAACAATTTTTATAGTTATGAAAATACAGAAGAATCTTTGAATGAGAAGGCATGTCCAAACTTTGGTCTGTACTGTATATATATAATATATATATATATATATATATATATATATATTAGTTTATACACTTCTACATAGCATAATA
>JARQOD010000002.1:150885028-150975023 GCA_033576555.1 Oophaga sylvatica
GTAGTAAAGGGTTAAAAAACAACACACACACACACACATTAATTAAAAATTATTTTAATGAAATAATTACACATAGTTTTTGACCAAATTTTATTATACTGCTAATCCATCTGAATCCCTAGTTCTCCTATAATAAAAAGAAAATAAAAAAGCAACAATATCCATACCTCTCCGCCGTTCAGTCAGGTTTCCCCCGCTGCAATCCATCACAAGGGGTTAAATAGTTTACAGCAGGGACCAATGCTAATGCTACCGGCCCAACTGTAAACCACTGCAGAATGAATGAATGAATTTATGTCTGCGCAGGCTCCTCATCGGACCGGAGATGAACTGATTAGCGTGGGAAAGTTTCTTAATTTTTTCCCACACTATCGAGTTCACTTCAGGTCAGTTGGGGACTCTGCGCAGCTTCACTGACTACCGCTGATGTAGTGGTAAAAAACGGTTTTGCAAATTTTAATGTAAAAATGAGAAATCGCTGGTCAACTTTTAACCCTTAAAACTTCATAACCAAAAAAATTGTTAAAAAAATTGTGCTAATGTAAAGTAGATATGTGGGAAATTATATTTATTACATATTTTGTGCGCTATGACCGATTCAAGGGCATAAAAATTAAAATTTTGAAAATTGCAAAATTTTTAACATTTTTGCCAAATTTCCTTTTTTTCACAAAAAATCACCAGTCATATAAACAAAAAATTTACTACTATCATGAAGTACAATATATCACTAGAAAACAGTCTCAGAATCAGTGGGATCCATGAAAGTGTTCGAGAGTTATGACCTTATAAAGTGTCAGTGGTCAGCATTGCAATAAATTGGCCTTGTCAGGAAGGTGAAAACCGGCTTCGGGCGAAGGGGTTAAAAAGTGACATTTTGTGTTTAATTTGCAGGAACCATTTGTGTTGAGCCATTTAAATTGTATTTATTGTAAAAAGCAGAACAACTGGAAATTTAGCTTTTTATGGTTTTTAACGTATTATGGTGTAACAAAGCAAAACATTTGTTCCTTAGAATGTGTTAAATTGTTCTCGTTTTACTGGCTTATTGCAACAGCAGAAATAATATTTTGATTGCAGCTGTATATATACACATACTGTACATATACACTGATTATAACTCCTGGTGCACAAGGGAGACTGTGCTATCATTGTGTTATGTTTTTGGTAATATTGTACACTGTATCACTTTACTGTTTGTGACACCTATTAAAGTATGATCATAGATCTTTAGAAATCAGGTGTAAAGCTGATTAAGTTTTAATTTTCATACAAATCACTCTCTAAGCAAATTATGTCTCTACTTGAGAGGTATAGTAAGTGTTATTATCTTTCGGGGGCTTCATTACCAAACCTAGTTACGGTAATTGAATGATAAAATAATACTTTTAAAAATAACCATTTGAGCGCTAATGTATTTTCACAGCAATTATAGCAAATGAATGAAGGTGTCACTGTATGGTGGTAGGGTCATTTATTCTGAAATGCAGCTTTAGTTAGTGTCTTCTGTACTATAGATTTATTGACAGCTGACACAAAATAAGTGCAGATGTAAATTGTGTTGGTAGATCTATAGTGAATGATATTTGATATTTAAAACAAGCCGTTCACATGGAAAATACTGTTCAATCTGCAGGCAGCAGGATATAGAGCAGGAGGAGCGGAGCAGGTTCCTATATAGTTTGTTGGGAACCTTTGTTTTTTGTATTGAATGGTTATTCACACATCCGTGTGTCAGAGTCCGAGGAAGGACCATGATATATGGACTGTCCGCAGGTCACCAGTTTCATGTATGAGGCTGTCAAGTTCAGGTTAGGAGTATTGGACTATGACCCATGGATATGTGCATTCAGCCTAACTCTCAACTTATTCTGGGCTTTCCAGTCAACTGGGTGGTCCTAATCAGTGACCGATCATTCTCTATCTTTCTCTGTGTATATATTATTATATTCAATCACTTATACAGTATATGCTGTCAATGACGGACTAGGATTACCCATTTGATTGAAAAGCCTAGAATGGGGATTTAAAGGAGCGTTTGTTATAAAAACAAACAAATTGGGCTTTACTGTCCCTCCATGTGTCCAGTGCTGGATCTGCGCTACTAAACCTAGTGTAATGTATTGGCTGTAGAGCTAAAGTCTTACCGTCAGTACAGCTGCCAATCGGTTAGCTCAGCGCCTCCGACCGTGCAGACAGAACGCCCCACACAGAGGTGCTGAGCTCCATAATTGACTATCATGCTGTCTACAGCGGCAAAGTCTTCATTGGGAACCTGGAGATTCTGAAAAGAGACAACCCCTTTAAAGTTCAGTTACAATTGTAACATACATGTCATTTATCTGTAACATTACGTTTTTCTTTGGGGTTATATTTTTTTAAAGCACCACTCAAGCATTTTTTGTTTTTTTTTCAGTCCCTTAGTAGTTCTTTGAACCCAAGTCCCCTGATCCTATCACATACTTTCCCTCCGGCGTCTTCACCATTTTTCAGCGCTGGTCCAGTCCTACGGTGCCATCTTGTGAGGGCAGCGTATGACTGTCTGGAACGCAGAAGCTATGTCACAAGCTCTAAATACCAGTCTGAGAGCCAGAATGAAGGCAGAACGAGGCCAGATCAAGGCTGTCGTACACTTACATTGATTAGTGACCCGCATCTCGCTCCATGAAACACCTAATCAGCTGCCAGGTCATAAACCACAGGAGATGGACCGGAGCAGCGTCGAAAATGGATGAAAACGCCGGAAGGTGAATTTCAGATTGGGCAGGGGACTTGACTTAGATTTACAGCACCTCTCCAATGGTGAAATAAAAAAAAACCTGCTGGAGTGGTGCTTTATGGGATTTACAGCTATTGACATGACATGTACAGTACAGACCAAAAGTTTGGACACACCTTCTCATTTAAAGATTTTTCTGTATTTTCATGACTATGAAAATTGTAAATTCACACTGAAGGCATCAAAACTATGAATTAACATATGTGGAATTATACATTACACTTTACAAAAAAGTGTGAAACAACTGAAATCATGTCTTATATTCTAGGTTCTTTAAAGTAGCCACCTTTTGCTTTGATGAGTGCTTTGCACACTCTTGGCATTCTCTTGATGAGCTTCAAGAGGTAGTCACCGGAAATGGTTTTCACTTCACAGGTGTGCCCTGTCAGGTTTAATAAGTGGGATTTATGGCCTTAAAAAATGGGGTTGGGACCATCAGTTGTGTTGTGCAGAAGTCTGGTTGATACACACCTTATAGTCCCACTGAATAGACTGTTAGAATTTGTATTATGGCAAGAAAAAAGCAGCTAAATAAAGAAAAAAGAAGTGGCCATCATTACTTTAAGAAATGAAGGTCAGTCAGTCCGAAAAATTGGGAAAACTTTGAAAGTGTCCCCAAGTGCAGTTGCAAAAACCATCAAGCGCTACAAAGAAACTGGCTCACATGAGGACCGCCCCAGGAAAGGAAGACCAAGAGTCCCCTCTGCTTCTGAGGATAAGTTTATCCGAGTCACCAGCCTCAGAAATCGCAGGTTTACAGCAGCTCAGATTAGACACCAGGTCAATGACACACAGAGTTCTAGCAGCAGACACATCTCTACAACTACTGTAAGGCCGGCATCACACTAGCGAGTTTGATGCGAGTTAGTCGCACGACTAACTCGCATCAACACCCGGCACGGCCGCCCGCTCTCGGACCAGAGTGCGCGGCTGCATGTATTTCTATGCCGCCGCGCACTCTGGTCCGAGAGCGGGCGGCCGTGCCGGGTGTTGATGCGAGTTAGTCGTGCGACTAACTCGCATCAAACTCACTAGTGTGACGCCGGCCTTAAGAGGAGACTTTGTGCAGCAGGCCTTCATGGTAAAATAGCTGCTAGGAAACCACTGCTAAGGACAGGCAACAAGCAAAAGAGACTTGTTTGGGCTAAAGAACACAAGGAATGGACATTAGACCAGTGGAAATCTGTGCTTTGGTCTGATGAGTCCAAATTTTAGATCTTTGGTTCCAACCACCGTGTCTTTGTGCGACGCAGAAAAGGTGAACGGATGGACTCTACATGCCTGGTTCCCACTGTGAATCATGGAGGAGGAAGTGTGATGGTGTGGGGGTGCTTCGCTGGTGACACTGTTGGGGATTTATTCAAAATTGAAGGCATACTGAACCAGCATGGCTACCACAGCATCAAATATTTTTCAAACACATTTATTTTTGTAAATAAAAAAAAAAAACTACACATATTTGATATCACCGCGTCCATAACTACCTGCTCTATAAAAATGTCCCACTAGTTAACTCCTTCAGTGAACACCGTAAAACAGGCAAAAAACAATGCTTAATCATCATACATCCGAACAAAAAGTGGAATAAAACACGATCAAAAAGACAAATGTGAATAAAATTGGTACCGCTAAAACGTCATCTTGTCCCGCAAGCCACCATACAGCTCCATCAGCAGAAAAATAAAAAAGTTATAGCTCTCAGAATAAAGTGATGGAAAATATTTTTTTTTTCTGTAAAATAGTTTTTATTGTGTAAAAGCGCCAAAACATTAAAAAAATATAAATGGGGTATCGCTGTAATCGTACTGACCCGAAGAGTAAAGCTGAATTATCAATTTTACTACATGCAGAACGGTCTGAAAAAAAAAACAACAAATCCTGAATTACTGATTTTTGTTCATTATATCTCCCAAAAATCAGCATAGAAAGCGATTAAAAAAAAGTAATGTGTCTGAAAATGGTACCAATAAAAACATCAATTCGTCCTGCAAAAAAAAAAAGTCATCACATGACACTGTCGGGCAAAATATTGAAAAAATTATAGCTCTCAAAATATGGGGATGCAAAAACTACTTTTATTGTGTGACAGCAGTCAAACATAAAAAAACAAATTTAAATCTGGTATCTCTGTAATCGCACCAACTCAAAAAATAAAGTTGTCTAATCACTTATACCGCACAAGGAACGGCGTAAAAGATAAATAAAACCATTTCTTCACCTGCTGTTGATATTTCCATTATGACTTCCAAAGATCACTTATCACAAAATGATGTCCTAAATTATTAAACCCATAAGGTATTTGGGTTGATGTACCACTAAAATGCTAAATTAATCACAAAATTGGTTACCAACAAGAATGAATGCAATGGTGACCAAAGTTACTTCTTAATAAAAGGTAATTTTTATTGATATTAAAAAATCATAAATAAGAAAGATGCTAGGTCATAAAAGGAGGGACAATAATACCACAGAGTGCCATAAAGCACAAGCTATAAATATAGCAGAGCCCAATGCGCCAAAATATATGAACAATAATCCTGAAGTGAATTCAAAGAATATAAAGTGCAACATATGTACACACTAAACTGGAATAACTGATGTAGAAATATCAAAACGATATTGCAAAATAAAGCAGCACACTATGCAAATGAAATAGTAGTCCCAAAAACACTAAACATGTACTAACATAGGCTGTAAGAAGGTACATGCCATGTTTAGTCCACAGGGAGTGACATTTCATGGATGCTTACAAATACAATGTTGCTGCTATACAGTGAACATAAGCGGCACTAATGACCACTCGGTGCACAAAAAGTAGCGATAGCTGGGCATACTTTAGCAGTTGATGTGCACGTGGAAATCCCATTCATCCTCTGCCCCGATGCGCGTTTCGCACTGCTTCTTCGGGAGGCATCCCAAAGATCACTGTAAGGTCCAGCGCACTTTATCCTGCACTCTGCACTGAGCGCTTACACCAGGGCTTTAGTTTAAATCTCTGAAATACGTGATTCAGTCGTAACCTCTGGCGGAAGATTCCCTATAATGAAGCAGATGGAGGCACTGTGGACACCATCTGACCTGTGATCCGGTGGTGTCCGTCTTTTTAGGCGAGCATAAAAGTGCGATAGACCTCAGTTTTGTGCATTTCTGAAAAGGAGACCGCTGACCAGAGGCCAAACTGATTCCACAGTAACTCTGCTGCCTCATTATAATGAGTGGATCCCTCGGGGGTTTCATCTGTATCATGTCACTCGGAGATTTAGATGGAAACCCCAAAGTAATTGCTTAGGGTAGAGCGCAGGATAAATGTAATCCCAAACGTTATGTAAAATGTTCCCAATAAAAACTTCAATTCAATCCACAAAAATAGCGAGTCCCTGCTTAGGTCTGTCATTTGTTAAAGGAAATATATGGGGCTTCCTCGTTACTGGTGGCACAAAGGCTCTGGAAAAGCGAAATGGCACCTCATCCGCCAAAAGAAATTCAGCAAATTCTCCGCTCTCAAATCCAAATGCCCCCATCCATTCTGAGCCCCACAGTGTACCTAAACCACATATTGCGTCCACATTTGGCATTTCTGAAGCAATAGGTGCCCACCTAACTTATAGGTGCATGCCTTCAGAAGCACGGATTGGGTATAATGTACTGGTGACTACAACATCCTGGTCACTACAGCGTACTGGTCACTACAATGTAATTTTGCAATTTTCACTTGGCAACACTCATTGCTGCTTGTTTCTGGAAAATACCCATTGAGTCAAAATAGTCACTACACCTGTAGATAAATTCCACAAGGGGCATAACTTCCAAAATGAGTAATAGTGGAAAAGCAAAATGGCTCCTCGCCTCTTAAAACAGATAAAGCAAATTCCCAAATCCAAATGCCCCCCTCCCTTCTGAGCCCCAGTGTGTCTAAATCACATATAGCGCCCACATGTTTGGCATTTCTGTAGTTATGAGAGCCCGCCTAATTTCCAGCTGCCTGTCTCCAGAAGCATGAGCTGGGCGTAACGTGCTGGGCGCTACATCGTACCGTACTGAGCACTGCAATGGCAGTTGGCAATTTTCACTAAGCAGCATCCACTTCTTCTTGTTTCTGGAAAACACCCACAGAGTCAATATCATCACTACACTTGTGGATAAATTCCCAAAGGGGTATAATTTCCAAAATGGGGTCACTTGACGGGGGGCTCTGTACATGGAGTCTGCAAACTATTCTAGGAAAATCTGTTCTCCAGGAGGCATATAGCGCTCCATCCGTCCCGAGTCTCTCCGTAAGGCTAAGCAGTACTGTACATCCACATATATGGGGTATTTCTACATTCAGCAGAAATTGTGGGTCAAATTTTGGTGGTAAAAAATTATTATTTTTTCTTGACTACCCAATGTTATAAAATTTTGTGACACACCTGTGGTGGCAACAAGATCCCTGCTCCCCTAGATGAATTAATTGAGAGGTTAAATTTGTAAAATGGGGTCACTTATGGGGGGGGTTCTGCTGTTCTGGCACCTCAGGGGTTCTGCCAGTGTGACATGGCACGCAGAAACAAGTGCAGCAAAATCTATACTGTAATATGGCGCTACTTCCTTTCAGAGCTTTGCACTATGCCTCAAAAGTAGTTTTTGACCACATATGGGGTATCTGTGAACTCAGGAGAAATTGCACAATAAATTTTGGGGTCCATTTTCTCCTGTTACCCTTGTGAAAATACAAAATTTTGGGCTAAAAAACATTTTTGTGGGAAAAATGTTATTTTTTTTTTTATTTTTACAGTTCAGTGCTGTAAACTTCTGTGAAGCACCTGGAGTTTCAAAGTGCTCACCACACATCTAGATAAGTTACCTGAGGGGTCTAGTTTCCAGAATAGTGTTACTTGTAGGGGGTTTCCACTGTTTAGGCACATCAGGAGCTCTCCAAACGCGACATGTGTCTACTAATTATTCCAGCAAATTTTACATTCAGAAAGTCAAGTGGTGCTCCTTCACTTTAGAGCCCTGCTGTGTGCCCAAACAGTAGATTTCCCCCACATATGGGTATCGGCAAGCTCACAAGAAATTGCACAATAAATTGTATGGTGCAAATTCTCTTGTTACCCTTATGAAAATGCAAAGTTTGGAGCTAAAAATCATTTTTGTGGTAAAGATGTAATTTTTTTTATTTTCAAGGCTTAACATTATAAACTTCTGTGAAGCACCTGGGGTTTCAAGGTGCTCAATACACATCTAGATAAGTTTCCTGAGGGGTCTAGTTTCAAAAATGTTGTCACTTATGGGGTTATTTCCAATGTTTGGCACATCAGGGAGGGGCTCTCTAAACGCGACATGGCGTCCGTTATTATTCCAGCAAATTTACATTCAAAAAGTCAAATGGTGCTCCTTCGCTTCTGTGCCCTGCCGTGCATCCAAACAGTGTTTATTCTCCGCGTATGGGGTATTGGCATGTTCAGAAGAAATTGTGCAACAAACTGTATGGTGCAATTTCTCCAGTTACTTTTATGAAAATAAAAAAATTGGGTCTAAAGGAAAGTTTTTGTGAAAAAGTGAATTTTTTATATTTTCCTTCCACATTCCATTACCGATAAGCCAAGATTTTTTTAGGCTGAAAGTGCCCCTCTCCGCTTATGCTGAGTCATTGTCCCAGGGGGTAGGCGGGGGAGGGGGAGCGCAGGAGCCGGCCGCTGTCAGATCATACTGACCCCCTCCTGGCGCGGTCTCTGCACCTCTTGCTTCTCAGATGGTCTCGGGCGCCTGCAGCTCTGCCTGTGCAGAGCGGTCATGTGGTACCGCTCATTAAAGTAATGAATATGCACGCGACTCCACTCCCATAGGCGTGGAGTGCATGTTCATTACTTTAATGAGCAGTACCACGTGACCGCTGAACACTGGAAGGAGCTGCCGGCCCGGGACAAAGGAGAAGCAAGAGGTGTAGAGACCGCGCCAGGATGCGGTGAGGATGGGGGGAGCCATGCTATATTCACCCGTCCCCGTTCCACCGCACTGTGTCTTCCGCGTCCTCTGGCTGTGACGTTCAGGTCAGAGGGCGCAATGACGTGTTTGGTGTTTTTGAAATTTACCAGTAGCTGCTGCATTTCCCACCCTAGGCTTATACTCGAGTCAATAAGTTTTCCCAATTTTTGTGGCAAAATTAGGGGCCTCGGCTTATACTCGGGCCGGCTTATACTCGAGTATATACAGTAATTCCTGTGAAGCACCTGAAGGATTAATAAACTTCTTAAATGTGGTTTTGAGTAGAATGGTGTCACTTTTGGGCATTTTCTGTCATATAGGCCCCCCAAGGTCACTTCAAATGTGATGTCGTCCCTAAAAAAATGATTTTGTAAAGTTTTTACACAGAAAAATTACAAGGAAACAGGTCACAGGTGAGGATATTACCTTTAGTAGCCAGTCAAACCCATTTGTGTCAACTTCTGTGCATGTTATAGGCCAAAATCACCAGGGTATGTGAACTTTTGGTCAGGGTCATTTGGATGTTTTGTGTTGTCATTATGATGTAAAAAGAGAAAACACAGTAGTTTAACAATAAATGGTTTCACCCAACCACTAACTATGAGTGGAGAAAAGTTTTGGTGTTATCATTCACATTCTCTGAAAAAAGGCCAAGAAAGGAAAAATTCTGCCGGGGTATGTAAACTTTTGATCACAACTGTATACCTTAAATGTGAAAGATAGGAATATAATTTGGTGTAAAAATCTAAGTTAGGCTACTTTCACACTTGCGTTTTTTTGCGCTGCGTTTCGAGCGCACATGAAGCGCATTAAAAAAACGCATGCAAACGCTTGTAAACGCTGCAATTTTTATTGGCATCAGCATGCGCATTTCGACAAAAAAACGCAGCGTTTGTCTGCGATTTCATGCGTTTTTGCATGCGTTTGCGTTTTTTTTGGCGCATGCGTTGTCTATGTGTCACATTTCTATCATCTCTGTCTGTCTCCATCATCTCTGTCTGTCTCCATCATCTCTGTCTGTCTCCATCATCTTCTGTCTCCATCATCTCTGTCTCCATCATCTCTGTCTCCATCATCTCTGTCTGTCTCCATCATCTCTGTCTGTCTCCATCATTCTGTCTCCATCATCTCTGTCTGTCTCCATCATCTCTGTCTGTCTCCATCATTTCTGTCTCCATCATCTCTGTCTCCATCATCTCTGTCTCCATCATCTCTGTCTCCATCATCTCTGTCTGTCTCCATCATCTCTGTCTGTCTCCATCATCTCTGTCTGTCTCCATCATCTCTGCTGTCTCCATCATCTCTGTCTCCATCATCTCTGTCTGTTCTCTCGCATCATCTCTGTCTCCATCATCTCTGTCTCCATCATCTCTGTCTCCATCATCTGTCTCCATCATCTCTGTCTGTCTCCATCATCTCTGTCTCCATCATCTCTGTCTGTCTCCATCATCTCTGGCTCCATTATTTACAGAAAAATCGCGTGCGTGCAAAAGCGCTGACAAGCGCAAAGCCATGCGCACGCCAGCGCCCCCATAGACTGCAATGTTATTTTTTGCGCATAGCACGTGCGCACGCGTTTTTTTTTAAAGCGGTTGACCGAAAAAAAAAATGCAACATGTAGCGTCTAGCGCGTATGGGCGCACACCGGGAAAATGCGCAGCGCACGACAGACGCACATGAACGCGTGCAAGCGCTAGACCCTGCGCCCGCCATGTTAAAGATAGGGGAACATTGCGCATGCGTCCGATAGCGCAAGATGCGCTGCGCAAAAAAAACGCAAGTGTGAAAGTAGCCTTAGGATTATGGTAGATCCTTTAGGACAAAGCTGAAAATGTCCTCTTGGCGCTGAATATACATCTTCCATACAGAGCCATATTACTGCTGATTAAGTGCAGCCTGTAACAGTTTAGAACATGATGAGACCTAATGTTCTCGTAACATAATTTATGCAATAAAACTGTGCTTAGTAATTGAGAATTTCCATGAAACCTGTAACGCCAGCTGCTACCATGACAAAGCATGTGGGATTCAACAGAAGAGGCCTAATGTATATGATGCATACATTGTTATAACATTCATCACTAGTCGTTTTTTTAGATCACTTTTCTTTTTTTCTTGTTTTATTCGCTGACATATTTTTTTTGTGCCACATTCTTCAAAATGGTGCACACTGGTGGAACTGGAGTACATTTGTGACAGTTTTTCTACTTTTTGAAAAGTTTCAAGTGATGAAACCTATGAAAACGTCCATTGGTTAATTCCCAGTCCATTCCAGATGCATAAAGGCCTACTACAGGAACACTTGACACTTCATTTTGGGATTTTTTTTTCCCGCTAAGTTTAAAATGTTTTCATTGATTTATTTTTTTTTCCTGATGCTGTGGCAGATTTGTCATTTAACATAATCAATGCCCCCATTGTCTAATTTTGTCCTCAATAATTGAGCTGACAATTCTTCAGTTCGCTTCAGTTTATAACCCACTCTCTATTTTATACATACAAGAACAGCAAAATAACACCAGTGGTGAAGCCACTGCAAATAACGTCTGAAAAGTCGCCAAAAAAGGCTCCGACATTTTCATGGAGCGTCTTCCGCTTAAAAAACTTAACAGGTTTGAGTTTCTTTTTAAAAATATATTCTGCTCTGAAATCCACATCAAAACCCTCTTCACGTACTCTTTGAAAAAAGCTTCCGATTAATTTTACTTTGGAAAAGCTGTTATTGTGCCACGGTGCTGTTTTAATCATGTAATTTGAGCTTTTTCCAGTAAACTTAATGGGAATTTTATTCAAAGAGTATTTGAAGAATTTTTTTATACGAATATTAGATATAAAATCCATTTCTCCATAGTCATGAAAAAACTATGTGAATATACCCTATTGAGGATAAGGTCATAGATGCATTTGGGAAGACTTTCCATAGTATAGGAAACTGCAGTAGAGCATGTCGCAGATATGGAAGGCCACATGCCTAATTCACATACTCGTTCTGTAGTGCCAAATTGGTCAATAGACCCCATAGGTGTCTACACGGTGGACTATTAGTACTTGCCAGTCCCTGCTCCTCAGCTGCTTGCTGCTACTAGTCTGTGTGTGGCCACACGGTGCACCATTAGTACTTGCCAGTCCCTGCTTCTCAGCTACTTGCCACTACTAGCCTGTGTGTGGCCACACGGTGCACCATTAGTACTTGCCAGTCCCGGCTCCTCAGCTGCTTGCCACTACTAGTCTGTGTGTGGCCACACGGTGCACCATTAGTACTTGCCAGTCCCGGCTCCTCAGCTGCTTGCCACTACTAGTCTGTGTGTGGCCACACGGTGCACCATTAGTACTTGCCAGTCCCGGCTCCTCAGCTGCTTGCCACTACTAGTCTGTGTGTGGCCACAGGGTGCACCATTAGTACTTGCCAGTCCCGGCTCCTCAGCTGCTTGCCACTACTAGTCTGTGTGTGGCCACAGGGTGCACCATTAGAGCTTGGCAGTCCCGGCTCCTCAGCTGCTTGCCACTACTAATCTGTGTGTGGCCACACGGTGCACCATTAGTACTTGCCAGTCCCGGCTCCTCAGCTGCTTGCCACTACTAGTCTGTGTGTGGCCACACGGTAGACCATTAGTACTTGCCAGACCGAGCTCCTCCGCTGCTTGCCACTACTAGTCCGTGTGTGGCCACACGGTGCACCATTAGTACTTGCCAGTCCCGGCTCCTCAGATGCTTGCCACTACTAGTCTGTGTGTGGCCACACGGTGGACCATTAGTACTTGCCAGACCGGGCTCCTCCGCTGCTTGCCACTACTAGCCTGTGTGTGGCTGGTCACACGTTGTTAACCTGCCTAAGGCCGGAGTCACACTACCGTATAATACGGACGAGTGCTAGGCAATAAAAAATCGCCTAGCACTCGTCCCAATGTTATTCTATGGGGCAGTTCCCAACAGCCGATTTTTTTTCTCGCGCGTTCTATACGCGCGAGTGAAATCGCAGCATGCTGCGATTGTACGCATATCTCGGCTCAGAATCGCCAATGCAAGTCTATGGGTGCGACAAAAAAACAGACATCACACGGACCATCATTGTGACTTGCGAGAAATACGCACATATTTTTCTCATTACAGCCCATTGAGCCATTAAATTCAAAGGGGAAAAGCAGTGAGAAATGAAACGCCATACGGATGCCACACGGATCCTGACATGCGAGGAAATTGCATCATCGCATTGAAAACGGATTACATACGGATCAACATACGGAGAACTGTTGTGCGATTATCGCATTACAAAATCGGACCGTTTTTTTAAACGTTCTGTGTGACTCCAGCCTAACAAGCATTCTTGTTTCCATTTGTTTGGAGGCTGCACAGAATTCATTGTGGACACCCTTGTTTTAGAGCAAATGTGAACAGATCCATAGAGTTGTCACTGAGTACAGATATTTGATACTGCAATTGTAGTCTGGAAGGTTTGGTTTAACCTTATATCACAATAATTGGCACTACCACATTGAGATTTTCTTATTACCTTGCTCTGGATCAACACTGTGCAGGAATAGATTGAACTGTATGGACTTCACTAGCAGATGATCTGCGGTATCTAGAAGTGGTCACTGAACAGTATGACCGCTCTGTGCTGTTCCGCTCTGCACGCTTTGTCTGACATGTTCCGTGCCTGGTAACAGCTTACCGAAAGGGCTCCCGGGTGTTCGACCCCCACCGATTCTAAGGATGGGTCATTGGTATAATTGCAGTTTATTTTAAATAAGTTGGGTTTATTGATTGATAAAATGATAGAATGTACCTTGCGCCTATAAGCGAGTGCCTCCGTAGTAGGAATGGCTAAATTGTACTTGTTTTCTCTTATACAACTTTCTGCTTCCCCAGCAGGCACAGGCAGGCAGAAAAATCTGTAACCAGGCTAAATCACCCCGTCAGCAGTGCCGCCTGACCACGTGACCCGACACTAACAAGCTTCTTCTCTTCTGGCTTTTTTTTGTAGCTCTGCAGTGGCATCATTTTTGTTCTGGTTATGTAACAAGCCTATTAATTTACAAACCTTTATCTCTTCTGACAAAACTGCGTCTTGGAACTAACAAGTAGTCAGATGTGGATACAAAATCCTAGAAAGATTGCTAGAATCTTGTTAGCTATAAGCATATTTTTCATGTAGCATCTTTGGATTTTGCATTATTTTTCTCACATAGTATTTTCCTTTTTTATTCTGCAACAATATGAATATGTATTTCACATAATGTAAAGGCAGTAGTTCATTCTAATATTATTGTTTAAAGGAAATCTGTCAGAAGGATTTTCACAGTCAGTTCCTCCATTACTAAGAAATCATTGTTTGAATTGATAGGCAAATGAGGCTGTAGCGCTGAAGCCTGTGTCAGTCCAGCTCTATTCGCCGCCCAGCGCCACCGCCTCCTCTTTGCCTTAAAGGGAATCTGTCATCAGGGTTTTGCTATGTAACCCGACAGAAGCATGATGTAGGGGCTGAGACTCTGATTTAAGCTGTGCGTCACTTGCTGAACTGCTTGCAGTTATTATGATAAAATACTTGTTTCATCTGCTGCAGATCTAATAGTTCTCTGAATGATGAGCTCTGTATAATACCACCCACACCAGTGACTGACAGCTTTCATTCATTGTTTGAATTGATAGGCAAATGAGGCTGTAGCGCTGAAGCCTGTGTCAGTCCAGCTCTATTCGCCGCCCAGCGCCACCGCCTCCTCTTTGCCTTAAAGGGAATCTGTCATCAGGGTTTTGCTATGTAACCCGACAGAAGCATGATGTAGGGGCTGAGACTCTGATTTAAGCTGTGCGTCACTTGCTGAACTGCTTGCAGTTATTATGATAAAATACTTGTTTCATCTGCTGCAGATCTAATAGTTCTCTGAATGATGAGCTCTGTATAATACCACCCACACCAGTGACTGACAGCTTTCTGCCCATGTACAGTGTACACATAAAGCTGCCAATCAGTGGTCAGGGTGGGGTTATATAGAGCACATGAATATACGTGACATAGACCACATGAATATACTTGACTATCTGGCAGCAGGTTTACTAGTCCTCTGATAATATCCTTTTGATTAATGAGTGATTTTATCAATACTGCAGCAAGCAGCCCACTAAGTGACACATCTCTGGAATCAGAGTCTCTTTCTCTACATTGTGCTGCTCTCAGATTAGGTGGCAAAAACCTTGTGACTGATTATCTTTAAGTCACACAGCATAGAGACTGTCAGTCAAGCAGTTTGAGGCGCCGCTGGGCAGGGAATAGAGCTGCAGTGACAGAAGCTTCAGAAATGTAAATAGCTCTTCAGCCGTATTTGCATATTACACTGCTCAAAAAATTAAAGGGAACAATTAAACAGAATATAACTCCAAGTAAATTAAACTTCTGTGAAATCCAACTGGCCACTTAGGAAGCAACACTGATTCACAATCAATTTCACATGCTGTTGTGCAAATGGAATAGACAAAAGATGGAAATTATTGGCAATTATCAAGGCAAACAATAAAGGAGTGGTTCTGCAGGTGGAGACCACAGACCACATCTCACTACCAATGCTTTCTGGCTGATGGTTTGGTCACTTTTGAATGTTGGTCGTGCTTTCACACTCATGGTAGCATGAGACGGACTCTACAACCCACACAAGTGGCTCAGGTAGTGCAGCTCATCCAGGATGGCACATCAATGCGAGCTGTGGCAAGGTTTGCTGTGTCTGTCAGCGTAGTGTTCAGAGGCTGGAGGCGCTACCAGGAGACAGGCCAGTACACCAGGAGACGTGGAGGGGGCCGTAGGAGGGCAACAATCCAGCAGGACCGCTACCTCTGCCTTTGTGCAAGGAGGAACACGAGGAGCACTGCCAGAGCCCAGCAAAATGACCTCCAGCAGGCCACAAATGTGCATGTGTCGGCACAAACGGTTAGAAACCGACTCCATGAGGATGGTCTGAGTGCCCGACTTCCACAGATGGGGGTTGTGCTCACAGCCCAACACCGTACAGGACGCTTGGCATTTTCCACAGAACACCAGGATTGGCAAATTCGCCACTGGCGCCCTGTGCTCTTCACAGATGAAAGCAGGTTCACAGTGAGCACATGTGACAGAGTCTGGAGACGCCGTGGAGAGCAATCTGCTGCCTGCAACATCCTTCAGCATGACTGGTTTGGCAGTCGGTCAGTAATGGTGTGGAGTGGTATTTCTTTGGAGGGCCGCACAGCCCTCAATGTGCTCGCCAGAGGTAGCCTGACTGCCATTAGGTCCCGAGATGAGATCCTCAGACCCCTTGTGAGACCATATGCTGGTACGGTTGGCCCTGGGTTCCTCCTAATGCAGGACAATGCTGGACCTCATGTGGCTGGAGTGTCAGCAGTTCCTGCAAGATGAAGGCATTGAAGCTATGGACTGGCCCGCCCGTTCCCCAGACCTGAATCCGATTGAGCACATCAGAAGCATGCCCAGGCGTTATAAGGAGGTCATACAGGCAGGTAGAGGCCACACACAATACTGAGCATCATTTTGACTTGTTTTAAGGACATTACATTCCACTTTAATTTTGTGTGTGACTCCAAATCAAGCCCTCCATTGGTTAATAAATTTGATTTCCATTGATGATTTTTGTGTGATTTTGTTGTCAGCACATTCAGCTTTGTACAGAACAAAGTATTCAATGAGAATATTTCATTCATTCAGATCTAGGATGTGTTATTTGAGTGTTCCCTTTATTTTTTTGAGCAGTGTATTTCAAATGCTGATTTTTTTTTTCAGAAATGGATGAAAAGACTGACCATGTCTTTATTGCTGAACTTAGTCTTTGAAAGAGATACATGCATATGTAGGTTGTTTGGGATGTGAGTTCCAGCTGACAGATTCCCTTTAACCCCTTAACGTCCAATGACAGACAAAGTTAATCATTGGACGCCTCTCCCGGAGCCCGCACCTTTTCCGGCACATAGACAGCTGATCTGAGCAACTGACATGTGCCCGGAACAGCCACGGGTGGAATTGCGATTCACCCGCGGCTGTTAACATGTTAAATGCCGCTGTCAAACTCTGACAGCGGCATTTAACATGCACGTGCAGGAAGCGCGTCATTACCTCCTCCCATCGGCGCCTGTGTCACATGACCGTGGGTTGCCAATGTGTTGGCATGACAACCCGAGGTCAGGAGAAGACCCCTGTGGTTGACATTACTGGATCGCAATGAGTGCCGCCTGGTGGTCGGTGCTCATAGCAAGTGAGCATTTCTGCTACATAGGGCAGGGCTGCAGCCCTGCCCTATGTAGCAGAGGTGATCGGACAATTGCAGCTTCAAGTCTCCCATGAAGACTATTGAAGCAAGTAAAAAGTAAAAAAAAAAATGTTTTTAAAAATATTATAAAAAAGTATAAAAGTTCAAATCCACATTCAAAATAAAACAATAAAAAAATCAAATATATACATCTATCAATATATAAAAACAATCCAATCGGTAACCGACGTAGCGAGAAAAAAAATCGAAACGCCAGAATTATTTTTTTTTTTGTCGCTGCAACATTGCAATAACGGGCTATCAAAAGAATGTATCTGCACCAAAATGGTACCAATAAAACCGTCAGATCGGCACACAAAAATAAACCCTTACTCGGCCTCAGATCCAGAAAAATGAAGACGCTACGGGTCTCGGAAAATGGCAACTTTTTTTTTTTTTTCTTTTTTTTTTACAGATTTTGGAATTTTTTTTCACCACTTAGATAAAAAAAGAACCTAGACATCTAGACATGTTTGGTGTCTGTGAACTCTTAATGACCTGGAGAATCATAATGTCAGGTCAGTTTTAGCATTTAGTGAACCTAGTAAAAAAGCCAAACAAAAAACAAGTGTGGGATTGCACTTTTTTGCAATTTCACCGCATTTGGAATTTTTTCCCGTTTTCTGTTACACGACATGGTAAAACCAATGGTGTTGTTCAAAAGTACAACTCGTCCCGCAAAAACAAGCCCTCATATGGCTATTTTTACCAAGAAATAAAAAAGTTATGGCTCTGGAAAAAGGGGAGCGAAAAATGAAAATGCAAAACCAAAAGGTTTACGTTAAGATGTTAAAGAGTTTCATGATAATAATTGTCACGAAAAGCCAGGCAACCTTCTTCCATTGCTCCATGAACCAGATCTGATGTTCGCATGCTCATTATGTGTCTGTGATGTCCCGTGTCCTCTAATACCTTTCTGTTACAGCCAGTTTTAACATTCTCATCAGTTTGTGCTACAGTATCTCTTATGTGGGATTGGATCTGATTGACCAGTTCTTGCTTCCCACACGTGTTTGTGAACCTCTGGTGCCTATGATCATGTTCATAATTTACCACTTGTTCTTCCTAAAGTTAATACTGTCTTCACCAATCTTAAGGGTCCTAGTTGTCTTAACTCCTTTACCCCCTAAGGTGGTTTGCACGTTAATTACGAGGCCAATTTTACAACTCTGACCACTGTCACTTTATGAGATTGTTTTTTTTCCTGACATATTGTACTTCATTATAGTGGTAACATTTATTTGAAATGACTTGAGTTTATTTGTGAACAAATTGTAAATTTGGCGAAAATTTTGCAATTTTTCAACTTTGAATTTTCATGCCCTTAAATCACAGAGGTATGTCACACAAAATGTGTCTACTTTACATCAGCACAATTTTGGAACCAATTTTTTTTTGTTAGGAAGTTATAAGGGTTAAAAGTTGACCAGCGATTTCTCGTTTGTGCAACAAAATATCCGAAACCATTTTTTTAGTTACCACATCATTATTTAAGTCCCTTTGATGGGTCTATATGCTAGAAGATACCCAAAAGTGACACCATTCTAAAAACGGCACCCCTCAAGGTGCTCAAAACCACATTTAAGAAGTTTATTAACCCTTCTGGTGCTTCAAAGAAATATTTGGAATGTGGAAAAAAAAGTGAACATTTTAACTTTTTTTAACCAAAAATTTACTTAAGTACCTTTTTTTTATTTTGACAAGGATAACAGGAAAAAATGGACACCAGAATTTGTTGTGTAATTTCTCCTGAGCATAACGATGCCCCATATGAGGGAGAAAACCACTGCAAAGCTCAAAGGGAAGGATCGCCATTTGACTTTTTGAATGCAAAATTTGCTGGATCAATTGAAGGACGCTATGTCGCTTTTGGAGAGCCTGTGATGTGCCTTATCAATGAAAATCCCCTACAAGTGACATCATTTTGGAAACTAGACCCCTCAGGGTACTGATCTAGATGTGTGGTGAGCACATTGAACCCTCAGGTGCTTCACAGAAGTTTATAACGTTGAGCCGTAAAAATAAAAAAAAAAAGTCAAATTTTCCCCACAAATATGTTTTTAGCACAAAATATTGCATTTTCATAAAGGTAACATGAGAAATTGCCCATACAATTTGTTGTGCAATTTCTCCTGAGTACGCCGATACCCAATATGAGGGAGAAAACTACTGTTTAGGCACACAGCAGGGCTCAGAAGCGAAGGAGCGTCATTTAACTTTTTAGGCTAAGTGCACACGTTCAGGATTATTTGCGTTTTTTTCGCGGGAAAAAACGCGTCAAAAACGCATGAATTAAGCATCCTATCATTTAGAATGAATTCCGCAATTTTTGTGCACATGGTGCGTTTTTTTCCGCGAAAAAAACGCATGGCGGAAAATCTAGCAACATGTCCATTCATTTTGCGGATTTCTAGCGTTTTTCCCGCTATATTATTGACCTAGAAAGTTCAGGAAAAAAATCGCGGTAAAAACGCGTCAAATCCGCGCAAAAAACGCGCAAAAACCGCGCAAAAAATTGCGCGTTTTTGCTGCGAAAAAAGTCCGGTTTTGCTCAGGAATATTCTGCAAACATTCCTGAACGTGTGCACTTAGCCTTAATGTAAAATTTCCTGGAATAATTAGCGTCATGTCCCATTTGGATAGCCCCTGATGTGCCTAAACAATGGAAACCCCTCACAAGTGACGCCATTTTGGAAACTAGACCACTCAAGGAATGTATATAGATGCGTGGTGAGCACCTTGATCCCCCAGGTGCTTCACAGAAGTTTATAATGTTGAGACATGAAAATAAAAAAGTCAAATTTTCCCCACAAAAGTTATTTTGGCCCCAAATTTTGCATTTTTATAAGGGTAACGGGAGAAATTGCACCATACAGTTTGTTGTGCAATTTCTCCTGAATATGCCAAGCCAATACCCCATATGTGGGGGAATGCTATTTTTCAGGCACAGTGCAAGGCTAAGAAGGGAAGAGGTGCCATATTGGGGTTCAGATTTTGCTGAAATAGTTTGAGGGTGCCATGTCACATTGGCAGAGCCCCTGATGTGCCAGAAAAACAGAAACCCCTTATATGTGAACTCATTTTACAAGCTACAGTCCCCAATGAATTCAACTAGTAGTGCAGTGATCATATTGACACCACATGTGCCTCACAGAATTTTATACCACTGATCGGTGAAGAAAGAATAAATTAAATTTTTACCACTAAAATGTTGTTTTAACCCCAAGATTTTAATTTTTCTAAGGGCTAATAGGAATTTCTTTTTACAACAAACTGAGGTCCATTTTTTTCTGAGTGTGCTAATACCCTACATGTAAGCAGGAAATATTTTTCAGACACAGTGCAAAGCTCAGAAGGCAGATTTTACTGTTATACTTTTCAGGTGTCCTGACCTACTGGGAGAGACCATGAGGTGCAGTGATCATATTGACACCACGGGTGTGTCACAGAATTGTATACCATTGGGTAGAGAAGAAGCAATAACTACATTTTTACCACCAAAATTTTGTTTTAGCCCATGATTTTACATTTTCACACAAGAAGTGGGTAAAAATGGCTCCAAAATTTGTCCCACAATTTCTACTGAAATGTGACAATACCCCATATGTGGCTGTGCAGTACTACTTAGCCATACAGAGTGACTCGGGTGGAATGGAGCACTGTTTGCCTCCTGGAGCTCAGATTTTCCTAGAACAGTTTGCGGACTCCATATACAGAGCCCCTAGTTGCTAGAAGAGTAGAATTCCCCCTCAAGTGACCCCATTTTGGAAATTATACCCCTTGGGGAATTTATCTACGGGTGTAGTGACTATTTTGACTCAATGGATATTTTCCACAAACAAGCAGCAATGACTGTTGCCAAGTGAAAAATGCAAACTGCCATTGTAGTGTCCAGTATGCTGCAGTGACCAGGATGTTGTAGTCATCAGTACGTTATGCCCAGCCCGTGCTTCTGGAGGCATGCACCCATAAATTAGGCGCGCACCTGTCGCTTCTGAAATGCCAAATGTGGACGCAATATGTGGTTTAGCTACACTGTGGAGCTCAGAAGGGATAGGGATTTGAGAGCGGAGATTTTGCTGAATTTCTTTTGGCGGATGAGGAGCCATTTCGCTTTTCCAGAGCCTTTGTGCTACCAATAACGTGGAAGCCCCATATATTTCCGTTAACAGATGACAGAACTGAGTGAGGGGTTGTTTTTTTTTGCGGATTGAGTTGAAGCTTTTTTTGGGAACATTTTCCATAACGTTAGGGATCACATTTATCCAGCGCGCTACGCTGAGTACTTACTTTGGGGTTTTCATCTAGATCTTTGAGTGACTTGATTCAGATGAAACCCCCAAAAGATCCATTCACTATAATGAGGCAGCAGAGTTACTCTGGACTCCGTCTGGCGTCTGGTGAGCGGTGTCCTTCTTTTCAGAAGTGCACAAAACTGTGGCCGACGGCACTTTTATGCAATCCTAAAAAGACGGGCACCGTCGGATCACAGGTCCTATGGCGTCCACTGTGCCTCCATCTGCCTCATTCTAGAGAATCTTCCGCCAGAGGTTCCGACTGAATCACGTATTTCAGAGATTTACATGGAAATCCCGGTGTAAGCACTCAGCGCAGAGCGCAGGATAAATGTGCACCGAGCCTCACTGCGATCTTTCTGAGGCAGAATGAAAAAAATCAACAGTAGGTGAAAATTTGGTTTTATTTTATTTTTTCGCCGTTCCTACTTCGGTATAATTGATTAGGCAACTTTATTCTTCAGGTTGGTGTGATTACAGCGATACCAGATTTATATTCGATTTTTATGTTTGGCTGCTGTCACACACTAAAAGACGCTTTTTATTGAAAAAAATAGTTTTTGCATCACCATATTTTGAGAGCTATAATTTTTCCATATTTTGCCCCACAGAGTCATATGAGAGCTTGTTTTTTGCAGGACGAGTTGACATTTTTTTGGTACCAATTTCGGGCACATGACATTTTTTAATTGCTTTCTATTCCAATTTTTGGGAGGCAGAATGAATAAAAAGAAGTAATTCAGGAATTTGGGGGGTGGGGCTTATGCCGTTCCGTGTGTGGTAAAAGTGATAAGGCAGTTTTATTCTTTGGGTCAGTATGATTACAGCAATACCCCATATATAATCTTTTTTTTTTTTGTTTTGGCATTTTTACATAATAAAAACTATTTTATAGACAAAATAATTATTTTTGCATCGCTTTATTCTGAGAGCTATAACTTTTTTATTTTTCTGTTGATGGAGCTGTATGGCGGCTTGTTTTTTTGCGGGACAAGATGATGTTTTCAGCGGTACCATGGTTATTTATATCTGTCTTTTTTATCACGTTTTATTCCCCTTTTTGTTCAGCGGTATGATTATAAAGCATTCCGTTTGCATTGTTTTTTATATTTTCATCTATGGTCTTGACTAAAGGAGTTAACTAGTGGGACAGTTTTATAGGTTGGGACGTTGCGGACTCGGCGATACAAAATATGTGTACTTTTATTATTTTTTTGTCATACCAAAAATTTTTTTCAGATACAGTATCTTTTGATTATTTTATTATGTTTGATTTTTTTACATATTATATTTTTACAATTATTTAAAACATTTTTTTTACTTTTTTACTTTGTCCCACTATGGGACTCTCATTTTTTGCAGGTTGATCGCTTATACAGTATGGTGATGCTGCAGCATCCCCATGCTGTATAAACTGTCAGCTCTGCACTGACAAAGAAAGTTGCTGATCATGCACTGCGCATGATCAGCAAGTTTCCTAGCTCTAGAGATCCAGATGTCGAAGTGGCGACATCGGGTCACCATGGCAACGATCGCGACCCCGCGTGACTCCCTGGGGTCTCTGATCCAAAGGCAGAGGGGCTGTTCCATCTCAGCATTTTGGGGGTTTAAGTGCCGGAGCGGTGCATGACCGCTCCTGGCACTTAGTGCCAGGTGTCAGCTGCCAGAATTAGCTAACACCCTCCGGCGATCACTGGCACACAGCCCGAGTGCGCGGGCGATCAAAATGACGTAATAATCTGTCCCTGGTGAAATAAGCCCCAGGGCACTGGGACTGATTATTACGTCAGACGGCAGAAAGGGGTTAAGGATCTACTCTTTACTTTAACTTTTTCTAAGACAAAGAAATTCCTGAGACTCCTTATCTCAAAACATACTCAAATTACATTTTGTAAAGCAAGGAGATATATGTAGCGTGACCAAAATGGAGTCAGGATTGATAAATCCTGCTGTCTCACCCTGCACATGGGGTAAGTGACACAGTGAATCTAATTGCAAGTACAGGGTGGGCCATTTATATGGATACACCTAAATAAAATGAGAATGGTTGGTGATATCAACTTCCTGTTTGTGGCATATTAGTATATGGGAGAAGGAAAACTTTTCAAGATGGGTGGTGACCATGGTGGCCATTTTGAAGTCGGCCATTTTGGGTCCAACTTTATTTTTTCCAATGGGAAGAGGGTCATGTGACATATCAAACTTATTGAGAATTTCTCAAGAAAAACAATGGTGTGCTTGGTTTTAACCTAACTTTATTCTTTCATGAGTTATTTACAAGTTTATAACCACTTATAAAATGTGTTTAAAGTGCTGCCCATTGTCTTGGATTGTCAATGCAACCCTCTTCTCCCACTCTTGACACACTGATAGCAACACCGCAGAAGAAATGCTAGCACAGGCTTCCAGTATCCGTTGTTTCAGATGCTGCACATCTCGTATCTTCACAGCATAGACAATTGCCTTCAGATACGAGATGTGCAGCATCTGAAACAAAGGATACTGGAAGCCTGTGCTAGCATTTCTTCTGCGGTGTTGCTATCAGTGTGTCAAGAGTGGGAGAAGAGAATCATAGAATGATAACGTTGGAAGGGACCTCCTGGGTCATCTGGTCCAACCCCCTGCTCAAAGCAAGATTCACTAAATCATCCCAGACAGATGTCTGTCCAGCCTCTGTTTGAAGACTTCCATTGAAGGAGAACTCACCACCTCTCGTGGCAGCCTGTTCCACTCATTGATCACTCTAACTGTCAAAAAGTTTTTTCTAATATCTAATCTGTGTCTCCTCCCATTCAGTTTCATCCCATTGCTTTTAGTCTTTCCTTGTGCAAATGAGAATAAAGATAATTCTTCTACAATGTGACAGCCCTTGAGATATTTGTAGACAGCTATTAAGTCTCCTCTCAGTCTTCTTTTTTGCAAGCTAAACATTCCCAAATCCTGTAACCGTTCCTCATAGGACATGGTTTGCAGACCGGACACCATTCTTGTCGCTCTTCTTTGAACTTGCTCCAGTTTGTTGATGTCTTTTTTAAAATGTGGTGCCCAAAACTAGACACAGTATTCCAGATGAGGTCTGACCAAAGAGGAGTAAAAGGCAATAATGACTTCACGTGATCTAGACTGTATGCTTCTGTTAATACATCCCAGAATTGTATTTGCCTTTTTTGCTGCTGCATCACACTGCTGAATCATGTTCAGTCTGTGATCTATTAGTATACTCAAGTCTTTTTTACATGTGCTGTTGCTTAGCCCTATTCCTCTCATTCTGTATACGCTTTTTTCATTTTTATTTCCCAGATGTAGTACTTTGCATTTTTCCCTGTTAAAAACCATTCTGTTAATTGCTGCCCACTGCTCCAGTTTTATATCTATTTGAATCCTCTCTCTCTTTCTTCTCTAGTATTAGCTATCCCTCCTAGCTTTGTGTCATTGACAATCGATCACAATGGGCAGCACTTTGAACACATTTTATAAGTGGTCATAAACTTGTAAATAACTCATGAAAGAATAAAGTTACATTAACGCCAAGCACACCATTGTTTTTCTTGTGAAATTTTCAATAAATTTGATGTCACATGACCCTCTTCCCATTGGAAAAAATAAAATTGGGTCCAAAATAGCCAACTTCAAAATGGCCGCCATGGTCACCACCCATCTTGAAAATTTTCCTCCCTCCAATATACTAATGTGCCACAAGCAGGAAGTTGATATCACCAACCGTTCCAATTTTATTTAGGTGTATCCATATAAATGGCCCACCCTGTATGTGCTAATACTATTATTATTGCACATACTACATATTGGGATAGGGTTTTGGAGATTGGAATGCCCCTTTAGTTTATAAAACCAGAGTAGCAAAGCGGGCTTCATTGTTTCTGGAGTTACATCAACAAGGTACCATGATTTGTTTCTATGGGACTCACCTAAGCAGTGTAGTACAGTTGCACTCATCTCTTTTAGTAACCCCAACTCTGGTAACCGGGACCTAGAAGCAGATATTCGGAAGCCATGGAAGGCTGAGATGGGAATAACCATTTAATTTATGCATCTGAACTCCTTAGATGCAGACATAATAAATAAAATGTCTGGGAAATCGGATAAAGTTTTCAGTTTGTTCTGATTTTACCCCTAATATTGTGAAAGTGCCATAGTAAACATATAGCTAACGGACTCATCCATTAAACCGTATCGTATAACTGCAGGAATCACGGCAGCCATGAGATATTTCTTGTGTTTAATCTGAGCCCTTGGCTTCTGCTGTGAGGAGTTATTTTCAGCCTGCACGGGCTGGAATGTTTAGTAGGGAAGAGTTTGCTAGACGGCAAACCTGTGGTATAAAACATCAGAAATATTTATTAGAGATTACATAATAAACCATTCAGATTTACTTTTCCTTGCTGGAATCAGCACAGCGCAGTCATGTTGTTATTTCTAGAACAGATTTGAAATGCAGGCAGCCAAGTCTGAACTCCGACGTTCCCAAACTGAATGTCAAATATAAATACAGATGGACAAAAGTCTCTCTGGAAATAAACCTAAAATGTTGTGTACGATCATTCACCATCTGTTTATTGAACAACATGCCAAGAAATAGATTGGAAACATGGAATACTCAATATTTCTCCCGTATATTTAGTCTCAGAAGAAAAACACGAAATACACATGGGTTGTAATTATGCAAAAGATGTCCATAAGAACACACTGATGAGTAAGAGCCTGTATGGGCTCAAACGCTCAGCTAAAATCGCTTTATAGTGCTGTTATCTTCATTATGAGAAATGTATTGGTTCAAAGTAACTCCCCAGGAAAAAGCTGAATACACCCGAGAGCCACAGAGGTCTTCGCAGGTTTCACTTTTTCTCTGTGGTTCACTGACGTCCCACATAGCAGTTGTCATGAGGTGCCACTGACCAGTACCAGAACTAACCGGGAGCTGGAAGGATGCTATATCGGCAATATGCCAAAACCTTTTTGATTGGCTCTACCGTTTGCTATAGTTTATATAGGAGAAGGTGCAGACAAGTGTAATATCGGTCCATGTGCGATCCGACAAAACATCAGATTGCACCCAGGCTAATGTTATGCTATGGGGCTGTGCAAATGTTCGATTTTGTTACTTTGTACAGACACCGTCCAAGGAAAAAAAATCACTTCATGCCCGAGTTTGATCTGATATTCAGATCGCAGTCCTTCATGCAAGTCAATGAGTTGGTGGGCCTCACAATGGAGAAGATTTAGAATTTTTTTTTTCCAACTTCTCATCCTTAAGGATCAGATCACACTATGCTCACTCTCATACTGTTTGATCAGAGTTTCTTTTGCATATTCGGCTTGATTGTCTCAGATGAGAGGATATACAGTCATCTGCACCTGCCCTTATACAGGTCCTTCTCAAAAAATTAGCATATAGTGCTAAATTTCATTATTTACCATAATGTAATGATTACAATTAAACTTTCATATATTTTAGATTCATTACACACCAACTGAAATTTGTCAGGTCTTTTATTGTTTTAATACTGATGATTTTGGCATACAACTCCTGATAACCCAAAAAACCTGTCTCAAAAAATTAGCATATCAAGAAAAGGTTCTCTAAACGACCTATTACCCTAATCTTCTGAATCAACTAATTAACTCTAAACACATGCAAAAAATTCCTGAGGCTTTTAAAAACTCCCTGCCTGGTTCATTACTCAAAACCCCCATCATGGGTAAGACTAGCGACCTGACTGATGTCAAGAAGGCCATCATTGACACCCTCAAGCAAGAGGGTAAGACCCAGAAAGAAATTTCTCAACAAATAGGCTGTTCCCAGAGTGCTGTATCAAGGCACCTCAATGGGAAGTCTGTTGGAAGGAAACAATGTGGCAGAAAACGCTGTACAACGAGAAGAGGTGACCGGACCCTGAGGAAGATTGTGGAGAAGGACCGATTCCAGACCTTGGGGACCTGAGGAAGCAGTGGACTGAGTCTGGTGTAGAAACATCCAGAGCCACCGTGCACAGGCGTGTGCAGGAAATGGGCTACAGGTGCCGCATTCCCCAGGTAAAGCCACTTTTGAACCATAAACAGCTGCAGAAGCGCCTGACCTGGGCTACAGAGAAGCAGCACTGGACTGTTGCTAAGTGGTCCCAAGTACTTTTTTCTGATGAAAGCAAATTTTGCATGTCATTCGGAAATCAAGGTGCCAGAGTCTGGAGGAAGACTGGGGAGAAGGAAATGCCAAAATGCCTGAAGTCCAGTGTCAAGTACCCACAGTCAGTGATGGTGTGGGGTGCCATGTCAGCTGCTGGTGTTGGTCCACTGTGTTTCATCAAGGGCAGGGTCAATGCAGCTAGCTATCAGGAGATTTTGGAGCACTTCATGCTTCCATCGGCTGAAATGCTTTATGGAGATGAAGATTTCATTTTTCAGCACGACCTGGCACCTGCTCACAGTGCCAAAACCACTGGTAAATGGTTTACTGACCATGGTATTACTGTGCTCAATTGGCCTACCAACTCTCCTGACCTGAACCCCATAGAGAATCTGTGGGATATTGTGAAGAGAAAGTTGAGAGACGCAAGACCCAACACTCTGGATGAGCTTAAGGCCGCTATCGAAGCATCCTGGGCCTCCATAACATCTCAGCAGTGTCACAGGCTGATTGCCTCCATGCCACGCCGCATTGAAGCAGTCATTTCTGCCAAAGGATTCCCGACCAAGTATTGAGTGCATAACTGAACATTATTATTTGATGTTTTTTTTTGTTTGTTTTGAAAAAACACTTTTATTTTATTGGACGGTTGAAATATGTTAATTTTTTGAGACAGGTTTTTTGGGTTATCAGGAGTTGTATGCCAAAATCATCAGTATTAAAACAATAAAAGACCTGACAAATTTCAGTTGGTGTGTAATGAATCTATAATATATGAAAGTTTAATTGTAATCATTACATTATGGTAAATAATGAAATTTAGCACTATATGCTAATTTTTTGAGAAGGACCTGTACATGTATTTTTTATGAAGTGAAAGTATTTATATGCTCATTTTCTGAGAAGTCTTGCAAAATGGCACAGAAAATACATAGTACAAGAGCCAGTAGTTTCAGTTCTGTCAGCAGAAAGTATTAATTTCTGCTGTCCAGACCTCAGTATGTGTGCAGTTTTGTTTTTGTAAGGTAAGAACAGTGTTCGGTTTAGAAGACGCTCCCCCATTTTCCCCCTAATTTTGGCAATCATAAAAGTGCGTCTTATAACCCGAAAAATATGGTAAGTTAAAAGCATCTGAAAACCGACATGAATATATAGAGAGATTAACAGTCTGTGTCCTATACTTTATAAGGCAATAAAGCCCCAGCGATATTTGCCAATATACATACAACATATACTCTCAACCGATAATAGGAGCTATGCAAAAAGAAACAACAACCCTGAAGCTGCTTAGGCCATGGTCACATGTTGCAGAAACCTGCACCTTGCTTCTATTTCTGTGCAGTTTTTTTTTTTACTCGTACTGTAAATTGTTGCGGATTTGCAAAGTGTAATCCATGACATGAACTTGGCCTGACAGTACAGGAATAACATGAAACATTTTAGTGAATAGCTGCCTGCAATGAGTGCACATACTGAGCAGCCGGCCATAAGGATGGCTGGTGGGAGGTAAGCCATAGGACTGGAAAGCTCAGGAACCTAGACCCAGTGTCTTCTTAGTTTTTAAACTTTAGCAGGTCACGGGTCTCATGTCTTCATGACAGTGCCCAAGCTTCCTACACTGCACACACATTCGTTTCTGTGTTTAGCATTGTTTGTGACCGGGGGCTCTTCATTTCAGGTCCCTGTCACTTGAAGAGGCTCCAAGCCCAATCTCATTAATGGCAAGGTGCTTTCCAGAGTGATCTACAGTTAAAGGGAATCTGTCACCCCATTTTTGCTATATCAGATAAAGATATGACTGAATAGTGCGTCCCATAACTAATCTATAGGTACCTATCATATATCCTGACACCCAAGTTTTCATGGCAAAATACCCTTGTAAACTTCATATTTCTGTATGCAAATACTTGCGGACCGGTCCGATGGGCGGCGGTTATTTGCATCCTCCCGCTCCTCGGCTGGTCTCACGTATGTTCGTCTGTGAATATCACAGACAGCGTACAGTGTCCGCGCTTGCGCGTTGAAACAGGGCCTTCGCGCATGCGCAGTGTGCTTTGCCCAACAGTGGGCAAAGTAGCAAATCATTACTGCGCACGCGCGAGGGCCTTTTTCAAAGCGCAAGCGTGGCAAGCCGACGTACAGGAAATAAAAGAAGTGCGTACGGCAAGAATGGAGGCGGTGGAGGCATGCAAATAAACGCCCCCCATCGGAGCGGACCGCAAGTATTTGCATACAGAAATGCGAGGTTTACAAAGGTATTTTGCCATGAGAACTTGGGTGTCAGGATATATGATAGATACCTATAGATTAGTTATGGGACGTACTATTCAGTCATATCTTTATCTGATATAGCAAAAATGGGGTGACAGATTCCCTTTAACCACTGCCATATGCATTTAGTATCAGCTTTATATTGGCATCGGCAGCTAGATTGTAAAAATAAGGATTTTGGTCATCTAGAGTTAAAGGGCTTTTCCATTTTCAGAAAACATCTAGTCCCAGGCGCTGTTTGTTTTAACAATGACAAACCCGGCTTTTCCCTCCCTCCAAGGTCCGGCGCTGGGTCTTCCATTGCTACCGGTGTCTGTTAGGGCTCATTTAGAAGTCAGTATTTTGTGAAAGAATTCTATCCTTCGTTTTTCACATCTGCAATTCGTACCTCTTATAGTCTATGAGGCTGTTCACATGATCGTGTATTTTGGCAGACTGAGTGATCTGCTCAAAATCATGGAAACCTGTTTTTTTTTATTTTTGTAAACAAACTGCACCTGGGGACTGGATTTTTTTGCATCTGGAAACCACCTTTCACACATTCAGTATTTGGTCAGTGTTTAGAAGGCAAAACCAGGAGTGGGAAAAAAAAGCCAAAGTGGTGATGTGTTTCTATTCTACTTTTCCTCTGATTGTTCCATTCCTGGTTCTGGCTTACAAATACTGATGGAAAATACTGACCAAATACTGAATGTGTGAACGTGGCCTTAAGGCAGCTGTAGCTTAATAGTGAACTCCAAGGCTGCCCATTGACAAAAGCTGCAATGTTTTACGCAGAAAGCAACTATGTTTTTCTAAATATTAAAGTTACAAAAAAAGGTACTTTCATGCAAATTTGTTATATGTGCAGGGCGTGTCCTAGGAGATACTCCGGATATGCAAGTTGATTGGATCCATAGACAGATATACTGCAGTGTATCTTTCATGTTATGAGCTTTAGATAATTCTTTTTGATCAGTAATGTATTTGATTTCCATATATCTGTTATTTTTCCTGCAGGGACACAACTGTGCAGAGTCTCACACTGCAGCCATCTGTGAAGGAAGGGATTATAGTATATGAAGACTCGCCGCTGGTAGGTGTACTTTATTAAAGGTGCAAGGTCACTCTCCTCTGAAGTATTAAGTGTCACATGTATGACTGAGTGCTCAGTCACATCAGTAACCCTCAGGGAGTCATGTCACCTGTCACATCTCTAGATATAGTTGTTGCCATCACCAATGACCACATACAGTATAAGTAGCGATGAGCAAGTATACTCGTTGCTCGGGTTTTCCAGAGCATACTCTGGTGGTCTCCAAGTATTTGGAAGTGCTCGGAGATTTAGTTTCTGTTGCTGCAGCTGCATGATTTGTGGCTACTTGACAGCCTGAATACATGTGGGGATTGCCTGCCTGTTAGGGAATCTCCACATGTATTCAGCACTTCCAAAATACTCGGAGACCACCCGAGCATGCTAGGGAAAACCCGAGCAACGAGTATACTCACTCATCACTAAGTATAAGGATTTGTTCATCAAGTGTATAGACTACACATCCGTAATATATATATATATATATATATATATATATATATACACACAATATTCAGGTGTTTTTGGTTGACATACTTCGGGATATAAAAAGTAACTATTTATGGAAAAGTTAGGTTCACTGCTTTAATGAAAAAAATATATATATATCCATGTAACGGATGTAACACCATTTCCTTTTTTGCTGGAATTCACCACATACGATGAATAAGACTAAGTATTAATATAAATGATACAACTGTATTTACTTTTTATGCTTAGGTAAAAGCTGTTAAAAAGGGCCATATCCTGGTAATAGATGAGGCAGACAAGGCCCCCACTAATGTCACGTGTATTCTGAAAACCTTGGTAGAAAGTGGTGAAATGATTCTATCAGATGGAAGGAGACTTGTGGCCAGTAAGTACATTGTATTATAAATTAATAGAGGTTATGCCTTTCCCAGTGTTATACATAAAAGCTTAGACATTGAAACAGAAAATAAAATAAACTAGCCCTTTTGTGATGGATGAAATAGTAATTCTGAAAAGGATAGTGTTATTTCAGCAACTCAAGCGTATTCATTATCTAATGAATCAATAAAATAAAAAGCGGATGCATGCTCCCCTCCTGAGTCCCCCTGTCTCCACTGAAACCTGGGATTGGCTGTCTGGAAGTTTGAGAGAAACATGGAAACATCCAATGATGCACACATCCAGTCTCCTGACTGTTGCAACTAATTCCAGGCATTAGTCCTGTGACATCAACTCCGCAGCCATCGCTTCGGGAGCTGTCAGCAACCACCAGAAAGGCTTGGAGTGATAAACATACCTCGTGGAGTGATATATAATGTTGATACCCAGAAAACACTACTTAGTTAAAGGGGCGGATTCATTAAATCTGTCTTGATGGTGTAAGATGCTCTGACTTTCATTAAGATGCGCACACGACTTAAAGGGAATCTGTCAGTAGGCTCAACCTCCTAAACCGTCTATAAAAGCATGTAGATCATAGGAAGCAGAACAACATTATAAGATCTGTGGGCCGGACATAGATCTCCCTAATAATTTGCCTCCAGGGTTTATTTTGCAAGAAAGGTGGGCGTTACCAATGTGAGACATGTAATGACTGACAGTCTGCTCACCTGATCTACATGTCTTACACTTGTAAGCTCTGGAGGCAGCTTCCCAGTGAGATACTTAACAGTTCATTTACATATTAAAAAAAATGTGGATTTATCGAGAATAAGACAACTATCTATGACCTGCAGGTTCATATAAACGGGTTAGGAGGGTTGATCCTACTGACAGATTCCCTTTAATCGGTTCACTTCATCTTCTCAGTGGCGAGTGCATCACCAGAAATGCAACTCCAGTCAGGGACTGGAGTAACATTTCTGACATAAGTTACGTGTTGTAATTTATGATAAAGTCGGTGGTTGGGCATTGTCCATGCCATGTCCATCTACCTTGGCAGAGCTGCCTGACTGAAGTAAGAACACCAAAAGGAAACTGTTGTAAACACTTTGAAGAATTGGCCCTATAGAGTCTACAGTAAAATTTGGAGGGTGAGGCTTAGTGGCTTGTCCCCTTATTTCCAGCATATGGTAATGCTACAGTTTGCAAAGACATATTTATAGAATTACATGATGCTTAGAGATACACCCTTTCCAGTTTCGGCATGACATTGCACCTTAGAAATATGGTGTCAGGCGTTTGGTGTGGAGGAACACGAGTGCTCTGAAATGAGCTCTCACCTCAGCCTCATCACTTTTGGGATGAATTGGAGCACTGCTCACTTGCCAGCCTTATCATTCGTTCTTACAAATGCATTTTTGACTGACTAAGCCAAAAGTCCTGTAGATACACAGAACACAAACATGCTGGCACAATTCTAGGGTTGCTACTCTGCCATCTCAAGATTAAAGCTGAACTTCTGTGCCATAAGCAGAACTCAGATTTACCTCATTATTACACCAGAAATCTGTGCAGCCTAATCTTGACGTCTCTGAGAACATTACTATTCCAGAACAATGCATCAGCCTGTGCTGCCGGTGACAGGTCTTCTCTAAAAAAAAAACATATAGAGTGCTCTCACTGGGAGAAGCAAAATTGGAATCTTGTGGGTATGATACCTTTTAATGGCTAAAAAAATATAGTGAATGATATTACAAAGCAAGCTTTCGAGACTGCTTACGTCTCTTCATCAGGCTGGTATAACAAAATATTTGAAGAAACCCAATTATATACAGTGAAAAGCACAGGCATGGTGTGATACATGGACATTTAAATAAACACTGAGCTTAAGCCCGGGTCTCACATAGCGATACACCAGCGATCCCAACAATGATCAGGATCGCTGGTGTATCGCTACATGATCGCTGCTGAGCTCCCAAACAGGCAGCTGGTATCCAATGTACACTGCGGGTAACTAAGCAATGTTACCCGCAGTGTCGCTGTCCCAGATCGCTGCCTGTTTGGCAGCTCAGCAGCGATCATGTAGCGATACACCAGCGATCCTGACAAGTGCATATCGTTGTCGGGATCGCTGGTGTATCGTTATGTGAGACCCAGCCTTACCATCTGCAGCCTGAATGTGTCTATGCCTTTTGATGAACCCCCTGCTGACATCTCCTGATTGTCCATTCATGACCCCTCAGCTATCCAAATCAGCCAGTCACCCCCTGTAGTGCCTTAATCCGTGAGACACCTTTCCCAGGTCAGAGAGGTCTGAAAGCCATAAAACCGGTCTGACTAATTCAAATTCAAAGAAGCTTTATTGGCAGGACTAAATACACATTAGTTTTGCCAAAGCAAGTGTACAAAAGGGGGATAGGGATAGGGATGTTGAGTAGGGGCAGATCCAGGGTGGGGGCTATGGAAGTCCATGGCATAGGGAGGGGTGATGGGGGCGCAGGTCCAGGGTGGGGGCTATAAAAGTCCATGGCATAGGGTGGGGTGATGGGGGCAGATCCGGGGTGGGGGCTATAGAAGTCCATGGCATATCATAGTTCTCTATCTCGCAGTCTATGACATTCGCTCACGTACCGCGCTGCTATCTCCGCTGCTCTCTCTTCTTCCCCCAGCAAGATATATGTTTTCTCTTCCTCCTTCATGGTGATGAAATCCGGGAAGAGATGTGAGAGTCTCCTGAAGTGAGTGTCCTCACCGCTGAGTATTTGGAGCAGTGTAGCAGGAAGTGGGTTTCGTCCTCTATGGCCTCCTGGTCACAGTGTTGGCATAGTCTTTCCTCCCTGGGCTTGTAGCTCTGCCTGTGTCGGCCGGATTCGATGGCCAGACTGTGAGCGCTGAGTCTATACCGGCTCAGGATCTGGCGGTCTCTGGGGTCCGGGAGTTTCTCCAGGTATGGGGCCAGACTGTAGTCTCTCTGTAGACTCTGGTACATGGTCAGTTTCTGGGAGCTGATGATGTCGTTCTTCCAGTCACTGACATACCTCTCCTGGCCTTCGTCTACCATCTTCCTGATTTCGGCTTTTGTCAGGTTGTTGTGATTGGTGTTCTGGTCAGGTTGGGTTTGGGTGAGCTGTTCCGAGGGTCCTAGTTTTTCTGTTTCACCTACGTGTGTCAGGGCTTTATGGTGATGGGAGCTTGGATTGCTCCTACGTAGGTGAGCCCGGAATGACAGTGCCCTCTTTAGAACCGTTAGGTGTAGAGGGAATCTGCCCAGCTCGGCCCGGCAGGCACTGTTGGAGGTGCTCCGATGGACTTGGAGAAGGTGCTTGCAGAATTCCAGGTGGAATATTTCTGTTGGGCTAGAATCCCATCTTGACCAGTCTGGGTAGGTGTGAGGACCCCAGACTTCACTGCCATACAGGAGGATTGGGGCGATGACCGAGTCGAAGATTTTTAACCAGACCCTCACTGGTGGCTTCAGATGGTAAAGTTTCCTTCGGATGCCATAGAAGGTTTTACATGCCTTGTCTTTCAGGGTCTCTATGGCTTGTTTGAAGCTTCCTGACCGGTGAATCTCTAGGCCCAGGTAGGTATATTTGTCTGTTCCTGTAAGGGCGCAGTTGTTGAGGACAAATGAAGGGTACTGGTCTAATTTTCTCTTTCTCCTCTGGAACACCATGATGTTGGTTTTCTTTAGGTTGACCGGTAGTGCCCAGGTGGAGCTGAATTTCTCCAAGATTTTCAGGTTGTCTTGGAGGCCTTTCTCGGTTGGTGACAGAAGCAGCAGGTCGTCTGCATACAGCAGGAATTTCACCTGGGTGTCGTGGAGGGTGGGACCTGGTGCTGTGGAAGATTCCAGAGCGGTAGCCAGCTCGTTGATGTAAATGTTGAAGAGCGTTGGACTTAGGCTGCAGCCTTGTCTGACTCCACGGCTCTGCTGGAAATAAGCCGTTCTTTTACCGTTCACACTCACACTGCAGAGGTTCTCGGTGTAGGAGCTTTTGATAACATCATAGTCTTTCCTCCTATTCCGCTCTCCAAGCTACCTCTGGACATAAGGAGGGCGTCTGATGATTGAAGTCAGATCCTGTGTGAAGAGGATGGTGTAGAGACACTCAGCACATCAGAGAGAAAGAAGGATTGGTTTGTTTGGTCTTATTTTCTGTCGTCTGGATTATTGGACTCATCTTATGGGACATTTATCCTGTTACTGGACTGCATTCGTGTTCTGGACTATTGTTACCTCAGTGTGGTGGTTTGTTTATGGACCTTTTCTTTTTACCTATAATAAAGGTCTTGGGATTGTTCGCACTCCTCTTGCTCTGTTGATTGTGTGATACCGGAAAAGGACCTCGTGACAACTGGTGGCATCAGTGGGATCAACAGAGCGTAACCCAATGGAGAACCACCCACAGAGTGAGTACAGAAATTGGACTGTATCCAGTTTACAGGAGAGAGCCAGCGACCTGGGCCTGAACTACGAGGGACTGACTAAAGGAGCCTTAATTGATCTACTGGTGGGTGCTAGCCAGGCCACCTCCTCCCAGATGTCTGAAGGGCAAGCACTGGAGACAGGGATCCCCACCCCAAAAAGCCAGTGGTTGTGTGGTACGAAGAAGAGATGGCGGTTCTGGGCCCAGACGTCTCTCAGGAGTATAAGGAGGAGGCTGCCCACCGGGCACAGCGGAGACAAGAAACAATGGAGCTTGAAAGAGGGAGTAATGCAATGTGGAGAGTAAACCCAATGATCCGGGAGCCTGTACGGATCACCCGGGCAGACTTTAAAGGGAATCTGTCACCCTAAATTGGCGGGATATTTAAATGATGGCAGTCAGGTCAGATGGGCGGTGTTTTGGGTACTTGCCTTTACATGTTGTTCGCCGCTGTCTCCATTATTTTTGGGAATTGTAGTCGTTGCCCTCCATATAACGCGCCTGCGCATTGCAATCTGCGGGCAAAGCAGACTGCACGTGCGCAATTCAAGATTGCAATGTGCAGGCGCATTATATGGAGGGCAACGACTACAATTCCCAGATATAATGGAGACAGCGGCGAACAACATGTTAAGGCAAGTACCCAAAACACCGCCCATCTGACTTGACTGCCATCATTTAAATATCACGCAAATTTAGGATGACAGATTCCCTTTAAGCCGTTTGATGAGGCTTCCGGAGATGTTGAGGGGTTCTTCAAGGACTTTGAGCAGCAGTGTGCTGTGATGGAGGTGCCTCACTCTGGCTGGATGCGTTTGTTAGTGGGACTCCTGAACGGTAGCGTGGCGGAGGCTTACCGAACCATCGACTCACAGCGGAATCGGGATTATAACATAAAGCGGACTATCCTGGAGTACCATGCTATCACCCCAGACTCGTATAGGGCCAAGTTCCGAGACCTCCCATTCACCACGGGGGGATCGTTTAGGATGTATGCACATAAGATGTCCCTGGCAAGTCGGAGATTCCTGAAAGCAGAAAACGCCTTTACTATGGAAGGTGTTATACAGGCGTTCCTTATAGAACAATTTCTTGCCAAGTGCCCTGCAGAAGTGCTGGAATGGGTCCGGGAGCGCACGCCGTGTACCGTGGATAGAGCTGCAGCCCTGGCCGATGAAGCCCTTACTATCCGACCGCAATGGAGGGGGCTTCTGGACAATAAACCACAGCCTGCTCCTGCGCCCGGACCCCTCCGATTATATCTGCCCTTCCACCTAGTCGCAGGCCAATGACAATCATGCCTCACAATCCTGGGCCCCAACTGTTCCGACCACGACGTGGGGGTATCACAGAGAGGAGATGTTATGGGTGTGGGCAAACTGGGCATTTGCAATCCAGCTGTCCCTCAAGGATTCGGAGGGAGCCCCACGCAGCCCCACCTCGTCCAGTGCATCTTGTGCACTCCATCCCGCCTGAGGAAGAGCTACCACCACCCCCACCAGCGTGGACCACCGACCAGGGCACCATAGATACCCCTCTTGGAGTGTACGGACTCCGGCCTTTGTCCTTTAACTACCCCGAGCAACGGCAATGCCACCTGCAGGATGTCTTAATTGATGGATATAAAGTGTCAGGATTTAGAGACACGGGGGCATTCCTGACTATCGCTGACCCCCGTGTGGTTCGACCCGAGGCAATTCACCAGGGCCCGGGAATTCCCATTGTCCTGGCGGGAGGTGCCCGCAAATATATTCAGCGAGCTTCTGTGCGTTTGGATTATGGTTGTGGAGAAAAACTGTGTTGGATTGGAGTTATGGGAGGACTCCCTGCAGATATCCTCCTTGGAAACGACATTGGGGAGTTACAGTGCCAAGTTGTGGGAGCAGTCACCCGACTACAGGCCCTTCAAGCACTACGATATCCGGACCTCACCGGGGAACAACCACCACAAACTGCATCAGAGTTGGTAAGCAACACGTTCCCTGCTACTACATTGGGAGAGCCTTGGGATAGAGAGGCGTTTAGGAGAGAAATAGAGGGTGACACTACCTTAGCAGCCCTTAGGTTAAGGGCAGAAACTGGACGCGTGGGAGATAATGGGTATGCCTTCACTCGAGAAAACGGACTGTATTATCGTGTAACAAAAGGCAGTGACAAGGGCAACCCTGACAGAACGGCCAGGCAATTCATTGTCCCTCAGAAGTACAGGGCACAGCTAGTCCAACTGGCCCATGACATCCCCTTGGCTGGGCATCAAGGGAGGAAAAGGACTGAAAAGAGACTCACCCAAAGTCTTTACTAGCCTGGCCTCTCGCAGTCGGTAGCCCATTATTGCGATGTGTGCCAGCGAATGCGGCATCCAGAAGCTTGACATAAGATACCCCTGCAATCCCTGCCCATAATTGAAGAACCATTTCAACGTGTAGCTGTCGACATCATAGGTCCCCTGGCACACCCCAGCCGGTCGGGGAAAAAATACATCCTGACAGTGGTGGACTATGCCACTCGGTATCCTGAAGCTGTGGCCCTGTCCAGTATTACAGCAGTAAAGGTAGCCGAGGCACTTGTTACCATCTTTACCCGGGTAGGGTTTCCTAGTGAAATATTATCGGATCAAGGCACTCAGTTCATGTCAGATCTGGTCCAGTCCCTATGGCATACCTGTGGTGTTCGAGCCATTCGCACCACCCCATACCACCCGCAAACCAACGGACTTTGTGAACGATTTAATGGAACCCTAAAAAATATGCTGAGGGCTTTTGCTGACGTTGAAAAAGACTGCTAAAAATACCTGCCACATCTCCTCTTCGCCTATCGGGAGGTTCCCCAAGAGTCCAAAGGGTTCTCTCCCTTCGAACTACTGTTTAGCTGGAAGGTCCGTGGGCCTCTCACTCTTCTGAAAGAACATTTGGGGGGAGATATCTCAGACACCGGAATACCCATCATTCCCTATGTTCTTGAGTTCAGAGACCGTCTCACCCAGCTAGCTACCTTGGCTAAAGAACATCAGCGGATGGCCCAGTCCAGACATAAAACCTGGTATGACCGTAATGCCAGGACCCGGGAATTTATGGAAGGACAAAAAGTGCTCATGATTACTACTTCCCCTGCCAACAAGCTTCAAGCAGTGTGGGAAGGCCCTTATCAGGTTGTCAAGAAAATTAATGACAATAACTACGTGATTGCCCTGGACTCTAGTGGTCGACGACAGAAAACCATCCACATTAACATGCTGAAAGAATACCACGACTGATCTCTGCCTGTTCTAGCCATCTGCCACCCCCCTAGTGATGCCGCTGACGAGTATCTACCCGATCTTCTCCAGGTCGCCAAGCGGGAGGATCACTGGAACAAGTGCCCCTGGGCTCCCATTTATCAGATATACAAAAGGACGATGTTCTTGCCGTACTAAGGCCGAGGGCTGCTGCTTTCTCCTCCAAGCCGGGGAAGACTACTCTCACCAGCCATCATGTGGAAACCCGCGGACAACGCCGCATCCAGCAGGCTGCCTACTGGGTTCCAGAGGCTGTTCAAGGCATGATAAAAAACAAACTGGAGAAGATGAAACGACTGGGAGTTGTTCAGCCATCTCACAGTTCTTGGGCCACTCCTGTTGTCCTGGTCGCCAAGAAGGATGGTACAACACGATTCTGCATTGATTACAGACGATTAAATGATGCCACCAAGAGTGACGCTTACCCCATGCCCAGGATTGATGATTTATTGGATCGTCTGGCCAGTGCCCAATTTGTGACCACGTTAGACTTGAGCAAGGGGTACTGGCAGATACCCCTAACGGAGGACGCTCGGGAGCGCTCGGCCTTCATCACTCCATTTGGCTTTTTGAGTTCCTGAGAATACCCTTTGGGATGAAAAATGCCCCCACTACTTTCCAGAGACTGGTAGATCAACTGTTAGAGCAATGTCAGGACTTTGCCTGTGCTTACTTGGATGACATTGCCATTTTTAGCACAACCTGGGAGGAACATCTTAAACACTTGGGCATAGTGCTAGATTGTATCCTAACTGCAGGACTGACCATTCGCCCTGATAAATGCCAAATAGGAATGGCTGAGGTGCAGTACCTCGGGCATAGAGTAGGGGGTGGGACCCTTAAGCCTGAATCTGCCAAGGTGGAAGCCATTAGCAACTGGTGTACACTTGGACTAAAAAGCAGGTACTTGCATTTTTAGGAACTGCTGGTTACTATCAGATATTTGTTCCTAATTTCAGCACCTTGGCCAAGCCCCTAACCGACCTGACCCACGAGAACATGCCTAGGAATGTGACGTGGACGACTGCATGCGAGGATGCCTTTTCAGCTTTAAACACCGCCCTCATCACTGCTCCTGTCTTGGCTGCCCCTGATTATAAGCGCAGGTTTCTCGTGCAGACAGATGCATCCACCTTTGGGATTGGGGTAGTACTTAGCCAAGTGAGCGCCGCTGGAGAAGAACATCCTGTTGCTTTTGCCAGTCGGAAACTACTGGATCGGGAAGTTGCCTATGCCACTATTGAAAAGGAGTGCCTTGCCATCGTATGGGCGCTAAAAAAATTGCAGCCATACTTGTATGGCAGAGACTTTACAATTGTTACAGACCACAGCCCCCTCACATGGCTGAACCGCGTATCAAGAGACAATGGAAGATTGCTGCGATGGAGCTTGTCCCTACAACCCTACAGCTTCTCCATCCAATACAAGCGGGGCAGCCAGCACCAGAATGCCGATGGGTTGTCTCGACAAGAAGAACCATAGACCCCTCAGGCCGACCTAACCTTGTCACTGTACAAGGGACTATTGCAGTTGAGCAATGTGGACTAAAGTGAGCAGGCCAGAGGTCTGTGTGGACCTCATGGCATGCTCACTTATTATGAGGGGGGAGAGGTTGTGATGGTGTGATATGTTCTGTGGGTATTATTTTGTGTATATGTATATTTTACTGATTTCTGTGTATTTCACATATTGTCTAGAGTCTCAATTGTCAGCCTTTTGGCTGATAATTGAATTAGCTCACCTACCATCTGCAGCCTGAATGTGTCTATGCCTTTTGATGAACCCCCTGCTGACATCTCCTGATTGTCCATTCATGACCCCTCAGCTATCTAAATCAGCCAGTCACCCCTTGTAGTGCCTTAATCCCTGAGGCACCTTTCCCAGGTCAGAGAGGTCTGAAAGCCATAAAACCAGTCTGACTACCTCTGGACATAAGGAGGGCGTCTGATGATTGAAGTCAGATCCTGTGTGAAGAGGATGGTGTAAAGACACTCAGCACGTCAGAGAGAAAGAAGGATTGGTTATTTGGTCTTATTTTCTGTCGTCTGGATTATTGGACTCATCTTATGGGACATTTATCCTGTTACTGGACTGCATTCGTGTTCTGGACTATTGTATCCTCAGTGTGGTGGTTTGTTTATGGACCTTTTCTTTTTGCCTATAATAAAGGTCTTGGGATTGTTCGCACTCCTCTTGCTCTGTTGATTGTGTGATACCGGAGAAGGACCTCGTGACACTTGGTAACTGCTTTCTTTCTTCGTTTCGTCTTCTGATCAGTGGGTGTTGCTGGTCCTAAACTTTTTTCGTGTCTTTTTCTTCTTTTTGTAGCGACTTGCTTAGTTACACCTGTGCAATATGAAGGGCTCATCAGTCGTAGTGATTTACAGTAGTGTTCAAAATGATATCAGTCCAGTATGACTAACCAGATTAATCACTGTTTTTGGTATAAATTATGTTACCTCATATCAAACAATTTACCAGTTGGTGCAGTAGATTCTAAGAAAACCATCAGTCTCCGCATTCATGATCTTCATGTTTTTGAGTCTGTGTATTAGAATAATTAATTGAAAGGGGGGTAGTGTTCAATATAATCGCCGTGTGGAGTTCAATTAGTGAGGTCAATAATTTTGTGAAGAAGCAGGTGTGAATCATGTTGCACTTATTTAAGGGTGAAGCCAGGACATGTTGTACTTCCATTTCTCCTTGAAAGCCTAAGAAATATGGGTCGTTTAGAGACATTGTTCAGAAGAACAGCGTACTTTGATGAAAAAGTTGATTGGAGAGGGTAAAACTTATAAAGAAGTGCAGACTAGGGTTGAGCATTCCGATACCGAAACCCGGTTCCGATACCTGAAATCCAATGTAAGTCTATGGGAACAAAATATCGGAATATTTTTAATTCCGATATTTTGTTCCCATAGACTTACATTGGATTTCAGGTATCGGAACCGGGTTTCGGTATCGGAATGCTCAACCCTAGTGCAGACCATGAGAGGCTGTTCAGCTAAAATGATCTCCAATGCTTTAAAATGGAAAGCCAAACCAGAGAGACATGGAAGAAAATGGAAGACTACCATTCGAATGGATGGAAGAATAGCCAGAATGGCAAAGGCTCAGCCAATGATCAGCTCCAGGATGATCACAGACAGTCTCAAGTTACCCGTGAGTACTGTGCAGTTAGAAGACGCCTGTGTGAAGCTAATCTCTTAGCAAGAAGTCCCCACAGAGTCCCACTGTTAAAAAAAAAAAAAAAAAAAAAGACATGTACTGAAGCTGATACAATTTGCCAAAGAACACATCAACTGGCTAAAGGGAAATGGAGAAAACATTTTGTGGACTGATTTAAGTAAAATTGTTCTTTTTGGGGGTCCAAGGGCCGCAGACATGTCTTCAGACGACCCCCAAACTCTGCATTCAAGCCACAGTACACTCAGTGAAGCATGGTAATGCAAGCATCATGATATGGGCATGTTTCTCTTACTATAGTTCGAGACCTATTTACTGCATACCAGAGATCACGGACAAGTTTGCATACATTAAAGTACTTAAAGAGGTCATGTTGCCTTAGGGTACCGTCACACTTAGCGACGCAGCAGCGATCATGACAACGATACGACCTGGCAGGGATCGTTGTTGCGACGCTTTGTGGTCGCTGCTGAGCTGTCACATAGGTAGACTCACCAGCGAGCACACTGGTATCCAGTGTAAACAGTGGGTAACTAAGGGCGGCGCCGCGCCTAGTTACCCGATATGTACCCAGGTTACCGGCTCCCAGCGTCTGTTGTAGAGCGCTGAGAACCGGTATCCAATGTATATATCGGGTTTCTAAGCACCGCGCAGCACCTAGTTACCCGATATGTACCCTAGACACCGGCTCTCGGTGCTCTACAGCAGACGCTGGGAGCCGGTAACCAGGGTACATATCAGGTAACTAGACGCGGCGCCGCCCTTAGTTACCCGATATGTACATTGGATGCCAGCTCGCTGATCATTGGTCTCCCGCTGTCACACGCAGCGATGCGCTCTGGCCAGCGGAAGACCAACGATCAAAAAAAGGTCCAGGACATTCAGCGACGATCAGCGATACCCAGCAGGGGGGCCGATCGTCGCTGCGTGTCACACATAGCGAGATCGCTGGCTAGGTCGCTGTTGCATCACAAAATCGGTGACGCTTCAGCGATCTCGCTTAGCGTGACAGGGGCTTTACACTGAAGAGGATATGCCCTTGAAATGGATGTTTCAACAAGACAACGACCATAAACACATCAGTAAACAAGCAAAATCTTGGTTCTGGTCCAACAAATTTGAGGTTATGGGGTGGCCAGCCCAATCCCCGGACCTTAATCCTATAGAACACTTGTGGGGTGACATAAAAAATACAGTTTCTGAGGCAAAGTCAACCAATGCCAAAAAATTGTGGAATGTAATCAAAGCATCCTGGGCAGGAATAACAGGTGACAGAAGTTGGTTGACTCTATGCAACATAGATGTGAAGCAATTCTAAAAAAAAAACCTGTGGTTATACAACTAAATATTAGGTTAGTGATTCACAGGAATGCTAAATCCACAAAAATGCTATTTTTTAATCTTTTAAAATTGTCCAATGTTCATTTTCTGTTATTTTCTGTAAAGTAGTTAAAATTATATACATTTCTCTTCATGTTTTGATTTAGAAGAAAACAGTGTGAAATGTTCCCTATGCATAGAAATAAAAAACTAGTATAAAGATTTTGTGATTAACGCATGTTTCTGAACACACCACTACTATATTAGTAGAAGCATGCTATTCTCTTTGCGTTATTAGAGTAGAAGCCACAATGTGTTTTAGTGCACTTGTACTATACTTCAGCCTTAGGATAGACTTCAACTTTTCCATGGTAATATTTATGAAGTGCAGGAAAATTAATTAATGTAAAATCCCAGGATTACTGTATAGTCGTAAAAGAACATCTAATGTTGCATATCAGGGAGTAAACATCAATAATGGCAGATGTAGCACTTAGAAGTGTACAAGCTAAAGCTGGAAACAAGATGGTTTTACTCTGTAGAACTATTTCACTGTAATCTCCCTGGAATGAAAACACAAATGCGGTGACAAAGTCAGAAGGGAAGTGATTTACTTAATACTGTGACATTTTAGTGAATACAAATTCCACAAAAAGGATGAAATCCACATAACATCTGCAGCAAATTCACAATATTTTTTTATTAGAATACTTTTCTAAAATTGTTGTCAGCTCCTTGTCCACTCTTCTGACATCTCATCTACTTAAAAGAGTTTTCCTGGACTTCAAAACTAACGTCTTGTCTTTTGACTAGGTAATCATAATCAGATAAATGGGGGTCCGATTTCCTGCACCCCCAGCTGATTTAAAAGTCTAAGATGCACGAGTGGTCGCAAAGGAGCACTTAAACATTTCAGTATTGCCCCAATCAATTAAATGTCAGGTATATAAATCTGTCCAGTTAGGAAGAATAACCTGCTTTGGTGCCATTGAAAGTGACAACTGGTTCATTAGAGAAGGAACAGCAAGAGGAAGAACAAGAGGAGCATGACTAGAACTCTACAAAATGAGCTCTAGAGGGCTACCGATGTTTGTAATTTTGAAAAATGTGTTAGAAACCGATTCATTGAGCATAAGTTCAACGTCCTATAATAGGACCTTTGCTCAGAGATTGGCACTGTGCAGCTCAATTGGCTTTCACTAGAAAATACCATAATTGTCATGTTCACCATTGTTGCCCCCTTCTCTTCTCTGATAATAGCATGTTCATGTTGATCACATGTGAAAGACTTGATAGAGTCTGCAGATGCGGTGGTGAACGTCATGCTGCTTGCAATATCATCCAGCATGACCAGGTTAGTAGTGGGACACTGATAGTTTTGGGAGGCATATCCTTGATGAGTTGCACAAACCTCCACATGATAGCCAACATTAACCTAACTGCTGTTATGTTCCATAATTAAGTTCTCAGAGCCATTGTCAGAACTTACCCTGGTTCAGTGGGCCCTCATGGTGCAGGACAATGCCCGACCTCATTTGACCAGAGTGTGTAGGCAGTTCCTGGATGACGAACACATTGATATCTTTGGCTGGCCTTCACATTCCCCAGACTTGAATCCAATTGTAAACCTTTGGGATGTTATGTACCCATTCATTTGACACCAAGTTCACAGACTATCCAGGAGCTCACTAATGCCCTATTCAGCTGTGGGGAGATAACTCATGACACCATCCACCGTCTCCTCAGCAGTTTGGCCAGATATTGTCAGGTGTGCATAAGGGAACATGGTACAATACACACTACTGAGTCACATTATGAGTTTACGTGATGAAATTCATGCAGATTGGTTTTGCCTGTGATTAAAATGTTTCATATTGATTTTTGGGATGATTTGGTTGATGGTTTTGGTTTTCATTGACAAATCATTTTCTTCTCCATGATATACACAATTTATATCAGTAAAGATTTTCAACTATGGTAAATCTTTACTTCATCAAGGTCCAATGTGATATTTCATTGTTCCGTTCACTTTTGGAGCAGTGTAGTTTAATTATAATAGCCTATATTTTAGTTGGTTTTGTGGTGTGATTTATCCCTTTTTTTACTAAAATTTGAATACCATATACAGTAATCTGCTTTTACTTGTTTCCAGATTTATCAGAACGCATAAGAAGAGATAATGTAATTGCTATTCACCCTGATTTCAGAATGATAGTCTTGGCCAATAGACCCGGGTTTCCATTCTTGGGAAATGATTTTTTTGGTGCATTGGGTAAGTAGTAATGTTAGATATTTTTTTCTTATTATAAAAACTCCATTAATTGTTTTGTATCCTAATAAATATATTAATTAACCCATTAAGAAACCCCTACTGTTCTTTGAAAATTAGCACTGTGAATCGCGAGTCTTCAGCAATGTCTATAGCAGGAGCAGATGGGATCACCAGTTCTAGACAACTGTGGACCCTGGCTTCTCTGCTTTAGGCTACATACTGTACCTTAATCTTGGCTACTGGTAGTGTAGTGCAGCTGGGTTGGTGAAATGCGACAGTTAGGCAGGGACCACAGAAAGTTCAACATAAACAGTGTCTTTATTTTCAGACTCGCATACAAGAGTGATATCCTCTGGATCGCAGCCGGGTTTCCACAAATACAGTCCATGTTCAAAACCCGTTGCCGTGGGTAATGGCACCGCTGTGTCTCTTGGGTGCGTCAGCTGCCTTGAAGTCCCTGGCTCTGTGGTAGCTCCACACAGACCTGGGTTGCACAGAGCCTCCTGCTCTGCAGCTTGCAAACGCCAAACTGACAGATTTTTAAATGGAATCGTGGCCATAGAGCCACTTCCAAAACTCAGAGTGGAGAGAGGGATTCGCCCCACTACCGAACCTGCAAATCCCTCTAAAAATAAAAGCCCTTGATGGGTTTTCCTGAAAATCTGACTGGGTCAACTACTTGGACCCAATCCACACTTCCTTTTATTTTGCCTTGTGAGTCACAGGCGTTCTGCTGTGGGCCTGGCTGCATCCTGCATCAAAATGGAAAAATGTGCAATAAAAAGAAGAAAATAGTGTATAAAATCAATACATTACATGCTTTATTGGTCGATATTTTGGCCAAAATATGCAAGCTCACAACCCACGTCAAGGGTCCTCACACTTGCGAGTCCTAATACTAAAATTAAAAATGGCTAACATGGGACAAAATGTAAAAAAAAAAATCACAGAAAAAGATATATACATACCAACACCAGGTCAGATTACAAATGCACTAGCAGAATGCAGCCGACCCACATGATAAAGGTGGGGACAACACAGGTGCAAAATACTGTGACTGGCATCCTATGCAAGCTCCATCTTTCTGCATGTTTAATACTACACAGCCACCCCCACCATGTTTGATAGGTTTGTGAGTGGCAGTTTAATTCAGTATTTTGCACCTGTGCTGCCCCCTCTTTTATCATGGGGGTCTGCTGCATCTTGATAGTGCATTGGTAATCTGACCTGGTGTTGGTGTTTTTGTTTCTCCGATATTTTTTTAAATTTTGTCCCATGTTAGCCAAAGATGATTAGTTTGTCTCATGTTTAGACTGTCTTATCTTCACTATTAGCTGTCTGAATTTGGTTCAGTAAGTTATGCCAAACTTTAGTGCAATTTGAACATTTGAGATCATAATTTAGGACATGCCCTTTTTTATGTCAAACCACGCTCCGTTGCCTTTGGGCTACACCTCTTTTCCCAGCAAATCAAAAAGTTTGTATAGAGGATATTCTAGATGTGGAGGAAGTCATGTTCAGTTTTATAGCACAAACAGCTTAGCATAAGAGTCCTATGTGTGTCCTGTGAAATGGTGTAACAGGTCTTCTCTTGCAGGGGATATCTTCAGTTGCCACGCAGTGGATAATCCCGTGCCCCAGTCTGAACTTGCCATGCTAAGACAATATGGGCCCAATGTGTCTGAAGCCATATTACAAAAACTTGTAGCTGCGTTTGGAGAGCTTAGAAGTATGGCAGACCAAGGAATTATCTCATATCCGTATTCCACCAGAGAAGTTGTTAATATTGTGAAACACCTGGAGGTAAATGTAGCTTTTAGTATTCACATCTATACACCATTCCAGTGCATGAATTATAATGATGTATGACTATGTCCTTCACATATGAAACATTAACTTCCTGTTATATGAAAATACCAAATATCCCTCAATATTATAACCAGATGGTCTCGGTGGGTCAGATGTTCTAAAATGTGTTATAACTTGTGTATTGTTCTATTATTTTTTTTTGCATTTTTCATAAATACCTTTAAATTGTAAATTGAATAATTCATTTGAACATTTCACATGTCAGCATAAATGCACACTACTGAATAGAAGCTGCAAAGCTCAATATTACAATATCTTACAAAATCTACACGCTAGAAGTAGTTATGTGCAAATGTCTGTGAATTTGGTAAGTTTTAACTGTATAGGACAACACTAACTCATTGGTAGGATACATTCTCATTATCTACATGAACTCTGTTTGGTTCACTCAGTAAAGCAAAAAGAACAAGTTAGTCGCCATTGGGAGATTTGAGAGATTTCTGGATTGGTGATAGATCACACTTAGGATGGTTTTAATAGTTTTCCTGGTTTTTCTGGTCTTCTCATAATCAGATTGGTCAGAATGGTATACAAAAATGTTCAAAATAAAGCTCATTCCCCCCCCTACTATCCATTAATTCACCTTCTGTGTGATCCTTTCTTCCCCTCCCCTCTCCTATAATATCCAGTTTGGAATTGGTTTATACTAGTGGAGATTATTTAGACATCACTGCTATATTGGTGTAATTGTGTAAACAAGTTATTTCTGTTATAAGGTTTAATTGAATAAAAAATATATTGTTTAAAAATGTGTAGGACAACACGACACCTAAGGCCACGGTCACAGCAACGTATAATCTCTGATCCAAGAGAATCGGGCCGATTATGCAGATCACACTCTCATCAGTGTGATCCTAGTGTGCTCCGATACTCTCGGATGAGGACAACATGGGGAAAAGAAATGTCTTCATTGTGCTACCCGACGTCACCGAGTGCAGCCCGATGTTTTCCGCAAACAAATAAAGTAGCTATAGAATGCAAACATGAAATATATGACATTTGAATTGCTTTACTGCTCTAGAAAATTAGAAAAATTGAGAATACTTAGCTCATAAATTAACCAATTCATGTGTACCTGGCAGCCACGATAAGGCGATTCTCGTTGCTGGGAACCTGCCGGTGTGAATCCTCTCTTGGGCTAAAGCCTACATTTACATGGAAAAGTAGGATCCTGCTGTAATTAAAAACGCCTGACGCTGAGTTGTGGAGTGCTCAGTCAGAGAGAGCCTAAGTATACTAATATCAAAAGACTAACTGGCACATCCAAACAGAAAACAGGTGTGAACAGGTGCTTATTAAGAGTAGCCATCTCCATATATAACCAACAAATAAAGTAGCACTCTGTAGCGCTATAGTATGGAAACATGAAATATATGACATTTGAATTGCATTACAGCTCTAGAAAATTAGAAAAATTGAGAATACTCAGCGCATAAATTGTTCAATTCATGTGTACCCGGAAGCCACGATAAGGCAACTCTTGTTGCTGGGAACCTGCGTGTGTGAATCCTTTCTTAAGCTAAAGCCTACATTTCTATCAGAATGTAGGATCCTGCTGTAATTTAAAAACGCCTAAGTACATCAATATCAAAAGACTGACCGGCACATCCAAACAGAAAACAAGTGTGGACAGGGGCTTACTAAGAGTAGCCATCTCCATATATAACAAACAATTTATGCGCTGAGTATTCTCAATTTTTTGAATTTTTTAGTGCAGTAATACAATTCAAATGTCATATATTTCATGTTTGCATGCTATAGCGCTACAGAGTGCTATTTTATTTTTGGTTAGATATGGAGATGGCTACTCTTAGTGAGCACTTGTTAACACCTGTTTGAATGTGCTGGTCAGTCTTTTGATACTAGTATACTTAAGCTTTCTGACTTCGCACTCCGCCCCTCAGCCTCAGACGTTTTTAATTACAGCCTGATGTTTTCCACAAACTCAATGACTTGCATGGCCAAGTGCGATCCAAACGGACCCAACTCTGGCATGTTGCAATTTTTTCCTTGGAAAGATTAATGTTGGTCCTAGTGCGATCTGATGTTTTCTTGGATCACACTCGCAGCGGCAGTCTGCATGAGCCCTTAGAGAGAGAAAAAACGGTGAAATCAGAGTTTTTTGTATTTCTCCTTTAGGGTAATATGATTTTTTTTTATTCAGCTAATAAAATGCCTGAATGACAGAAGTTAGTACGAAGTAAAATCGTATTTTATTGTATTTGTCCTGTTTTCATCTTTTCACACAAAACAAAATCTACTGATACAGTTGTGCTCAAAAGTTTACATACCCCGGCAGAATTTTTGCTTTCATGGCCTTTTTTCAGAGAATATTAATGATAATACCAAAACTTTTCTCAACTCATGGTTAGTGTTTGGGTGAAGCCATTTATTGTCAAACTACTGTGTTTTCTCTTTTTAAATCATAATGATAGCCCAAAACATCCAAATTACCCTGATTAAAAGTTTATGTACCCTGGTGATTTTGGCCTGATAACATGCACAAAAATTGACACAAATTGATTTGAATGGCTACTAAAGGTAACATCCTCACCTGTGACCTGTTTGCTTGTAATCAGTGTGTGTGCATAAAAGCTGAGTGAGTTTCTGGGATCCAGACAGACTTGCATCTTTCATCCAGCCACTGACGTTTCTGGATTGTGAGTCATAGGGAAAGCAAAAGAATTGTCAACGGATCTACGGGAAAACGTTGTTCAACTGTATAAAACAGGAAAGGGATACAAAAAGATATCCAAGAAATTGATAATGCCAGTCAGCAGCAGTCAAACTGTGATTAACAAATGGAAAATCAGGGGCTCTGTAAAAACAAAACCACGGTCAGGTAAACCAACAAAAATGTTGTCCAAAACTTGCCAGGAAAATTGTTTGGAATGCAAAGAAAAACCCACAAATCACATCAGCTGAAATACAGGACTTTCAGGATGCACAATGAAGAGGCACTTGAAGAAAATTGGGCTGCATGATCGAGTCGCCAGAAGAAAGCCATTACTATGCAAATGGCATAAAATATCTCGCCTACGATACGCAAAATAGCAGAGAGACAAGCCTCAAAACTTCTGGAACAAGGTAATTTGGAGTGATGAGACCAAAATTGAACTTTTTGGCCACAACTATAAATGTTACATTTGGAGAGAGGTCAGCAAGGCATATGATGTAAGGAACACCATTCCTACCGTAAAGCACGGAGGTGAATCGCTGATGTTTTGGGGATGTGTGAGCTACAGAGGCACAGGAAACTTGGTCAAAGTTGAAGAAAGGTGAATGCTGCACATTATCAGCAAATACTGGAGACAAATTTGCACTCATCAGCCTGAAAGCTGCGCATGGGACGTACTTGGACGTTCCAACATGACAATGATCCAAAACACAAGGCTAAGTCGACATGTGATTGGCTACAGCAGAACAAAGTCAAGGTTTTGGAGTGGCCATCTCAGTCTCCTGACCTCAGTATCATTGAGCCACTCTGGGAAGATCTCAAGCGCACAGTTCATGCTAGACAGCCCAAGAATTTACATGAACTTGAAGCTTTTTGCCAAGAGTGGGCAGCTTTACCATCTGAGAAAATAAAGAACCTCATCCACAACTACCACAAAATACTTCAAGCTGTCATTGATGTTAGAGGGGGCAATATACGGTATTAAGAAATGGGGTATGTAAACTTTTGATCAGAGTCATTTGGATATTTTGGGTTGTCATTATGATTTAAAAAGAGAAAACACAGGAGTTTGACAATAAATAGCTTCACCCAACCACTAACCATGAGTGGAGAAAAAGTTTTGATGTTATCATTCATATTCTCTGAAAAAGGTCAAGAAAGCAAAAATTCTGCCGGAGTATAATAATAATAATCTTTATTTATATAGCGCCATCATATTCCGCAGCGCTTTACAGTATAACAGTTTCAAAACACAAGTCATAAGTAACAACATTAACAATACAATAATTAAAGCAAGATAAGATGACCCTGCTCGTGAGAGCTTACAATCTACAATGGTATGTAAACTTTTGAGCACAACTGTATATATTGAAGGGACCCTGCTACTGTTATGAATTAAATCACATGTGGATACTAAATACTTTTATTGACTTCCTTTTAATGTAGCTTAAAACATGAAAATCTAGATTAATAAAAGAAACATGTCACCTTTCATCAATAAACTGGACTAATTGGTGTTCTGTGTGGATTATTGTCTCCAGCAGTAATCTAATTATTGCAATTAATGATCTGTTGTTGTCTGCTTGGTCAACATTAATGACATCTTAGTATTATTTCTATACATTTATTTCTTATTCGATGAAGAAAATAGATTTTGTTTTTGCTTCTGTGTATACAGTATGTTCTAGGAAAGATAAATTCTTAAACTGTCTGATGGAGCTAATGGAAGTGTGCAGCATGCAATTAAGTTGCTTTTTGGCAAGTAGCAATAGAATAGCAATAAAGGAAAACAAGCACCTTTCTGTTTTTGTGTCTACGGCACATGCACGTGCACCATGTAGCTTTACTTTATAATCCTTTCCATTTTTATGATTCGATTTTATAGGAGAAAATTAAATATACTAAAGAAGCACTCGCATCAAAATTTTCATCTTCTTAATTTATTGCATTCATCATACTATTTAATACTTTTTCCATTAGGTCTATAACATCAATTGATTAACAGTAGAGTAGCTGATTCCTTCTAAGCTCTATGTAGAAACAGGGGGTCTCTTTTCTCTGCATGAGTCATCACTGCAAAAGTCCATGACAGGAGGAGGAGGGAGCAGCTAGGTCAGGAATTAGGAATGACTCGTGCAGGGAAAATAGACTTCCTGTTTCTAGATAGAGCAGAGAAAAGAGAAGAATTAACTGGGTAGAAAGGCAAAATGGGCAATTGTAAGTACGCAGTGCTCTCTAATGTAACAATTGCAGTATATTAAAAAGATAAAACCTTTGATGAGAATGCTTTTTTAAAAGGCCCAAAATGTGAGTTTTCCCAGACCATCTTCGCCTCATCCCCTCATTCTGCCTTACCAGTCTTTCCCCTCATCCCGCCTTACCAGTCTTTCCCCTCATTCCGCCTTATCAGTCTTTCCCCTCATTCCGCCTTACCAGTCTTTCCCCTCATTCCGCCTTATCAGTCTTTCCCCTCATTCCGCCTTACCAGTCTTTCCCCTCATTCCGCCTTACCAGTCTTCGTACTGCTGATTGCACAGCAGAATTGCAAATATACATGTATAATGAATATGTAGAATATTCTCGTATATATCTAATTTATATTATAATTCTCTTCATGTTTATTCCCTACCAGAAATTTCCCAATGAAGGGCTGGCAAATGTTGTCCGCAACGTCTTTGATTTTGATTCCTACAACCAAGAAATGCGGGAAATCTTGATTAACTCCTTACACAAGCATGGGATCCCAATAGGAGCCAAACCATCCAGTGTCCAGCTCGCTAAGGAGTAAGGATTAATAACGTTTTATAAGATTTGTTTTTTAGAACTTTACTGTCCCCGGTCATCAGATATTATACATCAATGAAGAATATGGAAGGACAGATTACTTGTCATTGTAAATGTTAGTAGCTATTTCTAATAAAACAAAGCTGTTGCTTTTTCATGTGTGTGCTTTTGTGCTTCTTCATTTCTGAAGAAAGTGTCAGTGAAATAAAAACTTTCTATAAAGGGTTCTTTACTAGCTCCTAGCTATATTGCCTGAATGCATGACCTGGCTTTTTACTTAGGAAAACAAGATTAATCTTTTAATTTTCGTTATACCCTCATGCGTTCGTCCACTTCTCACTCGACGTTTATCACTGTCTTGTGCATTTGCTTTTCTTTAAACATTTTTGTGATTGATCTTAAAAGCCACTGTAAAGGCCCACATTAAATTTGACTAAATCGGCGGTTGTCCAGCAACCAACTAGTGCAGGGTGGGTAATTAATTTTCCTGATGGACCACATGAGACTGTGACTGTTGTGGAGGGCCTAACCAATAGGCGGAAATTAATTCTGCTCTATATTAACATATTAATTAAAATTAATTATTATTTTCTAATAAATGTATCACATAAGAATCCTGAGACACCCGTATATACAGTATGAGCCTTCATACAGTCCCTTTATACACAGTATGTGCCCCCACAGTCCCCTATATACAGGATGAAACCCAACACAGTACCCCTTTATAGAGTATGAGCCTCTAATAGGCCCCTATATACAGTATGAGCCCTCACATAGCCCCCTATATATGGTATGAGCCCCATATATATATATATATATATATATATATATATTATGAACCCCCACACAACCGCCCTATATATGAGCCCCCAAACAGTCCCCCTATAAACAGAGTGAGCTCTCACACAGACCCCTATATTCAGTATTAACCCCCACTTTGCCGCTACATATAATATGAGCCTCAAAATAGCCCCCCTAAATACAGCATGAGCCCCCAGAAAGCCCTCATATACACAGCATGAGCCCCAAAATATTCTCCGTATATGCAGCTTGAGCCCTCACATAGCCCTCCTGTATACAGACGCACATCCCACACACATTCACACACATTAAAAAAAAACAAATACTCACTGGCACTCCTACTCCTGTCTTAGCTGTTTATGTGTATACAATATAGTGCAGTCATCGCGTCTGCTGTCTGTCGCACGTGCTGAATAGTGGAAGAAGCCGGTGGCTCCAGCTTGCACCATTATATTTACCGCTGTTTGCATCCTGAGGATGCAGATAGCGATTATATCCGGATGCTGGGCCTTGGAGAGTGGCTTCATGGTGCCACCAATGGCATAACTGCCACAAACACTGCCAAGCGTTTATGTCTGTGGGAAATTGGAAGAGATAGCGTAGAGACGAGCGCATGTTGACAGCTAGCTTATCTGTATGGCTAGCTTAATACCTTGGGAGCTTCATATTTGTGGGAATTATGCATGATACATGTGAAGTCTATTATGCTTTTGTTTTATGGCTAGCTTATTACCTTGGGAGCTACTTATTAGCGGGAAATATGCATGATGTGTGTAAAGTCAATTATGTTTTTTGTTTTATTGCATTATAGTCCCTCTTAATTATTTGCCCAAATGTCTACAAAGAAATAGAAATGTTAATCGGCATCACTGCTTTTTAAGTGCTCATTCGAGCTCTTGATAATCCTTTACTCTTTAGAATTAGTTTTTTGGGGGTTAAATGTAGTACACTACTTTAAAAAGGATCTGTCACCTAATCTAAGAGCATCATGATATAGGGGCAAAGACTCTGATTCCAGTAATGTGTCACTTATTGAGCTGCTTGCTGTAGGTTTGATAAAAATCACATTTTTATCAGCAGGAGATAATCACTAGGGGACTAGTAAATCTGCAGCCATGTAGTCCACCACATTCATGAGCTGCGTATAATCCTGCCCCCACGACTGATTGGCAGCTTTCTGCATATGCACAGTGTACAAAAAAGCTGCTGATCAGTGGTGTGGGTGCATTTATACAGAACTTGGCATTCAGAGAACTTTTAGATCTCCAGAAGATACAAATGCTTCTCACAAAATTAGAATATCATCAAAAATTTTATTTATTTCAATTCTTCAATAAAAAAGTGTGACACTCATATATTATATAGAGTCATTACAAACCGAGTGATCCATTTCAAGTGTTTACTTCTGTTAATGTTGATGATTGTGGCTTACATCCAATGAAAACCCAAAAGTCATTATCTCTGTACATTAGAATAACGAACAAAAAACACCTGGAAAGACTTATTAAGCATTTAAAAAGGTCCCTTAGTCTGTGTCAGTAGGCTTCACAATCATGGGGAAGACTGCTGATTTGACAGATGTCCAGAAGGCAGTCATTGACATACTCCACAAGGAGGGTAAGCCACAAAAGGTCATTGCTAAAGAAGCTGGCTGTTCACAGAGTGCTGTATCCAAGCATATTAATGGAAAGTTGAGTGGAAAGAAAAAGTGTGGTAGAAAAAGGTGCACAAGCAACCGGGATTGTTAAGAAAAGGCCATTCAAAAATTTTGGGGAGATTCACAAGGAGTGGACTGCTGCTGGAGTCATTGCTTCAAGAGCCACCACACACAGACTTATCCAGGACATGGGTTACAAGTGTCGCATTCCTTGTGACAAGCCACTCATGACCAATAGAAAACATCATAAACATCTTACCTGGGCCAAGGAGAAAAAGAACTGGACTGTTGCTCAGTGGTCCAAGGTGTTGTTTTCAGATGAAAGTCAATTTTGCATTTCATTTGGAAATCGAGGTCCCAGAGTCTAGAGGAAGAGTGGAGAGGCACACAATCCAAGCTGCTTGAGGTCTAGTGTGAAGTTTCCACAATCAGTGATGGTTTGGGGAGCCATGTCATCTGCTGGTGTAGGTCCACTGTGTTTTATCAAGACCAAAGTCAGCGCAGCCGTCTACCAGGAAATTTTTAGAGCCCTTCATTCTTCCCTCTGCCGACAAGCTTTTTGGATATGGAAATTTCGTTCTCCAGCAAGACTTGGCACCTGTTCACACTGCCAAAAGTACCAATACCTGGTTTATAAGCAACAGTATCACTGTGCTTGATTGGCCAGCAAACTCGCCTGACCTTAACACCATAGAGTATCTATGAGGTATTGTCAAGAGGAAGATGAGACACCAGGCCCAACAGTACAGACAAGCTGAAGGCTGCTATCAAAGCAACCTGGGCTTCTATAACCCCTCAGCAGTGCCACAGACTGATGGCCTCCATGCCATGCCACATTAATGCAGTAATTGATGCAAAAGGAGCCCTGACCAAGTACTGAGTGCATTTACTGAATGTACATTTCAGGAGGCCAACATTTCAGATTTTAAAATAATTTTTCAAGCTGGTGTTATAAAGTATTCTAATTTACTGAGATAATGACTTTTGGGTTTTCATTGGCTGTAAGCCATAATCATCAACATTAACAGAAATAAACACCTGAAATAGGTCACTCTGTAATGACTCTATATAATATGAGTTTCACTTTTTGTATTGAAGAACTGAAATAAATTAACTTTCTGATGATATTCTAATATAGTGAGAAGCACTTGTAAAACAGGGATTTTATCAAAGCTATAGCAAGCAGCCCAGTAATAGATAGATTGCTGGAATCAGGGTCTCTGCTTCTGTGTCTCAGTTTCTAATAAACTCGCTTTATTAAGTAATTTCTCGATCTCCTCCATTGTCAGCATTGGTGGTAAATGCATTGCATTGGAGCGAGTGCTATGCAATGTTTTATCGCATAACACTCTGACGTGTTATACTCTTGTGTCACTCCGGCCTAAGAAAAACAATTGCAACCTATGATATCTGAATTTTTTTTTATTTTATAAAAAAGCATTGACACATGTGGCAACACCAATTTTCTTGTTATACTGTCACATAGAGCTCTCTATAACTATTGCTTGTAGTAATCTTGATAAAGTATTGGGAAATTACAAAGATCCCATACTTAATAACCAAAGTTAAAGTAATTTAGCATAATCTTTTAGGCTGAATTAAGATTTGGAAACCAAATACTGTCCAGTGATTACATGTTGTGTGCACCAGACTACTCTAATATACTCAATGTGCAGAGTGTAATAAGTATGTATCACTTCCATAGAAAACATAAGAAAAACTATTCAAGAGAATTTTTCACTTCCATAGAGTAACCGAAATGAACATGCAATGCTCAGCATAAGTATAGGCCAAACTCTTCTCTTATCTTTAACTTTCAAATCAGGACAAAACTCAACATGAACCTAAAAAAATCATCTTTTCAGTTGATTCAAAAAACTACAGTCATGGCCAAAAGGTTTGAGAATGACGCAAATATTATATTTTCACATGATCTGCTGCCCTCTGGTTTTTATGTGTGTTTGACCGATGTTTTTATCACAGACAGAAATATAGTTGCAAACATATGAGTAACAAAAGCTTATATTGACAGTTAGAATGAGTTAATGCAGCAAGTCAATATTTGCAGTGTTGACCCTTCTTCTTCAGGACCTCTGCAATTCTCCCTGGCATGCTCTCAATCAACTTCTGGACCAAAGTTCTCAATGGGATTAAGATCTGGGGAGTTTCCAGGCCATGGACCCAAAATCTCTATGTTTTGTTCCCTGAGCCATTTAGTTATCACCTTTGCTTTATGGCAAGGTGCTCCATCATGCTGGAAAAGGCATTGTTGATCGCCAAACTGCTCTTGGAGGGTTGGGAGAAGTTGCTCTTGGAGGACATTCTGGTACCATTCTTTATTCATGGCTGTGTTTTTAGGCAAGACTGTGAGAGAGCCGATTCCCTTGGTTGAGGAGAAGCAACCCCACACATGAATGGTTTCAGGATGCTTAACAGTTGGCATGAGACAAGACTGGTGGTAGCGCTCACCTTGTCTTCTCCGAATGAGGCGTTTTCCTGATGTCCAAAACAATCGAAAAGGGGATTCATCAGAGAAAATAACTTTACCCCAGTCCTCAGCAGTCCACTGCCTGTACCTTTTGCAGAATATCAGTCTGTCCATTGTTTTTTCTGGAGAGAAGTGGCTTCTTTGCTGACCTCCTTGAGACCAGGCCTTGCTCCAAGAGTCTCCGCCTCACAGTGCGTGCAGATGCACTCACACCTGTCTGCTGTCATTCCTGAGCAAGCTCTGCACTGCTGGTAGCCCGATCCCGCAGCTGAAACACTTTTAAGAGACGGTCCTGGTGCTTGCTGGTCTTTCTTGGGCGCCCTGGAGCCTTTTTGGCAACAATGGAACCTCTCTCCTTGAAGTTCTTGATGATGTGATAGATTGTTGACTGAGGTGCAATCTTTCTAGCTGCGATACTCTTCCCTATTAGGCCATTTTTGTGCATTGCAATGATGACTGCACGTGTTTCTTTAGAGATAACCATGGTTAACAGAAGAGAAACAATGATGCCAAGCACCAGCCTCCTTTTAAAGTGTCCAATGGTGTCATTCTTACTTAATCATGACAGATTGATTTCCGCCATGTCCTCATCAACACCCACACCTGTGTTAATGGAGCAATCACTGAAAATAGGTTAGCTGGTCCTTTTAACCCCTTCCCGACCTTTGACACAGCGTATGCGTCATGAAAGTCGGTGCCAATCCGACCTATGACGCATACCCTGTGTCATGAAAGGATCGCGTTCCTGCGGGCCGGGAGACCGGGGTCACTCAAAGGTCACCCGACCCGCAGTTACAGGACCCTTTGTGCTTCACCACAGGGGGGTTGGCTTAACCCCCCGTGGCCACGATCGCTCTGATTGGCTGTTAAAAGTGAAACAGCCAATCAGAGCAATGTGTAATATTTCACCAATTTAATTGGTGAAATATTACAATCCAGCCATGGCCGATGCTGCAATAGCATCTGCCATGGCTGGACACCGAGCCCTGACCCCCCCCACACGTAGTCATGGCGGCGATCGGCCGCCGCCACCAAAAGATGGCAGCGGTCGGTCACTGCCGTCACTATCTGCTCCCCTCCTCCTTTGCTCCGCTGCCCCCACCTTCCGATCCCCCCCCTAACCTTCCGACGCCCCTACTCACACCTCTCCCGGTCCACCGATGTCCCTGGATCGGTCCCGGCGTCCGCCCGGGCCTCTTCATGGGCGCCGCCATCTTGGAAAATACCGGGCGCATGCGCAGTGCGCCCCCCAGTGTTCAAAAATTTATTTTGATCACTGTGATAAACTGTCACAGTGATCAAAATGAAAAAAAAGTAAATGAACCCCCCCTGTCATAGGTAGGGACAAATAAAAAATAAAGAATTTTTTTTTTTTTTCCTAGCGGATTTTGCTGCTGATCCGCAGCTGATTTTGCTGCGGATATTGCTGCTGATCCGCGGCGGATTTTGCTGCTGATCCGCTGCGGATTTTGCTGCGGGTCCGCGGCGGATTTTGCTGCGGATCCGCGGCTGATTTTGCTGCGGATCCGCGGCTGATTTTGCTGCGGATCCGCGGCGGATTGTGCTGCGGATCCGTGGGGGATTCTGCTGTGGATCCGCGGGGGATTCTGCTGCGGATCCGCGGCTGATTTTGCTGCGGATCCGCGGCTGATTTTGCTGCGGATATTGCTGCTGATCCGCGGCGGATTTTGCTGCTGATCCGCTGCGGATTTTGCTGCAGGTCCGCGGCGGATTTTGCTGCGGATCCGCGGCCGATTTTGCTGCGGATCCGCGGCGGATATTGCTGCTGATCCGCGGGGGATATTGCTGCTGATCCGCGGCGGATTTTGCTGCGGATCCGCGCGGATATTGCTGCTGATCCGCGGCGGATTTTGCTGCTGATCCGCGGCGGATTTTGCTGCGGGTCCGCGGCGGATATTGATGCTGATCCGCGGCGGATTTTGCTGCGGATCCGCGGCGGATTTTGCTGCGGATCCGTGGGGGATTCTGCTGCGGATCCGCGGCTGATTTTGCTGCGGATCCGCGGCTGATTTTGCTGCGGATATTGCTGCTGATCCGCGGCGGATTTTGCTGCGGATCCGTGGGGGATTCTGCTGCGGATCCGCGGGCGGATTTTGCTGCGGATCCGCGGCCGATTTTGCTGCGGATCCGCGGCGGATATTGCTGCTGATCCGCGGCGGATTTTGCTGCGGATCCGCGACGGATATTGCTGCTGATCCGCGGCGGATTTTGCTGCTGATCCGCGGCGGATTTTGCTGCGGGTCCGCGGCGGATTTTGCTGCGGATACGCGGCTGATTTTGCTGCGGATCCGCGGCGGATATTGCTGCGGATCCGCGGCTAATTTTGCTGCTGATCCGCGGCTGATTTTGCTGCGGATCCGCGGCTGATTTTGCTGCGGATCCGCGGCTGATTTTGCTGCGGATCCCGCGGATTTGCTGCGATGGGATTTGCTGCGGATCCGTGGGGGATTCTGCTGCGGATCCGCGGCTGATTTTGCTGCGGATCCGCGGCTGATTTTGCTGCGGATCCGCGGCTGATTTTGCTGCGGATATTGCTGCTGATCCGCGGCGGATTTTGCTGCTGATCCGCTGCAGATTTTGCTGCAGGTCCGCGGCGGATTTTGCTGCGGATCCGCGGCCGATTTTGCTGCGGATCCGCGGCGGATATTGCTGCTGATCCGCGGGGATATTGCTGCTGATCCGCGGCGGATTTTGCTGCGGATCCGCGGCGGATATTGCTGCTGATCCGCGGCGGATTTTGCTGCTGATCCGCGGCGGATTTTGCTGCGGTCCGCGGCGGATTTTGCTGCGGATCCGCGGCGGATTTTGCTGCGGATCCGCGGCTGATTTTGCTGCGGATCCGCGGCGGATATTGCTGCGGATCCGCGGCTCATTTTGCTGCTGATCCGCGTGCTGATTTTGCTGCGGATCCGCGGCTGATTTTGCTGCGGATCCGCGGCTGATTTTGCTGCGGATTTGCTGCTGATCCGCGGCGGATTTTGCTGCTGGATCCGCTGCAGATTTTGCTGCAGGTCCGCGGCGGATTTTGCTGCGGATCCGCGGCCGATTTTGCTGCGGATCCGCGGCGGATATTGCTGCTGATCCGCGGGGATTTGCTGCTGATCCGCGGCGGATTTTGCTGCGGATCCGCGGCGGATTTTGCTGCTGATCCGCGGCGGATTTTGCTGCTGATCCGCGGCGGATTTTGCTGCGGTCCGCGGCAGATTTTGCTGCGGATCCGCGGCGGATTTTGCTGCGGATCCGCGGCTGATTTTGCTGCGGATCCGCGGCGGATATTGCTGCGGATCCGCGGCTCATTTTGCTGCTGATCCGCGGCTGATTTTGCTGCGGATCCGCGGCGGATTTTGCTGCTGATCCGCGGCTGATTTTGCTGCTGATCCGCGGCTGATTTTGCGCCTGATTTTGCTGCGGATCCGCGGCGGATATTGCTGCTGATCCGCGGCGGATATTGCTGCTGATCCACGGCAGATTTGGCTGCTGATCCGTGGCGGATTTTGCTGCGGATCCACGGCGGATTTTGCTGCTGATCCGCGGCGGATTTTGCTGGGGATCCTCGGCGGATTTTGCTGGGGATCCTCGCGACGTGCCGTCATTCAGTGACGGAGCCTCGGACACAGGCTGCAGCGTCTGCTGATTCATTTGCGCTAGCGGGTATAGCATAACGTGATCGCGTTATGCTATACCGTTACCAGCCGGTCAACACTACGTGTTGAACGGGCTGGTAAAACGCAGTATGAACCCAGCCTTAGGGTTAGCATTAGGGTTAAGGTTAGAATTAGGGTTAGGGCTGGAATTTGGGTTAGGGTTGGAATTAGGGTTAGGGTTGGAATTAGGGTTAGGCTTGTGGTTAGGTTTATGGTTAGAGTTGGGATTAGGGTTAGGGGTGTGTTGGGGTTAGGGTTATGGTTAGGGTTTGTATTAGGGTTAGGTGTGTGTAGGGGTTAGGGTTGGGATTAGGGATGTGTTGGGGTTAGGGTTGGAGTTAGAATTGAGGGATTTCCACTATTTAGGCACATCAGGGGTCTCCATACGCGACATGGCGCCACCATTGATTCCTGCAAATTTTGCGTTCAAAAAGTCAAACAGTGCTCCCTTTATTCCAAGCCCCGACGTATGCCCAAACAGTGGTTTATCCCCACATATGGGGTATCAGCGTACTCGGGAAAAATTGCACAACAACTTTGGGGGTTCTAATTTCTCCTGTTAACATTGGGAAAAAAATTGGGGACTAAAAAATTATTTTTGTGGAAAAAAAATGATTTTATATTTTCACGGCTCTGCGTTATAAACTTCTGTGAAGGACTTGGAGATTCAAAGTGCTTATCACACATCTATAGGAGTTCCTTAGGGATCTAGTTTCCAAAATGGGGTCACTTGTGGGGAGTTTCTACTGTTTAGGCACATCAGGGACTCTGCAAGCGTAACATGACGCCCGAAGACCATTCCATCAAGTGGGCATTTCAAAACGTCACTACTTCCCATCCGAGCCCCGACGTGTGCCCATACAGTAGTTTTCTCCCACATATGGGATATCAGCATACTCAGGAAAAATTGGACAACAACTTTGGGGTCTAATTTCTCATGTTACCCTTGGGAAAATAAAAAAATTGGGGACTAAAAGATCCTGATTGTGGAAAAAATGATTTTTTTATTTTCATGCCCGGCGTTATAAACTTCTGTGTAGCCTTTGGGGGTTCAAAGTGCTCACCACACATCTAGATAACTTCTTTGTGGGGTCTAGTTTCCAAAATGGGGTCACTTGGGGGGGTTTCTACTGTTTAGGCACATCATGGGCTCTGCAAACGTAACAAGATGCCCGCAGACCATTCCATCAAGTCGGCATTTCAAAGCGTCACTACATTCCTTCCGAGCCCTGACGTGTGCCCAAACAGTGGTTCCCCCCCACATATGGGGTACTAGCGTACTCAGGAAAAACTGGACAACAACTTGTGGGGTCCAATTTCTCCTGTAACCATTGTGAAAATAAAAAATAGTGGGCTAAAAAATCATTTTTGAGAAAAAAAAATGATTTTTATTTTCACGGCTCTGCGTTATAAACTTCTGTGAAGCACCTGGGGGTTCAAAGTGCTCACTATGCATCTAGATAAGTTCCTTAGGGGGTCTAGTTTCCAAAATGGGGTCACTTGTGGGGGAGCTCCAATGTTTAGGCACACAGGAACTCTCCAAATGCGACATGGCAACCACTAAATATTCCAGCATATTTTCCATTCAAAAAGTCAAATGGCGCTCCTTCCCTTCTGAGCCCTGCCGTGCGCCCAAACAGTGGTTTATGACCACATATGAGGTATCTGTGTACTCAGGAGAAATTGCCCAACAAATTTTAGGATCCAATTTATCCTGTTGCCCATGTGAAAATGTAAAAAACTGAGGCTAAAAGAAAATTTTTGTGAAAAAAAAGTACTTTCTTTTTTTTTAAGGATCAATTTGTGAAGCACCTGGGGGTTCAAAGTGCTCACTATGCATCTAGAAAAGTTCCTTAGGGGGTCTAGTTTCCAGAATGGGGTCACTTGTGGGGGAGCTCCAATGTTTAGGCACACAGGGACTCTCCAAATGCGACATAGCAACCGCTAAATATTCCAGCATATTTTCCATTCAAAAAGTCAAATGGCGCTCCTTCCCTTCTGAGCCCTGCCGTGCGCCCAAACAGTGGTTTATGACCACATATGAGGTATCTGTGTACTCAGGAGAAATTGCTCAACAAATTTTAGGATCCATTTTATCCTGTTGTCCATGTAAAAATGAAAAAATTTATGCTAAAAGAAAATTTTTGTTGGAAAAATTAAAATGTCCATTTTTTCCTTCCATGTTGCTTTAGTTCCTGTGAAGCACCTGAAGGGTTAATAATCTTCTTGAATGTAGTTTTGAGTAGCTTGAGGGTGCAGTTTTTATAAAGGTGTCACTTTTGGGTATTTTCTGCCATATAGACCCTCAAAGTGACTTCAAATGTGAGGTGGTCACTAAAAAAAATGGTTTTGTAAATTTTGCTGTAAAAATGAGAAATCGCTGGTCAACTTTTAACCCTTATAACTTCCTAACAAAAAAAAATGTTGTTCCCAAAATTGTGCTGATGTAAAGTAGACATGTGGGAAATGTTATTTATTAACTATTTTGTGCCACATAACTCTCTGGTTTAACAGAATAAAAATTTTCTAAATTTTCGCCAAATTTCTATTTTTTTCACAAATAAACGCAAAAATTATCGACCTAAATTTACCACTAACATGAAGCCCAATATGTCACGAAAAAACAATCTCAGAATCGCTAGGATCCGTTGAAGCGTTCCTGAGTTATTACCTCATAAAGGGACACTGGTCAGAATTGCAAAAAATGGCAAGGTCTTTAAGGTCAAAATAGGCTGGGTCATGAAGGGGTTAAGGCAGGGCTGCAATGATGTTGAAATGTGTTTTGGGGGATAAAGTTCATTTTCTAGCCAAATATTGACTTTGCAAGTAATTGCTGTTAAGCTGATCACTCTTTATAACATTCTGGAGTATATGCAAATTGCCATTAGAAAAAGTGAAGCAGTAGACTTTGTAAAAATTAATATTTGTGTCATTCTCAAAACTTTTGTCCATGACTGTTTACGAGTAGCTCTTATTAAATCTTGATGTTGCTATTCCTTATTTTTCATTTCCTTGTCCACACTGGCATAAATAATTGCTCTTATTTTACCAGTTTGTGTGCTTTAGATACTTTGTGATACATACACACATGGTCAAAATTGTTGGTACCCCTCGTTTAATGACAGAAAAACGCACAATGGTGACAAAAATAACTTGAATCTGACAAAAGTAGTAATAAATCAAAAATCTATGAAAAATGAACAAATGAAAGTCAGATATTTCTTTTCAACCATGCTTCCACAGAATTTTTAAAAAAATAAAACTCATGAAATAGGCCTGGACAGAAATGATGGTACCCCTGAAAATAATGTGACAAAAGGGACATGTTAAATCAAGGTGGAATCATGAGTGGCCTGTATAGAGGGCTACAGATACTCACTGTGCTGTTTGGTGTCATGGTGTGTATCACACTCAACATGGACCAGAGGAAGTGAAGGAAAGAGTTGTCTCAGGAGATTAGAAAGAAAATTCTAGACAAACATGTTAAAGGTAAAAGTAGTAAGACCATCTCTAAGCAGCTTTAAGTTCCTGTGACTACAGTTGCACATATTATTCAGAAATTTAAGCTCCATGGGACTGTAGCCAACCTCCCTGGATGTGGCTGCAGGAGGAAAATTGACAAATCAAAGAGATGGATAATACGAATGGTAACAAGAGCCCAGAAAAACTTCTAAACAGATTGAAGGTGAACTTCAAGCTCAAGAATCAGTGTCAGATGCACCATCTGTCGTATGAGCCAAAGCGGACTTCATGGGAGACGACCAAGGAGGACACCATTGTTGAAAAAAAAAAAAGCCAGACTGGAATTTGCAAAACTACATGTTGACAAGCCACAAAGCTTCTGGCAGAATGTCCTATGGATAGATCAGACAAAAATGGAACTTTTTGGCAAGGCACATCAGCGCTATGTTCACAGACAGAAACATGAAGCATATCAAAAAAAGAACACTGTCCCTAATGTGAAACATGTAGGAGGCGCTGTTATGTTCTGGGACCGCTTTGCTGCATCTGGGACAGGGTGTCTAGAATCTGTGCAGGGTGGAATTAAACTTTCAAGAGTATCAAGGGATTATAGAGAGAAATGTGCTGCCCAGTGTCAGAAAGCTTGGTCTCAGTCACAGGTCATGGGTCTTACAACAGGATAAAGACCCAAAACACACAGCTAAAAACACCCAAGAATGGCTAAAAGGAAAACATTTGACTATTCTGAAGTGGACTTCTATGAGCTCTGACCTAAATCCTGTTGAGCATCTTTGGAAAGAGCTGAAACATGCCGTCTGGAAAAGGCAACCTTCAAACACGAACAACTGGAGCAGTTTGTTCTTGAGGAGTGGGCCAAAATACCTGTCGAGAGGTGCAAAGAGTCTCAGTGACAGTTACAGGAATCGTTTGATTGCAGTGATTGCCTCAAAAGGTTGTGCAACAAAATATTAAGTTAAGGGTACCATAATTTCTGTCCAGAGCTATTTCATGAGTTTTATTTTTTTTATATATAAATTCTATGGAAGTATGGTTGAAAAGCAATGTCTGACTTTCATTTGTTCATTTTCATAGATTTTTGATTTATTATTACTTTTCTCAGATTCAAGTTATTTCTGTGACCTTTGTGGGTTTTTCTGTCATTAAACAAGGGGTACCATCAATTTTGACCACGTGCGTATTTCTAAAAATGCTGCTTCTTTGAGCAACTTTAAATACAAGGGTCAGAGGACAAACATTTAGTTACCTGGGTCCAGATTCCCATTCAGTGCTTATTGCTAACAGATGGTCTTCTATGAAAGCTTCCATGGCCCACTGCTGCAGTCACCAGGATGCTTTGTCTATGCAACAGCATCAGCTCCGTCTTTCTCCACAATCCAGTAGGTTAGTTCTGGAGGCATTGTACAAGACCACAGCAAGCTTTTATCAATGTAGAAGAAACCTTAAAAATATAATTGATAGTCCCTATTTAATACCTCAAAGGCGCTTTAAAAAACACAATAAAGCTGGTCACACTTCAAAATAAAATATAGCATTAGCGCACAGGTTGAACTTCTTTGAGGACTCAGAATAGCCACCCTTACAAGTTGTACAAAACAAAGGCGAAACATATAGGGCAATATCTCTTGCTTTTTTAAAGGCAAATGCGACTTGACCAGAAGCCCACATTATCAACATCAGGCATTAAAAATTAAAATACAGACTCCAAGCTTTCCATCTGACTCCGGTTTCGCCAGGAATTACTTCATCCAGGGTGCGATGCATAGTTGCCTGGTTATTGTGAGTCCCTGGACTGGTTATTGTGAGCCTCATCATCTTTATAGAAGGAAGACAGTACCAGTTCAAGGTATTTCTTTCCTTATAAATAAATATTCCTACATTTTTCTAATCTAGAAGAGTATCTTTTAAGATATATTATACAACCCCTTGATTCTGAGTCCTTGATAGGTCAATCCTGCGCATTACTGCTGTTCATATATTATACTAAAATGAAGCTTGCTTATCTTGTAAACCTAAAAGTCCTTAATGTGAATAAACGTTTGTGATATTTCATGTATTCCAAGCGTTTGTGGTAATAGACATCTTTATCTCATATATCTACATCGTATAAAACAACTGAGAACGCCAATACAATATGAATAACAAATGCTTCATGTAACTGTTAAATGCCCAAGTTGGCAGGGTATTCCTAAGCTGATCATTAACCTACACTCCTGTCCTCACTATAGCGCAGCATCAACATTCAAACCAGTGCATTGTGTCTATAGAAAAGATGCGTCACTTGTTGCTTCACTTCTTTTTGGGGGTGCACTGCCTAAATTCAACTTGTTGATTCCTATCTCTCCCAAGATGACATGGATATGGAGTGCTGTAGACAACAGATTATGCTCTTACTTAATGGCCATAGTAAAAATCTCATTTTCTGTACCAAAGCTGCTTATCCTGCTTATCTAACAGTCAGTTGATCTGCCTCGCTGTAAGTAAATTTGTGATCTTTACATTCATCTGTATTTCCTGAAATCCTTTAAAGCCAGCCTTATCATACTGTCAGCTGTAAATGAGAGATGTGATAGAAATGCCATTTTGTTGTTGAGCTGCATGTATTGCTCATAAATGGCTGCCTAGCGTCTACAAATGTTAATTCACAATGAGCTATTCCCTACTGATTCCGGCCGTGTATTCTTCCTGAAAGGTCATCGAATAATGAATGCAGCCATTTTAAAATGGCTTGTCATACCTTTCAATGTTAAAACTTAGAGTTATATTCAGTTTTTCAGATCATATTTATAATCCTGGAACAGAACATAGAGACGGGAGGATGACAGTCAGAAACAAATAAACATCATAGCAAACCATATACATGATGAGTTTGTAAAACGTCTAATATTAGGAAAAAAATACTGGATGGAAAATGTTGAGGGCAGCCCGACTGTGATTATCATCCGTGAAATGACATTACTCTATAAATAAAATCTGAATGAAGCCTATTCAATTATGTATTGGTAACTATGAACTATTCATGCCAGCCTTGTAATGAGCAGCATTTGAAAATCCAAACTGATATTTAATTTATTATAAAATATCATTATTTATCATTGTTGTCCTGTTCCTATTTCTAAATGCTCAAATATAAAGAATGCAAAAAATTGATCGTCTGTCCTTGTAATATTGTTTGTCCTTAGTAAGAGACCGATGGCCATCCAACTTTGGACGCTGCCCATCACCCTTTTGAAGGCGCTGTGGTGTGTGCAGAATTGGTGCCTCTTCAATGTGTTCACAGGCTGGATCATACTTGCCTGCACCATGCTTAGTAGCCGTGGTTCAAGGTGCTGTCACATTGTAACATTCAAGTGGATTAGCGCTGTAATATATTGCATGGTGACTAGTAAGAGTACAACACTGGCTACTATGAACAGCTTAAAGAGGTTGCGGCGCTCCCATGAACACCACGGTCCTTTACACAGATGTTTCTCTGTGGTGCCGAGAGCTAGACCTCCTGAACTTATTTTGTTTGTTTGTTTTTTTAATAATTATTATCATTTGTTGGTTGAGCTCTTTTCTTCTTAAAAATCATTTTTAAGACCCTCTTTAAACTTTGGTTCCCTATTCCATCCTCCTATCACTCTATTAACAGCTAATATTATAGGTTAACTTGTGCTACTATGCATACAGTAAGATAAAAGTGAAAAAATAAAATCCAAATGGAAAATGAATGAGCTTGTGTAAATTACTGAGTTTCTTTCCAGTCGTGAATAAATTTTAATGAATTTTGCTAGAACTGTAGAAAAAAAAATGTGGACCGCACATCCAAAAATCATACTTTGATCTAATGCCGCCAGGGAAAAATGTACAAAACTGAACATGAGGGTCTTAGTGTTTCATTCTGATCAGACTGTATGAAGCCCACTGCCACGTCCCACGGTGGGTCCTAACTTATATAGCCTTCAGTAGTTTCCAGACTGGGTTATGTGGTATGTTCCACAGAGTGTTTTTTGCAGTTACCTGCGGCTGCTTGGATGATACGACTCCTCAATGATCATTTATTCACTGCACGACCCACGTTATTATAGTCTGAGATGTAACAAAATGGAGTTTTGAAATTATCAGTGAAAAGCCACATGCCCCGTGCTATCATGGCTGTAGGGCATGGTATACAATTGTAAGTGATTTATACATTTTTTAAAACTTTTTCTTGGAGAAAAGTGATAAAGAGTACACTGCTTTGTAATTATATAGCGGTGTCCTTCAGTATTAGATGTGCCCCACTCTGTGCCTGAACCACTGCTCCCGCTTATCCTCGAAGCACACTTTCTCATTTACAAGAAAATGCAAAGTCACCTGTCATGGATGACACCGCAGCGGTGGTCTTGTGGCCTTGGTTTCCACCTGGACATCAGGTTATGGTCCCTTGGTAGGGTCTGGGGAAGGTTTGGGGTTCCGTAGCCTAAAGAAGTTTGGAAATCACTTCCAGATCTTGTGTTCTCATCACTGTATAAAGTTTCTTACATGTCATTGACTCTCAGTAATTTCATTACTTAGATTTAAAAATATTATCCTACGTAATGCAGGCGATGAGTAAGTATAATAAAATCCTCTCACCTAAATTGAAGGTCACCATTTAAACATCTTTGAAAGCTAGATAATTATGTCTTTGTCTCAAGTAGAGGACCCATCAACATCTAAATTATGGAAAAATATATGTGGAGACCGTGCCACTCTGGTCCCTGGAAGTGCTTTCCTGCTTGCCTAACACATCCACACAAAAGTGACAATGGGTCTGTTTTTTAATCTCATATAATACTCTAGTTCGGAGGATATGGCACAGGAATTTGGGTTAACTGACACCCAACATAGACATCATTTGATATGTCGCAATTGATTCCTGATGGAAAATAAGTATCTCACGATGGAATATGCTATAGTAAATATGATGATGGCTATAATTACTATGTAAAAAATAAGAATAAAGATAACGACCAGGAAATTTTGGTGTTGTAATTTTGAGAGATCAAAAGTGAACAAAATAATACAGAAAATAGAACTTTTATTAGGTATCAGTCTAAGAGGTAAATCATGATGTACAGCCAACACACAAGGCACAAAAACGGATTGGTGCCTGAACCAACTTGGAAATCCCCTAAAAGAGGCATTATTGGCACCAATGACTGAATAAACGTATATTTATGTGGTGTACAAAAGAATGGGAAGGGAAAAGTTAGTACAAAGCAAGTAAACATAAGTTTGAAGGTCAAGTTAAGGTGCCAAAGAAATTCTGTTCCCTGTTAAGAAAAAAATAAATAAATAAAATGAAGGAGTACATGCCGGGATAGCAATGTATGGAGGCACACCCGACACGCTTGTCACGAATTTCCTTTCAATAAGCATTTGCGAAACACTCTTACTTATTTCTGTACTTACTTTTCCCTTGTGCTTCTTTTGTATACCACAAGATTATACCTTTCTGTCATTGGTGCCACTGATTCCTCTTTTAGTGGATTTCCATGTTGGCTCACCCACCAATGCATTTTTGTGTCTTCTGTGTTGGCTGTACATACAGGATTTACCTTTTTAGACTCATACCTAATAAGTTATATGTTATCTATTATTGTCCAAAAATGAAGAAAATATTCGGTGGCACTCACCAGTCTGATGAAAATTGCTTATGTTTATTGATCCATATCAAGACATATTGGCCAGGATTGAGAGTACAGAAGACTGCAGGTGCTGATGACGGCCGTTTTGCTCAAGTGGCGCTTCTACGGGTCTATAGTGAAGCTTATCTATTATTGTGTTTACTTTTGGTCCGGCACTTTGTGCTGTATCGTTCCATGTTTCGTGTTAGTGCTTTTGGACCTTCCATTTTGCTTTGGCTTATGGTTTTGTTTTTTTTTTGGAATTTTGAGAGACGACTTTTTAACTGTTGGTTTTAGAAGATAATTCCCATCTCTGATTATAAATATATAGTAGATTTGTCTTATGCTTCTGGTTCAGATATTAGACCCATGGTATGTAAATGTCAAGGTTCACACATTGTGCACTGCAGGGATTCACCGACTTCTGAACCAGGACTGGAGGGTATGTATGTGTTATACATACTCCTGGCCAGTGGGTGTGTCCTCGCTTCCATAAGCTCAGTACAAGTATGGAACAAGGCCACGCCCATTAGATAGGCTCAGTCAGGAGTATGTATGATGCATACATACCGTCCAGTCCCTGCTCAAAAAACGGCGAATCCCTGCAGCGCACAGTGCATGCCCTAAGGGGATTCATACAAGTCTGCAGTCACACAGAGTGACTACGGACTTACCAGATTGGACGGCACAACCTCTTTAATGAGAAATGCTGTTTGTTCTATGATGTAAACTTGTTATGTTGTATAATCGTTAAGAAAACAAGTTTAAAAAAAAAATTAGTAAATTTACAAAAAAACAATTTACAGTTTTTGTAGTGAATTCATCCAGTATTTAATAACACTATTTTTTGTGTATTTGTTCAATGGTAAGGAAAATGGATGTACATGAATCATCCTTAGCTTGTCCAGTGTATTAACATATAACGTTACATGTTCCCTTTAGCGAATTATTAACTGATCCGGAAAACCGCATTTAAACCTGTGAAGCATAGGAGTGTGAAGAAGTCACAAGTCTGGACATGAAGATGTGACACAATTCGATGTTTACTCAGATACTGCTGATTATTTTTTACCTGCACCAGGGAACATCTCATTTTCATTTGTTTCAACAGTGAATTGTTAGAGAGTAACACTTTATCTTTTTTTTGTCAGATTTTACTGTAAAAAGATGGTTAATAATAAGTAGTGATGAGCGAACGTGCTCGTATCTGGTGTTTTCAGAGCATGCTCGGGTCTTATCCCAGTATCTTGGGCGTGCTTGAATAATATGTTCAAGTCCTGTTTGTTAGGCAATCGCCGCATGTGTTGTGGCTGTCTAACAGCCGCAAAATATGCAGCCGCAGGGACTCGAACATATTATTCAAGCACGCCCAAGACACTCGGATAACACCCGAGCATGTTCGCTCAGCACTATTAATAATTAACCGGCTCTTCCATTATAATGTATTAACTTGGGAATTAATTTTTCACCTGTGTGTTATACTAATGAATTTGCTGTACAGAATAAAATCTAGATAACATTTTCTGTTGCATGTGCATTGTTATTTCATTATATGTAAATCGAAGAAAAGTCGGCATTCCCGTCTTCCTTGGATGTAAATCTTTATTATTAGTCCATGTGCAAAGGCAACAGTGAAATAGGTATCCAAACATCTGACGGGTTTCGGAATTAAATTCCTTGTTTAATGATGTCTTTGCACATGGACAAATAATTAAGATTGTTTGCAAGGTAGACTGTGTTCGGACTTTTCTTCTGGTTGGATTTGCCCTTATGCCTGCTTTGGCTGCGGAGCGCGCGGGATGATAGTACTGCAGCTGTGAGGAGCTGCCTCACATGTTGGATCATTACATGTCCAGCACATATCTCATAGTCTCATTCCATAAGGTCTTTATCTAAGTGCTGTGCACATAGACATGTCCCTTAGTGAGTCTGCTCTCCCATTCCTATGTAATGCATTGGTTTCTTCCCTCCATAGATTGCCTCTTCCAGATGTTAGTTTTGCCGGCCACTGGACCATGAACCTGGATGGAAATTCTCGCCGAAAACTTTTATGTCCAACTGAAACTCATCAACTTTTTATAAAGGTTATCTTTTTAATATTTTCTTGTTTACTGTTCTAAAACCTGAGACCCTTGCGAAACAGAAAATCGCTTTTATCATATCTCTATGTGCCAGAATTATTTCCTGATTTGCTCCATATTTACTATGTTTTTTAGACACTTTCTGTGTCTTGCCCAACAAAGGGGTCATAGCTGTAGTAAGAAGGTTGTAGCCTAACCTGCACCTTGTGTGAAAACCAAAGTACCGTAAATACAAATTTGGCTACATTTCTGGCAGAAAGCAAGTCAACTTCTAGTGTAAACTTAGTATAGACTATGCTTATTTTGTACTGTTCTAAGAATAATGATGGGTTTACGCAAGTCGATGGGCCATTAAATGACTGACGATTGGCTAAATATTTGCTAATCGGTCATTTAGACAAGTGAGCCCAACTTCCCAAGTGCATGGATTAATCAGTAATAAATCATTATGTCCTCATAGATTGTTTTCGGCAGCACATGTCCGATTTACACAGGATAATGTGCTGCTGAGAATGATGATTTTTTAAGCCTACCTAAAAATCACTACACCCAACAAACAAGCCTGTTTACACTGCACGATTATTGAAAATGACCGCTCCTAGGACTTCTTGTGCACGATAATTGCCCTGTGCACTCTTAGGCTACGTTCCCATGATGAGTATTTGATGTTGCAGAATTGTTGTAGTATTTCTGAACATATGTAAATTTGGATTCTTGTGTTTTTTTTTCATTACTATTTTGAGTGCGTTTTTGTCTTTTTGGTAGATCATTATTTCATTAAGTTCAGCTTTAAATAAAGCTGTATGATTTTTGATACTCCCAGGTATTTGGTTTTGGCAATACTTTATTGATGCAGTCATGTGCAGATTACATTGTTTTTTTAGTACTTTTCTGAAATGGAAGAAAAACGCATATGCATTTTTTTACCTGCAGATTTTCCTCAGCTAATCTATGCGGAAAACCGGCCCATAAAATTCAACATAATTGTAAGAAATTAATGTATTGTGGATTTCAAATACACACCATAGGCAGTTTACGCTGTGTAACAAAAAAGTATATTCGGCATGAGATTCCTATAAATCTCATCCACTTTGCTGGAACTGTAAGACACTGTTAGTGCAGCCAAAATACAAAGTATCAAAAACTTACCAAAAACTCAATTGTGGGGACACAGCCTTAGACAGCTTTATTAGATTATTAGAGGATTGTACAAGAGCTAGGGAGCAAATAAACGCAGTAGGGTCTTTTCCGGTATAAAAATTAGGTTTTATAAAGGTTATGCTATCCTAGTACAGTTCTGTGCACACAACAGTTTTCAAAGCAAATCATGGGCATAAACCGTGGTTGTTTCAGCCCTTATGCTGGATAATCCTTGACTTCTGAGATGTCTTACGCCGTAATGATCTATAATGTTATTCTTTTTCTCATTTAGGGTCCAGTGTATTTAAATGTGCAAGGATTTTTATTGGAGCGTTATGAATCCCGATCACTGAGCTTTTCAGAAGAGATGGCGTACTGGAGCATTCCTATAAATGAAGTGAATATTGTGTGTGATGTCCAGGTCTCCTCAGGTTTGTCCAATCATCTTGTACCGATGTCGCAGTTACAAGAAAACAAATGAGATTTACAGGTTATTTTGTATGTTAGTGCTAATTTCATAAACAATCTTTTTTTTTTTACTTATTTTCCATCGTTGTTCCAGAATTATTTGTCTGCTCTATTCTTTAGTGTTTATTCACTGCATGTTTGTTTTTCTGGATTTTCTAATCCCTTTTAATATCAGATTTTGAAATATCTAAATGCTAAAAATATTCATATTAAAGCACCACTCCAGCATTTTTTATTTCTGGAATGGTATCACTAATGTAGGTTCCCTGCCCCCAGTATCATACTCATCTGCCGCTGTCTTCTCTGTTCCTGGCACTGCTCTGGTCGGTCTTCAGCAGATTGTGACCTGAGGATCGCTCCATGTTTGCTGGGTGAGTCGGAAGTCTCTGCTCATTGTAAGTATATGAGACCAGAAGGAGGCTCTCATAGACTTAGGACATACAGACATACAATGGCGTACGAGTGCCATCTGTGTATTTAACGGATAGCACTCGTACCTGTGATAGGCTATGCAACCATTTACATGTCCGATTTTTTCTTTTGATTAAGTAATCCGTGGAAGAATTGCATACATGTCCAATTTTGATCTAAGGGTTGAATTAAAATTGGCAAATCAAGTCAATGGGTCCATGATAAAATTGGACCACGCTCGGCTGACATCCAAATACGGTCCAATTTTCATGGACTATCAGAATGGGATTCTAATGTAAGTCCGCAAGGACAGGGTCCTCTCCACTCTGTACCAGTCTGTCATTGTAAATTTGTTTACTGTAAACTATATCTATAACTTTGTATGTAACCCCTTCTCATTTACAGCACCATGGAATTAATGGCGCTATATAAATAAATAATAATAAAAATGGGAGAGTACCATGTACCAGAAAATCGGATGACCCTCGTACCAAACTCTGATCAGAACAGGGAAAAATGCAAAGTACTACATCTGGGCAATAAAAATGAAAAAAGCATATACAAAATGGGAGGAATAGGGCTAAGTAACAGCACATGTGAAAAAGACTTGGGTATACTAATTGATCACAGACTTAACATGAGTCAACAGTGTGATGCAGCAGCAAAAAAGGCAAATGCAATTCTAGGATGTATCAACAGAAGCATACAGTCTAGATCACGTGAGGTCATTATTGCCCTCTACTCCTCTTTGGTCAGACCTCATCTGGAATACTGTGTCCAGTTTTGGGCACCACATTTTAAAAAAGACATCAACAAACTGGAGCAAGTTCAGAGAAGAGCCACCAGAATGGTGACCGGTCTGCAAACCATGTCCTATGAGGAACGGTTGCAGGATTTGGGAATGTTTAGCTTGCAAAAAAGAAGACTGAGAGGTGACTTAATAGCTGTCTACAAATATCTCAAGGGCTGTCACATTGTAGAAGGATCATCTTTATTCTCATTTGCACAAGGAAAGACTAGAAGCAATGGGATGAAACTGAATGGAGGAGACACAGATTAGATATTAGAAAAAACTTTTTGACAGTTAGGGTGATCAATGAGTGGAACAGGCTGCCACAAGAGGTGGTGAGTTCTCCTTCAATGGAAGTCTTCAAACAGAGGCTGGATAGACATCTGTCTGGGATGATTTAGAGAATCCTGCTTTGAGCAGGGGGTTGGACCAGAAGGCCCAGGAGGTCCCTTCCAACTCTACCATTCTATGATTCTATGATTCAGAATAATCCGTCCGTTTTTCTCGTATAAGTGAATAAATCGGACGTCTTAATGATGCCTTACATTGAAAGCTTATGACCGTTACCTCTGACTTCTGGTCAGTCAGAAGTTGCTGTCACAAGATAGTGGAGTGGGGTCTGAGCATCGCTGAGGACAGCGGCTGGCAAGTATATTACTAGGGGCAGGAAAGTGATGCCACTCCAGTGCCGAAATAAAAAAAAAAAGCTGAAGTGCTTTAAAGAAAGCTATGACCTGTGAAGATTACATTGACGCAAAAGTTATTAAAAAAAAAAAAAAAAAACAGTGTACAACTTAATGATAGGTCATCAATTTCATTATAATGAAGATATGACATTTTGCAAATTTTTCATAGACACTAAAGGGATTCGCCTAAAATGAATTGAACCCATTCTGCTAACCAGTGTATTTAATTTCCGACGTATTTCCCCCCAGATAGTGATGCAGACAGAACAGTGTACGTGGTAACCTGCAATCCGGCCTCCCTGTACTTTATGAAGACTGATGGCGATAAGGGATACTATGTGGATTTGTATGACATCTTCCCTAGAACCGTGGGAGGTGTATGGCAACCATTTGTGAGTGTAGCACCTCTGGGCCATCCGCTGACTGGACAGGTTATTCTACATGAAGAACAGGTACCTTTTTTCTTGAGGTGTTTTTTTATCTTGAACAAGTATTCTTCGTAGTGACATTTTCAGAATCTGTGAAGATGCCAACACTCCTCTTACTTGTTATATTGACCCATTCTTTCCTCCATGTTTCTATAAATATTTTAGCCGTATTACAGCTGTTTTTATTCTACTAAATGCTTTGTTCCAAATATGAATAGCGACTAGAAATAATGATAAGACGCTGTATGGGATGGGAGGAGCAGAACGCGGTGGCATAACCCCTTTCACAATTTTCTGCCCCTCCCTCGTCTTCCAAGAGCCATAACTTTTTTTGTTATTTTTCCATCAGCATAGCCGTGTGATGTCTATGTTGAAGTTTTCAATGAACCCATTCATTTTAGCATTCAATGAACTGGAAAAAGGGGGAAAAAATCCAAGCGTGGTAAAATTGCAAAAAAAAATTAAAGAATCTGGCAATTCCACAGATTTTTGGGTTTTGTTTTTATGGCATTAATCGTGCTGTAAAAATGATAACCGAATTCTCCAGATTAGTAAGTATAAACCATAATTTTACAAATAAAAACTTGTATGGTTTGTTTTTTATTTTTGATGAAAAAAATGCTGAAATTTGTAAACCATAACAAATCTGCAAATTGTCTCTTCATAGAGGACGAGGACTAGAACTCTAGCACCAGCTATTGGAAGCAGCGATCATAATAGCTGGCACTAGAGCTCTTCCCCTCTGAAGAGAGAATTTGCATATTTAAATTCCCAGAGAAGCATGCATGGCTTATAAGTCTCCTTACTCTGACATGCCAGGCTTGGCTTGTCATTCACCACTTAAACAAAAGCAAAAAATAGTTTCTGTTGCTATTTTCCATTATCTTTTACTTTTTAATTTATACTGTAGTACAATAGCATTTATAGTGAAATTTCCACTTTGAAGTCCAGTCACAGGATTCACTGCACAGTATAAAAATGGCAGCCGTGGGGGCTGATCGGGTAATCAAATCAGAAAATATCACCCAGGCATGGTTTGGGCTCCGTTCCGGAGCGCACGCCATACATGTCCCAACCTCTAATATACTGTTATGTCACATGTCGGAAAGGGGTTAAGCTACCACAGAAAGTGTTGTCAGAGATTGGGGTTTTGTTTTGGCACCTTCTCCGATGCAGTCCAGCTGTTTTCTTCTTTCATGTGATGATCACCTTGGAAATTTACATGTAATGGGATTGGAGTGATTGTAACATTCTTTTAAGTAATTTGGAGTTGATTTTTCAAGACATTTAACAATATACAGTATACTTCATACATTATTACAGCGATCCCTCATACCTGATGAAGCTGGAGTACTTACAGTCATGGCCAAAAGTTTTGAGAATGACACAAATATTATATTTTCACATGATCTGCTGCCCTCTGGTTTTTATGTGTGTTTGACAGATGTTTTTATCACAGACAGAAATATAATTGCAAACATATGAGTAACAAAAGCTTATATTGACAGTTAGAATGAGTTAATGCAGCAAGTCAATATTTGCAGTGTTGACCCTTCTTCTTCAGGACCTCTGCAATTCTCCCTGGCATGCTCTCAGTCAACTTCTGGACCAAATCCTGACTGATAGCAGTCCATTCTTGCACAATCAATGCTTTCATTTTGTCAGAATTTTTAGGTTTTTGTTTGTCCACCCGTCTCTTGATGATTGACCACAAGTTCTCAATGGGATTAAGATCTGGGGAGTTTCCAGGCCATGGTACCCAAAATCTCTATGTTTTGTTCCCTGAGCCATTTAGTTATCACCTTTGCTTTATGGCAAGGTGCTCCATCATGCTGGAAAAGGCATTGTTGATCGCCAAACTGCTCTTGGAGGGTTGGGAGAAGTTGCTCTTGGAGGACATTCTGGTACCATTCTTTATTCATGGCTGTGTTTTTAGGCAAGACTGTGAGAGAGCCGATTCCCTTGGCTGAGAAGCAACCCCACACATGAATGGTTTCAGGATGCTTAACAGTTGGCATGAGACAAGACTGGTGGTAGCGCTCACCTTGTCTTCTCCGAATGAGGCGTTTTCCTGATGTCCCAAACAATTGAAAAGGGGATTCATCAGAAAAAATAACTTTACCCCAGTCCTCCGCAGTCCACTGCCTGTACCTTTTGCAGAATATCAGTCTGTCCATGATGTTTTTACTGGAGAGAAGTGGCTTCTTTGCTGCCCTCCTTGAGACCAGGCCTTGCTCCAAGAGTCTCCGCCTCACAGTGCGTGCAGATGCACTCACACCTGCCTGCTGCCATTCCTGAGCAAGCTCTGCCCTGCTGGTAGCCGATCCTGCAGCTGAAACACTTTTAAGAGACGGTCCTGGTGCTTGCTGGTCTTTCCTGGGCGCCCTGGAGCCTTTTTGGCAACAATGGAACCTCTCTCCTTGAAGTTCTTGATGATGCGATAGATTGTTGACTGAGGTGCAATCTTTCTAGCTGCGATATTCTTCTCTGTTAGGCCATTTTTGTGCATTGCAATGATGACTGCACGTGTTTCTTTAGAGATAACCATGGTTAACAGAAGAGAAACAATGATGCCAAGCACCAGCCTCCTTTTAAAGTGTCCAGTGGTGTCATTCTTACTTAATCATGACAGATTGATTTCCAGCCATGTCCTCATCAACACCCACACCTGTGTTAATGGAGCAATCACTGAAAAGAGGTTAGCTGGTCCTTTTAAGGCAGGGCTGCAATGATGTTGAAATGTGTTTTGGGGATAAAGTTCATTTTATAGCCAAATATTGACTTTGCAAGTAATTGCTATTAAGCTGATCACTTTTATAACATTCTGGAGTATATGCAAATTGCCATTAGAAAAAGTGAAGCAGTGGACTTTGTAAAAATTAATATTTGTGTCATTCTCAAAACTTTTGGCCATGACTGTACTTTGGAAATTGGTCTGTAGTGTCTTATGCCTTTGTAGAGGGCTGTTTTCATTTTATCTGACTGTTTCCTCCTTCAATGTTCCCTGTTATGGACTCCCCAAATGCAGTAGAAAAAAACGTCAATTAAGAAAACATTGTTCTAGATACATCATTGGTGATCTCTTGGGGAACAAATTTAGTTAAAAAAATATATACATATATAATAAAAAACATATGCATATAAAACGTGCACAACATTTTTTTAAATAATTCTATAGCAAACCCTCCCCCCCTAAAAATATGATTTTCTTTCATTAAAAATGTATCTTATTACATACATGTAAGAAAAAAAGCAAAAACCTACACATACGTATCTACATGACCATAATAAACTGGAACATTTACTGTATTCAACAGGTTGTTAGCTCTGACACATAGATTGTAAAAAATATATATATATTAATGCAATTGAATCCTGATCTTTAGTCACAGATTAGTTATTCTATGATCTGGACATTATGATTTGAATTAGGAAATCATTATAATGATGGACAAACCGTGATATTACTGAATGCATTTAGGAAATACTTGGTATTCAACACTTGGCTACTATCTAGTCAGCCAGAGTTATGACATGGTATACCCATAGCTCATGTGGCAAGATCCAAAAACTGACTTTCTCAACCCAGTCCACTTAATGTGTGTGTACTTCCACTGGCTCTAAACTCTTCTATTCTGTTTTTAAAGTAAATCTGTTATCAGGTTTATCCTGTGTAATTTGAGAGCAGCATGATTTAGGGGCTGAGACCCTGATTACAGCAATGTGTCACTTACTGGTTTGTATGGTTACATTTTCTCTTTTGCAGACCTAACAGTGCTCAGAATGATCAGTCCTGTATAACCCCGCTCACACCCCTGATTGGCAGCTTCCTGTGTACATTGTATGTTGACAGAAAGCTACTAATCAGTAGTGGGGGATTGGACTGGGAGGCATGAGACATCTAGTCCTGTAGTGATAATCTCCTGCTGATAAATACTGATTTTGATGAAGCAGTAGAACACAGCCCAGTAACACATCGCCGTAATCAAGGTCTCTGGCCCTATATCATGCTGATATCAAATTACATGTCATAAACTTACTGATAGATTATCTTTAAAGGTGTTTTCCAGGCTGAAAAAAGTCACTAACCACTCTGAGTGATAGCACCCTGCCAAATCATGACCTTGTGCAATGTGCACACAGTCATGATTCTCCTGTTGCAGCATGAATGGGCAGTCATGTGACACCATGAATGCAATTTGCATATTTGCAGTCACGTGTTGATGAGGTTGTTATCCACTTTTCTCATTGAGAACACTGAGATTAGCAGCCGAGAGTTGAGTCGGCACTTGACCACAAAAATGCAATTTTCATACATGGTGTCACGTGACCTTCCGACTGTGCTGCAAATACAGGGACATTTTGACAGTGTGCTAAATCCTGTAGGGAATTTTTAGTTTTGGTTAAACTTATGACCTTTATTTTTCTACTAATTAAAATCAGAAACAGATTTAGGATTTTTTAATTTTTTTTTTTACTTTTTGATTGTAGAATTTGTATGCTATTTTCCATACATGGTTGTCAGGACTGCCATCTTGCTTGAACTTCTGTTATATTCAGACATATGCTTTACAGCAGCCACATGGACATGCTATTGTGATCGGTGCAGAGATTTATTTATTTTTTTATTTTTTTACATTTTTCTACCTGTTTAGCCATTGTTATTATGTGCACAGTGCATCTTACCGCTTGCTGCTCCTGTCGCTGTTTTGGTCCTCTTCTACGCCATGTGCCTGCAGTTCTGACTATCCAACTCGTACAACGTCTGGGTGACCCAGAAGTCACAGTCTCAAGGCGTGCCGTAGAGTTACATCAAGGCTCTCATAGACTTACATTGGGATAGTGCATCGCATTCCTCACAGTGGTTGCTGTGTGAGCCACCTTGTCAGAACAGAGGTCAAGTGGTGCAGAAGTGGTGCAAAACAGCCCTGGAAAAAGAAGCCAGCTTTTAATATGCATTTTAATTAGGCACATAGCAATGGTTAAGGCAGTAGCTAATTAAAAAAATCTCTGTGGTGCTACCTCAAATACTCAATGGAATTTTTCAAAAGAAAAATCCATTTTCAATATAAAATTGTGTTTTAAACAGTAGATCCTTTTCCAATGACACGTTCTCTTTAAGAAGGGGAAGGACATGCTTTTGGATTAAATATGAGCACACAAATCATATATAATGTAAGCCGTGTGATCATAAATATAAATTGGAAACTGTTAGCAGTTTTTTTTTCCTTTTAAGCGAGTAACAGTGTTAAAGGGAACCTGTCACCCCCCCCCCAAGGCGTTTTTAAGCAAAAGAGCCACCTTCAGCAGCACTAAGGCAGCAGTCTGTGAAGGTGACTCTTTTTTTCTGGTCCCCTGCAACGCTGAAATATAGACTTTTAAAAATTGGTCCCCATACCTTAATTGCGTCCCCACAGTGTGTCATCATGTATTCACACTGCGGGGCTGGGAATCTGGTGCCTGCGCAGTCAACATGTTTAGCTGCGCCTGCCCCCTTCTCCCAGTCCCTCCATAGAAAAATGATCAGCACATCCGACGCAGCACACGGGATGAAAGCGAAAGTGGAGGGACTGGGAGAAGGGGGCAGGCGCAGCTAAACATGTTGACTGCGCAGGCACCAGATTCCCAGTGTGTTATCATGTATTCACACTGGGGAGGGATCTGGTGCGTGAAAAAGACGCAGGCGCAATAGCCTTCTGTCAATCCCCGAGCAGCGCGCTCTGCACATGCCCGAGGACTGTTCCAAGAGCGCAGATGCCCCACAGCAGGTTACTCAAAGATAACCAACTCAGGAGGAGGGGCTGTGACGCTGAATGGGGGGGTGATGGACGGATGGGAGGAGGATTACACAGGGGGAGACGCCAACCTATGGGACGCAATTAAAGTATAGGGACCTATTTTTAAAACTCTATAGTTCATCGTTGCAGAGGACCAGAAAAAAAAAAGAGCCACCTTCACAGACTGCAGCCTTAGTGCTGCTGAAGGTGGCTCTTTTGCTTAAAAACGCCCGGCAGGGGGGTGACAGGTTCCCTTTAAGTAGCACACTTAAAGAAATGTAAAACATACCTTTCTCGGTCACTTCATTGAGGGAACTTAGGAACCTTGGGTTTAGTTTGTTGTTACTTGAAGGCTGACACTAGCAGTACATCTTAACAAAAAAGTTAGCTCCTCCCCAGCAGACGACACCTCGCATGGTAGGACCAGGCTTTCTTGGTTTTCCTTAGTGTCATCAGAGACAGACATTGGTCTTGTCTCAAACTGGTCTTAGCATTGGTAGGTTATGCTAGATGCTAACTTTCTTTCTTTTTTTGCATTTTAGATCTCTTTTTCACTCCATAGAGCGATGGAGAGTACAGCCTTTATCCACTCTCACCAGTATTGCAGGACTGTGTACTTTGAACCAGTTGGTGATCAGATTCCTGGGGCTTTTGGTTCTTTTGTCTTTTTTTCACCCTTGCCTGCCCACCCACCATCTCGCAGTCCATTTGCATGGAGCGGAAGATGGAGTACAGACTTCACTAACACCTAACCACAAGATCTTCCTTCTTTAGCACAATTAAGCGTGTCCCTTGTTGCGACATTGCATTGCTCTGGCTTCCCTTACCTTGACAACATCTTCATGAAGGCTCCTTCTTACTTCAAGAATTGGGAAAGCCTGCAGATTGTTGTCACGGGGTTACTGCAACAGAGATGAGCCAAAAGACCACAACGTCTGATTGCTCCTACTCCTGTGCTGAAAAGAAGCTCTTCACCTTCTTTTTAAATGGTGTTAATTTCTTTTGACGGAACAGTGGTTAATTGGCCATGTTGGGAGCTCTGGAAGTCTGAGCTCTCATCTGAGCTTGGTTAGCCACTCCTATCCCCTTTATAATCTGGGTCCTGATTGAGGCATCGTTATGCTGCATGGCTTGGAGGAGAGGTGTTTTGGTTGTTATATGAGAAGGAGTTTGGAGGAGTTATCTGTGACTGTTGCGTGGGTTCGTAAGTGTGATAATTCTCTTCCCCCCTCTTTTTTTGGTGTTTCCCTTTCCTCCACTCCCCGGTGCAGTCCTCTGTTATACGTGAGTGAAAATTTGTATTCCTGGTATTTTCAGTTATTCTAATTCGTGTTGCCTTGTTCTCGTCTGGTTGGTGTAGTGCGGTGCACGCCAGCTCTCCTCTTCCCTGGGTAGGGGAATAGAACGGACAGAGGGCTGATTCAGTAGATAAGGCAAGGGTGGAGGCCTTGGCATTTTTACCTTCAGAAGTGTCCAGGGGAATAGAGCAAGCTAGAGCGACTCCCAGTGTTAGGGACAGGAAAGGAGCCCCGGGTCACTCTACAGCTGTGTCATGACAATTGTCTTGGACACCCTGGCTCGCTTCGGGAGGATTATCAACAGGGAAAAGTTCTCTCTGGTCCTGGCACAGCGACTTATTTTCTTTGGGGTTGATATTTGACAAAGTCAAGAAGTGAGTCTTGCTCCTGGATGAGAAAAGATCAGCTCTTCAGTCCGGACCTTTAGGCGTCCACCGAAGAGCCCCCTCCAGTTTTGCATAAGAATCATAGTTAAAGGGAACCTGTCACTTGTTTTGGTCCCTATAAGATGCGGCCACTGCCTTTCAGGGCTTATCTACAGCATTTTATAATGCTGTAGATAAGCCCCCAATCCGACCTGAAAGATAAGAAAAATAACTTTTATTATACTCACCCAGGGGGCGGTCCGATGCGGTTTAATCCGACGGGTGTCGCAGGTCTGGGTCCGGCGCCTCCTATCTTTTTGCGATGCTGGTTTCCTGATGCTTCATCGCTCCCCGTTATCGCGCTCCTGCACAGGCGTTCTTATCTGCCCTGTTGAGGGCAGAGTAAAGTACTGAAGTGGTCAGATGCTGGGCCTCTCTGACCTTTCCCAGCGCCTGTGCACTACAGTACTTTGCTCTGCACTACAACCCCTTATCCTACTGAGAGAGCTTTGCTGGATGTCGTTAGAGCCTTGCGATGCTACTTGAGTAAAACTAGAAATGTACGGTCAGGAGGAGCGCTAAGAACACACGAACAATGCAAAAGTTTCTTTAGCCTACAACGTGTTTCGACGGTAACACGTCTTCATCAGGTGGCGGGTTACCGTCGAAACGCGTTGTGGACTAAAGAAAGTTTTGCATTGTTCGTGTGTTCTTAGCGCTCCTCCTGACCGTACATTTCTACTTTTACTCAGCTATTGTCCTCCATTGGAGGTTACAGCTGGAGCTGCTCTGGACCGCCTGTTATCCTGATTGCCTTCTTCCTGGCGCTCCCTTGTGACCGCTGATTTATTAATCTCTATATGTGGTGCTACTTGTCAGCCACCGCTCCATTCAGACATTCGGATTCCTTGTTTGTCATTATGGAAAGCCTGTGCAAGGGCCTGGCCATCTCTAACGCAATCATTGCTTGCTGGGTTCGTTCAGCCATTATCAAAGCATATAGGGTAAATGCCTGATCTCCATCATTCAAGTTTAGCGCACACTATAAGGTGGCTGTGGGGAACTCTTGGGCTGTTCACCACCAGGCATCTGTTCTGCAACTCTGAAAGACACCTACTTGGTCATCGGTTCATACATTTTCTAAGTTTTACAGGGTCAATTCCTTTGCTTCGGCAGATGCAAGTCTTGGCAGGCAGGTGCTTCAGGCATTAGTTGCCCAGACGGCAGCCTAAGCAAGAGCGAATACTTTTGTGTGAACAGTATAATGTTTGTTTATCCTCACCCCAGGGACAGATTTAGGACATCCCCTGGTTCCTGGGTCCTCCAATGAAGTGACCAGAAAATTAAGATTTTTGGAACTCTCCATAAAATTTCTTTCTAGTCTTTGAGGGGCAGAGCATCGACCATTGGTTACCTTGTCGGGCATGCATTTAAGTTGTTTTTTTTCTGCTTTTTCTTTCACTCCTTCGTGCTTTTGTTCTTTTTGCTTCTCTTACTGCTTTCTCACTAACAGGAGGTCTGATGCTAGCAGGTGAGGTATAGTCTGTTGGGGAGAAGCTTAGTTGGCAGCAGACTAACCCATGGTTCCTGTGTTTCCAAATGAAGACAACAATAGAAAGATTTTACTGTGACTACCAAAAATCTTCATTTCTTGGCACTGATCGAATTAATCCTCTAGCAAATTAGGTTGCAAGGGGCCAATAGGGTTGGCCTGATCTAGGCAAATTATTTGTCTGCTGTGAACAAAACTTCACCCATGTCTCCCTCTTGGTTTTGATTGATGGGAGTTCAGTGCTGAACATGTTGACATGTCATATGTTTTTAGAACAATAGTCAAAGCATTCTAGTAGGAAGAAATCTCTTGACAAACTCCTACTAACTTGTTTTCTCTCTACATCCCCTTTATCACCTATTTGCAGGATAGATACGGTAGTTACTTTTTGATTTGTGGGGTCCCACCACTGTGACCCATAACGATCAACAAAATAGGGAATTTTTGTCCTCGATAGGGGACTTTTATCAACGATTCAACATAGAGTGGGAGTTTGGATGCCCAGCCTACGCTCCATTCAATATCTATTGGGCCCTATTGGGCTGCTGGAAAAAGCCAATTGCAGCGTTTTGTATCTCCATAGAATGAATGGAGCAGTCTTCAAGCATGCGCACCGTCCCTTCATTACAATCTGGTTAAAAGTGCCACATTTTGCTGATTGATGCAGTGCTAGCAGTCCGACCTCAGCAATCAGTAAGATATAACCTATCTGGGTGGATAGGAGATAATTTGATTTCACATGACAATCTTTCGAAATTCAAAACCTTATAGTTTTTCGAGAAATTTGCAGACCAATTCCCTTCATAGCATTATGTGCCCATGTGTACCACTGGAAAATTTGCAAATTATAGTATTTTAAATTGTTAGTTTTGAAAAATCATACATTTATAATTGATGTTGTGGAATATGAAAGTTGTTTTGCTCAATGCTGTTTGATGACCTGAAAAGTTCACTATTTGCTTTCCACTTTGTTGTCTTTTAGACTCCATCCAAGCGCAGGGTATATCTGCTGTAATAGTCCAGCTTAAAACGTGTATTGATTGTTTTGTGATTCTTGTAATTGTAAAGCTTTTCTAATGCATGTCTTTGTGTTATGTGATATTAAAACAGTGATATTTGCTATTAAACAATGAATGTTACTGAAGTTGAGAAATCTGAAACAAATAATGTTTATGGTTATGGCTTATGAATTTTCCTGTAAATCATACAATTATTTCCATTTTACTGAGACATACTGAAACTACAACTTTTCCATCCTGCATAGAAAGTGACGCAATAGGTTCCTACTCATAGAAAAAGTGTGAAATGTAACCCTAAGATAGTGACTACTGGTGTCAGACTCTGTAGTACTCTGTCCCCAGTGTTGTCCACTGCACTGTACTTGGAATGTGTCCACAAATGTCGGTCACCGTTCCAGTGCGGATCTTGGTCCAGTCTTCAATGCACATGACAGCGCAACAAACACCCGGTATTCGGGGGGGCCGAACTCGAACAGTAAGGCCGGGTTCACACTTGCGAGTGTGGTGGAAGAAACTCACATCATTACCCAGCACTGCCACCGGCACTCATAGAAATACATGCCACACACTCCGGTCCGAGTACTGGCGGCAGTGCCAGGTGTTGATGCGAGAGACTTGCACGCTTTTCTCGAATCACAATCGCAAGTGTGACCCCGGCATAACACAGACTTTCTGGTGAAGTCCGTGTTCGGTGTCAGTAGGTATACAGTATGGACGCCGAACTTTACTGTTTGGGTTCGCCCATCTCTAAAGACGACCATTCACCAATTGTTTCATGTTGAACTGGACACACTGATAGTAATAATGGCTGTGGAGTAGAATAAAATATGCTATATATATTTTTGCTATTTAAGTCTGCCTCTATGTTGAAGAGATATTACCTATCAAAGTAAATGGCACTTAAGTTTAACTCCATGTGGGTGTTTCAGAGTTTTCACTGGGGGGCGTCTGCTTCTACCTGTATGATGCTGACCAATCAAAAGCAGGCAGCAATACCGCAGAAAAGTAACACGTTCCACATAGCTTATAGCAGGTATCTCAGGGTGGGAGATGTAATAATCTCCTGGTGTAACCTCCTGCATGGTTACAAAGCAGACATGGATAACACTTTTAAGATAAGGTCCTAGTGGGGGGAGGAGCCGTGTTTAGCTGTGTCACATTACAAATCCTTCTATCGGCTCTCTTCCTCTTTCAGCACTATGAGCTCGGCTGTACTGCTATGACTTCTATACCCTGGCACGACCTCCTGTTTGCCCAGGGGAGCTGGAAGCGGAACCCATGGTGGCCAGTTGATTGTCCTAGTGACCGCATTTTCTGATGAGATGACTCCATTACATCTAAGATTGTGTCTAAGACAGTTGTTAAAGGGAATCTGTCACCCCATTTTTCGACCATCTGCTGTAGCCACCGCCATCAGGGGCTTATTTACAGCATTCTGTAATGCTGTAGATAAGCCCCCGATGTAACCTGAAAGAGAATAAATACGAGTTATATTATATTCACCCAGGGGCGGTCCGCCGTCCGGTCCGATGGGCGTCGCGGTCCGGTGCCTCCCATCTTCTAGCGAGGCCTTCCTCTTAGCTTCCCGTCGCGGCTCCGGCGCAGGCGCACTGCTCTGCCCTGGTGAGGGCAGAGCAGAGTACTGCAGTACGCAGGCGCTGGACCTCTCTGACCTTTCCCGGCTCCTGCGCACTGCAATACTCTGCTCTGCCCTCACCAGGGCAGAGCAGTGCGCCTGTGCCAGAGCCGCGACGGGAAGCTAAGAAAAGGAGGGCTTCGCTAGAAGATGGGAGGCGCCGGGCCGTGACACCCATCGGACCGGACGGCGGACCGCCCCTGGGTGAGTATAATCTAACTCGTTTTTCTTCTCTTTCAGGTTACATCGGGGGCTTATCTACAGCATTACAGAATGCTGTAAATAAGCCCCTGATGGCGGTGGCTACAGCTGATGGTCGAAAAATGGGGTGACAGATTCCCTTTAAAAGAAATATGTTTAGAGGTATATTACAACTTTGAAAGCTAAAATATAATGTAATGTTTTCCTTTTTTAATTTTTTTTTTATCAAAGTCTAATAAAATAGACATATTCGTTTTTTGCCGTTTCTTCATTATTCCTTGCGTTTACGTTTCGTTACAGAGTAATGTAATTCTTTTGCTGGACACCAAAAGTGGAGAGCTTCGGCGTATTGTGCTTTCACAGCAAGACGCAGAAGCTCCAAAAAAATCTTCTTGGTGGGGTAGTAAAGAGGCACAGGTAAGCATTTCCATGTATCTAACAACGTTAACACCATTTTCTGAAATATGGCTTATGTGTTCCCCACAGTTTTAACACCAGTCTAGTTGTTGATTAATCATAAATATGTGATTTCTTTTAGGAAGGTTACAGAATGTGTAGAGAGTTTTCACACAAGAATTGGCTGGTATTCTTCAAGGAAAACAGGTGGGCTTACAATATTAGCCTCACGAATGTCTGTATTCCAATAAATCACAGCAGAATGAAGATTTCATGTTGTTTTACAGTAACTGTATTAATGTCCTGGATGTTCTGGAGGGCACTACACACGCGATATCCGTACCAATCAATCTCAAGTCTGTGTTCTTGGTGGCAGAAGATAAGTGGCTTCTAGTTGAGAATAAGACCAATAAGTAAGTGTATGTTGTTTTCTAAACCAAATGAATAAACTTTAACAGAAAAAGTGAAAATTGGAAAATAATTTGAATTTTTGCAGCTTATACTTTTCTCCAAATAAAATACCACTGCACATTAGTATCTATCAG
>JARQOD010000002.1:150975123-151062320 GCA_033576555.1 Oophaga sylvatica
TACTCTTCCATTCACCACTTCTACTACTCCTCTAGCAGTCATAAGTGTAGGTCTATGTTCTGAATGGTGGGGTTCTACTACAGCTTGGTAATTCTGTCCTCTCAGACCTATGGCTGCCCTGCACCAAATGATCATTTCACTCATTGGGGGTATCACAATAGGATCCGAGTCAGTGACCCGTACATTACCAATTTCGCCGTCGGTAAGCTTCGCTTGCTGCTGACACACCAGGGCCCGGATCTCTCTTTGATTACTCCTCTCTGCCTTGGTCGGGCAATCTCAGCGAGCTGTTGGAGCAAGAACACAACTTCTCCCAAACAATTACCGATAATGTTAGTACCCAAAATGATATTTAAACCGTTCTCCTCATTTACAGTCTTTACTACCAGAAGCCCTTGGTCTTTCAACTCCTCTCTGCCCACCTTTACATCTACACATTTTGTTCCGAGTACTTCTACAGGAAGACCATTAGAAGCATACACAGTAAAGTCAAGGCTCGGAGGTTTAAGACTGTCCATTGACCAGTACTTGGTATATAGAGCATCAGGTATTAGGGTCACCTGGGACCCAGTGTCTAACAATGCTGGAACAGCAATACCATCTAGAATAATAGACAGGTAGGGTCGCCCGCCCACATACCTGCGGTTCCAGTCTAGGGGGCCTGACGGGTATTCTCCTGGGTGTTGGCCCTTGGACCCAGGTTCTGCCCGTTTAAAGGACACTGTGTAGACAGATGACCTTTCCGGTTGCAGCGATAACAGATGATCTCTCGACGAGAAGGGTGTTGATCAGAGGTTGCTCCTGGGGGTGGCGTTGTCCTCCTCCGGGGGGGTGACGTCTTCTTTCTTCTCCGATGCATCCACGGGACGTCTTCTGGGCAGTCGGCTAACGAGATCTTTCCTTCCTCCTCTTCCGCAGCTGCAGGGCACTCATCACAGCGGCCAGATTTTTAGTCAGCTGGCGCACCTCTGAGCGCAGACAGTCCAATTCACTAGGAGGTGTCACCTGCGTTTTGGTTTCTGCCACTAGCGGGAAGAGGGGGTTACTGCCGGTTCCGGAGTGACTTCAGCCTGATGATGTTGGGTGGCCACCTCAGGTTTGCCCAGGGGCCGCAGCCCTTTTATTGCCATGTCCTTTAGGGCATCAAAGGTAGCATCCGGATGATCTAAGGACCACCAATTTACAGTTCTGCGTTCCTCTGGGGATCTCAATCCCTGTATAAATTGTTCTTTCAGCATTCTATTCTCGTCGATAGCATTTAAATGGTTAATTTGCTTGAGGGCTCTCAGGGCTCCCTGTAGTCGGCAAGCGTAGTCCCGGATGCTGTCACCTGGCTGTTGTGAACAGTGATAGAAGGCCATCCGGAGATCCGTTTCTGTGCGGTCTTCAAATATGGCATGCAGCTTCAGGAAGATCGCAGGTACCGACTCCTGATCAACGGTATCCCAAGTCTCCACTTCCCTCTCAGCAGCGCCAGTTAGCTGCCCTATTAGCACAGCAGCTTTTTGTCTCTCAGGCATGGAGTACATTTTTAGGATGCTGCATAACTTCCGCTTGAAGCCTGCTAATGTGCCTGGCTCACCGCTGTATTGGGGAAGCCATTTCGCCCCAGGCATATATGGGAGCGTTAGTGGCATGATCGGGACTACCGGACTGGGTGCAGGGCCTGCGCCCCCATCTGGCGCTACAATACCAGACGGTGCGGGATTGGGGACTCCGACCGGGGCCGCACTGTCAGCCGGTTGTTGTGACATCTTAGCGCCCCCTTGGTTAAACGGAGCCTACCGGTTTCAGATGCTGCTACTTCACAGGCACCGCAGTGGGAACAGGACCTTCGTCGCAGGCGCTCTGATGTCAGAGCGTTCACTTCCTGTTGCAGGACCTGCCGATGAGTCAGAGCCGGGGGCGTGTCCAAGACTTTGCGCGCTCTTTCAGGTACGCCCACCTTCTTCTCCAGCGCCTGAGGGCGCGAATATGGCGACAAAAATGGCGATTTTGGCGCCAAAAGTGCAAACAGTCCTTTTTCACAAAAACACTCCACAGGCACACAGGGCTCGCAATGCTGCAAGTTTCGTATAGTTTTTGTGTCGACCCGCCACCACAATTGTGGGTTACCAGGGCAATGGGGTACTCAGAGCCGAGCCCGTAGAAGTCTATGGGGATTTGTCACAGGTAGCTGTGGCTCGGTCTGTGGCCCTGGCGGTCTGGCGTATGTTGGGGAATATTTACAGGGGATAGGTTTATATACAGTTCGTGACGCCACCTGTAGTCTCCTGGTAATTAGTACCAGCGCTGCTGTAGATCTCTGAGGGGATGGTGATGCAGCTAGATGTCGGGTCCCCTACAGGTGGGACTCTTCCCTCAGGTCGGTAGTTAGGTAGGGATTGTGCAGGCATGCAATAATAACTCAGTCTCACACGGTCAGCGTCTTTCCATACCTTTACTTGTAAGATGTTCAAGCAGGTCCCAGGGAGGCTGATGGGGTTAATGGAGGATGAGCTTTGAGGCAACAGCTAAGCAAGTTAGGGGCCTCCTTTACTGTCCAATGAAGATGAGTACGACCAGCCTGAAGCGTAGTCCCCTCTATGATTCCAGCTTATCCAAAGCTGTGCTTCCCAGTCAGTTTAGTGTTAGGAGCCTTTCTAGGAGGGAGCTGAATTCTTATTTTGTCCTGCAGAGACTCAAAGTCTTCACTTCCCCTGACCCCAGTTACGTACTGACTATAAGGGGGTGTTTGCCGCGACCTAGGGTCCGGTAAATCTCTGGTTTTCTCTTCACTATGCGGGTAGCTAATAGTGATCCTTCGGTCCCCAGTGACCGGTAGCAATGTGCAGGACTCTTCCAAGCCAAACGCACTTTTCCAATAATCTTCTTTCCACTTTGCCCTTCGATTTGCTCGACTCTTAATAGTTAGCTCAGTCTTTCTTCCAGTGGGGCACGGCTCTGACTAGGCTAAGGTGGATTAGACCACCTGTACCAGCCTCCACTTTCTGAACTGCTGACAGGCTCAAAACTGGACACGTCTACTCTGTCCAAGGACAGGAAACTGACTGACTAGAATCACTCCCTTCCACACCCCTGCTGGGTGTGTCAGAAGTGTACATGATGTCATGAAGAGACCTTAACTGTTACCTCTCCACTCATCCTCCTGGTATTGTGTACCAGGGCTACACACCAGCTCTCCTCTTCCCTGGGTAGGGGAATAGAACGGACAGAGGGCTGATTCAGTAGATAAGGCAAGGGTGGAGGCCTTGGCATTTTTACCTTCAGAAGTGTCCAGGGGAATAGAGCAAGCTAGAGCGACTCCCAGTGTTAGGGACAGGAAAGGAGCCCCGGGTCACTCTACAGCTGTGTCATGACAATTGTCTTGGACACCCTGGCTCGCTTCGGGAGGATTATCAACAGGGAAAAGTTCTCTCTGGTCCTGGCACAGCGACTTATTTTCTTTGGGGTTGATATTTGACAAAGTCAAGAAGTGAGTCTTGCTCCTGGATGAGAAAAGATCAGCTCTTCAGTCCGGACCTTTAGGCGTCCACCGAAGAGCCCCCTCCAGTTTTGCATAAGAATCATAGTTAAAGGGAACCTGTCACTTGTTTTGGTCCCTATAAGATGCGGCCACTGCCTTTCAGGGCTTATCTACAGCATTTTATAATGCTGTAGATAAGCCCCCAATCCGACCTGAAAGATAAGAAAAATAACTTTTATTATACTCACCCAGGGGCGGTCCGATGCGGTTTAATCCGACGGGTGTCGCAGGTCTGGGTCCGGCGCCTCCTATCTTTTTGCGATGCTGGTTTCCTGATGCTTCATCGCTCCCCGTTATCGCGCTCCTGCACAGGCGTTCTTATCTGCCCTGTTGAGGGCAGAGTAAAGTACTGAAGTGGTCAGATGCTGGGCCTCTCTGACCTTTCCCAGCGCCTGTGCACTACAGTACTTTGCTCTGCACTACAACCCCTTATCCTACTGAGAGAGCTTTGCTGGATGTCGTTAGAGCCTTGCGATGCTACTTGAGTAAAACTAGAAATGTACGGTCAGGAGGAGCGCTAAGAACACACGAACAATGCAAAAGTTTCTTTAGCCTACAACGTGTTTCGACGGTAACACGTCTTCATCAGGTGGCGGGTTACCGTCGAAACGCGTTGTGGACTAAAGAAAGTTTTGCATTGTTCGTGTGTTCTTAGCGCTCCTCCTGACCGTACATTTCTACTTTTACTCAGCTATTGTCCTCCATTGGAGGTTACAGCTGGAGCTGCTCTGGACCGCCTGTTATCCTGATTGCCTTCTTCCTGGCGCTCCCTTGTGACCGCTGATTTATTAATCTCTATATGTGGTGCTACTTGTCAGCCACCGCTCCATTCAGACATTCGGATTCCTTGTTTGTCATTATGGAAAGCCTGTGCAAGGGCCTGGCCATCTCTAACGCAATCATTGCTTGCTGGGTTCGTTCAGCCATTATCAAAGCATATAGGGTAAATGCCTGATCTCCATCATTCAAGTTTAGCGCACACTATAAGGTGGCTGTGGGGAACTCTTGGGCTGTTCACCACCAGGCATCTGTTCTGCAACTCTGAAAGACACCTACTTGGTCATCGGTTCATACATTTTCTAAGTTTTACAGGGTCAATTCCTTTGCTTCGGCAGATGCAAGTCTTGGCAGGCAGGTGCTTCAGGCATTAGTTGCCCAGACGGCAGCCTAAGCAAGAGCGAATACTTTTGTGTGAACAGTATAATGTTTGTTTATCCTCACCCCAGGGACAGATTTAGGACATCCCCTGGTTCCTGGGTCCTCCAATGAAGTGACCAGAAAATTAAGATTTTTGGAACTCTCCATAAAATTTCTTTCTAGTCTTTGAGGGGCAGAGCATCGACCATTGGTTACCTTGTCGGGCATGCATTTAAGTTGTTTTTTTTCTGCTTTTTCTTTCACTCCTTCGTGCTTTTGTTCTTTTTGCTTCTCTTACTGCTTTCTCACTAACAGGAGGTCTGATGCTAGCAGGTGAGGTATAGTCTGTTGGGGAGAAGCTTAGTTGGCAGCAGACTAACCCATGGTTCCTGTGTTTCCAAATGAAGACAACAATAGAAAGATTTTACTGTGACTACCAAAAATCTTCATTTCTTGGCACTGATCGAATTAATCCTCTAGCAAATTAGGTTGCAAGGGGCCAATAGGGTTGGCCTGATCTAGGCAAATTATTTGTCTGCTGTGAACAAAACTTCACCCATGTCTCCCTCTTGGTTTTGATTGATGGGAGTTCAGTGCTGAACATGTTGACATGTCATATGTTTTTAGAACAATAGTCAAAGCATTCTAGTAGGAAGAAATCTCTTGACAAACTCCTACTAACTTGTTTTCTCTCTACATCCCCTTTATCACCTATTTGCAGGATAGATACGGTAGTTACTTTTTGATTTGTGGGGTCCCACCACTGTGACCCATAACGATCAACAAAATAGGGAATTTTTGTCCTCGATAGGGGACTTTTATCAACGATTCAACATAGAGTGGGAGTTTGGATGCCCAGCCTACGCTCCATTCAATATCTATTGGGCCCTATTGGGCTGCTGGAAAAAGCCAATTGCAGCGTTTTGTATCTCCATAGAATGAATGGAGCAGTCTTCAAGCATGCGCACCGTCCCTTCATTACAATCTGGTTAAAAGTGCCACATTTTGCTGATTGATGCAGTGCTAGCAGTCCGACCTCAGCAATCAGTAAGATATAACCTATCTGGGTGGATAGGAGATAATTTGATTTCACATGACAATCTTTCGAAATTCAAAACCTTATAGTTTTTCGAGAAATTTGCAGACCAATTCCCTTCATAGCATTATGTGCCCATGTGTACCACTGGAAAATTTGCAAATTATAGTATTTTAAATTGTTAGTTTTGAAAAATCATACATTTATAATTGATGTTGTGGAATATGAAAGTTGTTTTGCTCAATGCTGTTTGATGACCTGAAAAGTTCACTATTTGCTTTCCACTTTGTTGTCTTTTAGACTCCATCCAAGCGCAGGGTATATCTGCTGTAATAGTCCAGCTTAAAACGTGTATTGATTGTTTTGTGATTCTTGTAATTGTAAAGCTTTTCTAATGCATGTCTTTGTGTTATGTGATATTAAAACAGTGATATTTGCTATTAAACAATGAATGTTACTGAAGTTGAGAAATCTGAAACAAATAATGTTTATGGTTATGGCTTATGAATTTTCCTGTAAATCATACAATTATTTCCATTTTACTGAGACATACTGAAACTACAACTTTTCCATCCTGCATAGAAAGTGACGCAATAGGTTCCTACTCATAGAAAAAGTGTGAAATGTAACCCTAAGATAGTGACTACTGGTGTCAGACTCTGTAGTACTCTGTCCCCAGTGTTGTCCACTGCACTGTACTTGGAATGTGTCCACAAATGTCGGTCACCGTTCCAGTGCGGATCTTGGTCCAGTCTTCAATGCACATGACAGCGCAACAAACACCCGGTATTCGGGGGGGCCGAACTCGAACAGTAAGGCCGGGTTCACACTTGCGAGTGTGGTGGAAGAAACTCACATCATTACCCAGCACTGCCACCGGCACTCATAGAAATACATGCCACACACTCCGGTCCGAGTACTGGCGGCAGTGCCAGGTGTTGATGCGAGAGACTTGCACGCTTTTCTCGAATCACAATCGCAAGTGTGACCCCGGCATAACACAGACTTTCTGGTGAAGTCCGTGTTCGGTGTCAGTAGGTATACAGTATGGACGCCGAACTTTACTGTTTGGGTTCGCCCATCTCTAAAGACGACCATTCACCAATTGTTTCATGTTGAACTGGACACACTGATAGTAATAATGGCTGTGGAGTAGAATAAAATATGCTATATATATTTTTGCTATTTAAGTCTGCCTCTATGTTGAAGAGATATTACCTATCAAAGTAAATGGCACTTAAGTTTAACTCCATGTGGGTGTTTCAGAGTTTTCACTGGGGGGCGTCTGCTTCTACCTGTATGATGCTGACCAATCAAAAGCAGGCAGCAATACCGCAGAAAAGTAACACGTTCCACATAGCTTATAGCAGGTATCTCAGGGTGGGAGATGTAATAATCTCCTGGTGTAACCTCCTGCATGGTTACAAAGCAGACATGGATAACACTTTTAAGATAAGGTCCTAGTGGGGGGAGGAGCCGTGTTTAGCTGTGTCACATTACAAATCCTTCTATCGGCTCTCTTCCTCTTTCAGCACTATGAGCTCGGCTGTACTGCTATGACTTCTATACCCTGGCACGACCTCCTGTTTGCCCAGGGAGCTGGAAGCGGAACCCATGGTGGCCAGTTGATTGTCCTAGTGACCGCATTTTTCTGATGAGATGACTCCATTACATCTAAGATTGTGTCTAAGACAGTTGTTAAAGGGAATCTGTCACCCCATTTTTCGACCATCTGCTGTAGCCACCGCCATCAGGGGCTTATTTACAGCATTCTGTAATGCTGTAGATAAGCCCCCGATGTAACCTGAAAGAGAATAAATACGAGTTATATTATATTCACCCAGGGGCGGTCCGCCGTCCGGTCCGATGGGCGTCGCGGTCCGGTGCCTCCCATCTTCTAGCGAGGCCTTCCTCTTAGCTTCCCGTCGCGGCTCCGGCGCAGGCGCACTGCTCTGCCCTGGTGAGGGCAGAGCAGAGTACTGCAGTACGCAGGCGCTGGACCTCTCTGACCTTTCCCGGCTCCTGCGCACTGCAATACTCTGCTCTGCCCTCACCAGGGCAGAGCAGTGCGCCTGTGCCAGAGCCGCGACGGGAAGCTAAGAAAAGGAGGGCTTCGCTAGAAGATGGGAGGCGCCGGGCCGTGACACCCATCGGACCGGACGGCGGACCGCCCCTGGGTGAGTATAATCTAACTCGTTTTTCTTCTCTTTCAGGTTACATCGGGGGCTTATCTACAGCATTACAGAATGCTGTAAATAAGCCCCTGATGGCGGTGGCTACAGCTGATGGTCGAAAAATGGGGTGACAGATTCCCTTTAAAAGAAATATGTTTAGAGGTATATTACAACTTTGAAAGCTAAAATATAATGTAATGTTTTCCTTTTTTAATTTTTTTTTTATCAAAGTCTAATAAAATAGACATATTCGTTTTTTGCCGTTTCTCATTATTCCTTGCGTTTACGTTTCGTTACAGAGTAATGTAATTCTTTTGCTGGACACCAAAAGTGGAGAGCTTCGGCGTATTGTGCTTTCACAGCAAGACGCAGAAGCTCCAAAAAAATCTTCTTGGTGGGGTAGTAAAGAGGCACAGGTAAGCATTTCCATGTATCTAACAACGTTAACACCATTTTCTGAAATATGGCTTATGTGTTCCCCACAGTTTTAACACCAGTCTAGTTGTTGATTAATCATAAATATGTGATTTCTTTTAGGAAGGTTACAGAATGTGTAGAGAGTTTTCACACAAGAATTGGCTGGTATTCTTCAAGGAAAACAGGTGGGCTTACAATATTAGCCTCACGAATGTCTGTATTCCAATAAATCACAGCAGAATGAAGATTTCATGTTGTTTTACAGTAACTGTATTAATGTCCTGGATGTTCTGGAGGGCACTACACACGCGATATCCGTACCAATCAATCTCAAGTCTGTGTTCTTGGTGGCAGAAGATAAGTGGCTTCTAGTTGAGAATAAGACCAATAAGTAAGTGTATGTTGTTTTCTAAACCAAATGAATAAACTTTAACAGAAAAAGTGAAAATTGGAAAATAATTTGAATTTTTGCAGCTTATACTTTTCTCCAAATAAAATACCACTGCACATTAGTATCTATCAGGAGCAACTGCACAAACCCAATATAATTATATAATGTACAAGGCCAAATACACATATATACTCAAAATATATGTGTGTGTATATTAATAAATATATACAGTACAGACCAAAAGTTTGGACACACCTTCTCATTCAAAGATTTTTCTGTATTTTCATGGCTATGAAAATTGTAGAATCACACTGAAGGCATCAAAACTATGAATTAACACATGTGGAATTATACATTACACTTTACAAAAAAGTGTGAAACAACTGAAAATATGTCTTATATTCTAGGTTCTTCAAAGTAGCCACCTTTTGCTTTGATTACTGCTTTGCACGCAGAAAAGGTGAACGGATGGACACTACATGCCTGGTTCCCACCGTGAAGCATGGAGGAGGAGGTGTGATGGTGTGGGGGTGCTTTGCTGGTGACACTGTTGGGGATTTATTCAAAATTGAAGGCATAGTGAACCAGCATGGCTACCACAGCATCTTGCAGCAGCATGCTATTCCATCCGGTTTGCGTTTAGTTGGACCATCATTTATTTTTCAACAGGACAATGACCCCAAACACACCTCCAGACTGTGTAAGGGCTATTTGACCAAGAAGGAGAGTGTTGGGTTGCTACGCCAGATGACCTGGCCTCCGCAGTCACCAGACCTTAACGCAATAGAGATGGTTTGGGGTGAGCAGGACCGCTCACCGCTTCAATTTTGAATAAATCCCCAACAGTGTCACCAGCAAAGCACCCCCACACCATCACACCACCTCCTCCATGCTTCACGGTGGGAACCAGGCATGTAGAGTCCATCCGTTCACCTGTTCTGCGTGCAAAGCAGTAATCAAAGCAAAAAGTGGCTACTTTGAAGAACCTAGAATATAAGACATATTTTCAGTTGTTTCACACTTTTTTGTAAAGTGTAATGTATAATTCCACATGTGTTAATTCATAGTTTTGATGCCTTCAGTGTGATTCTACAATTTTCATAGTCATGAAAATACAGAAAAATCTTTGAATGAGAAGGTGTGTCCAAACTTTTGGTCTGTACTGTATATATATATATATATATATATATATATATATATATACACACACATACACACACACACAGTTATACACACACAGTCAGTGCTAAATAAATGTCACCAATAAATTTCACTTTTTCTCTAGTGTCCCAAATCCATAGATCCTCCAGTACCACATAATAGCCAGTGAAAGGCACAGTGCTCTAAGTAACAACCACATTGCTGCTAATGAGAGAAAATCCTAGGTAGCTAGTCCTTGGACTCCAATGATAGCAGCATGAGTCTCCAGACCGAACAAGATGCACCGTCCCATGATCCTGTCTCCTCCGTGAAGAGATCAATGAAGTATTGAGTTAAAGCAAAAAATTTCTATTCAAGACCTGTGAGTTCCAGGATAATTTCACTTCTAGAGAACATTTTTGTGATGACTGTGTTTACTAACGATTAGTGATAAGCAAACCCATGGATCTCTGGTCCGGCCGAACTTTTTAAAAATGTTCTGTTTGGGTACCAGTACGGTACCTGAACCCGGAACCCATTCACATGAATGGGGGTCCAGAACACTCGGCGTTTCCTACACTGTTATCTGTGAGACAACATGCGAAACAGTGTCTCTGACCTGCGGTAATATTACATGTTACCTTAAGTCACAGCACTGCGGTTTGCACGCTGTAAAACAGATGACAGCGTGTGGGCAAACAGATGACCGGCTGTAAAAAGGGTTACCACCTGCCAGGCATTGGCTGATGACAGTACTACTACTCTCAACATCATATGCCTGCTCTCGGTCATAGGGAGCAATAGCAAGCGATGCTGTTGAGAGTAGTATTTTCATCAGCCAGCGCATGTGCATTATAATAAAGCTGTCAGTGTGATATAGTGCAGTCAGTGCCTGTGTATTTTACTGTGCAATGTATTTATTGAATAAATAAAAAAAATAAGTGACAAAAAAGGCGTAGGTAGGGTCCCCCGTAATTTTCATAACCAGCTGAGGGCTAATCTTAATATTCTGGAAATGAGCCAATATCCATAAAGGTTCCTAGGCTATTGATATCAGCTCACAACTGTTTACTTAGCCTTTACTGCTTATTATAGGCTAGACCCCCCAAAAATAATTATATGAGGTTACCCCTATACTCAGTAACCAGCAAAGGGTAGACAGAAAGCTGCGGGCTTTTATTAATAGCCCAGGAAAGGGCAATGGATATTGGCCCCCTTTCAGATTAAAAATATCAGCTCTCAGCTACTCCAGAAATAGTGCAGCCATAAGATGTGCCAATTCTGGCTCTAAGCCTTTCTCTTGCCCTGGTGCTGTGGCAAATGGGATAATGTATTTCTCTGATTGATGTCAGCTGTGTAATATGGGGTAATAGGTTTGTGGTTGATGTCAGCCGTTTTATGGCACCCCCATTACTAATCCCATAGTCAAATGTAATAAAAACACAACCATAGAGAAAAGTTTTTTATTTGAAATAAAAAGAAACTGCTACATCTGGATTGCATGGCTGAGCGGTAGCTTTATGCGACGGCTCAGCCGTGAATCCAGGAGAAGCTGAGCCTAAGAACTCCGCTGCAGCGCCAAATACTGATGACAATAAGGTGAGTGGAGTACATAGTCGATGAACTCCGGTGACCTCACTGTCATCAGCGGTCATGAGAAAGTTCTCACACTGCTAGCGCTGATCTCACTGAGGTCACTGGAGTTCTTCGACTATGAACTCCACTCATCTTGTTGACATCATCGCTTGTCACTGCAGCTGAGTTCCCAGCTTTATCTCAGTGTCTTTTGGATTCACGGCTGAGCAGTCCATCATGCCACCGCTCAGCCATGCAATCCAGATGTAGTTTAGTGAGACAAATGGATTATTGTCAGACAAGTGAGGAATATGGTTGTTTTTTATTTTTAATTATTGTAAATAAGTGGGTAACAGGTAACAGAGGGGACGGTTTTTTTTATTTCAAATAAAGGACTTTATTCTGTCTGTTTTACAATATGACTATGGGGTTAGTAATGGGGGCTTTTCAGGTTTACCTATCCCTACTTAACAATAGGTGGAAATGTAACAAATGCAATATGAGACAAAGCTTTTATTGCTACTGGATTCGTAAACTGCAATGTAGGTCACAAACTATTCTATATTTGGGATATATAATGTCCATCTTCCTATTCGGAAATCTGCAGGAAATTTCTTCTGACTACACCTTTGCACATGGACGCTGAGGACACTGGAGTTTGCCAATTGCATGCCCTTGAAGAGGAAGCAGCAAGTGCTGGTTTTGGAGTGACTGCAGGTATTTAATGCAGCAGTAAATACTGTGCGCCGTATAAAAACTAAAGTGTGTGAAGTATTCTGTTTGGATTACTTTACCTATTGTTTGGTTGTGAAATTTCCTAAAGGCAAGTAACTTATAGGACATGTTTGCACTTGGTCATTGCTACATTTAATATATTGTGGTTTAGTATTTACAGTGCCTACAAGTAGTATTCAACCCCCCTGCAGATTTAGCTGGTTTGATAAGATGCAAATAAGTTAGAGCCTTCAAACTGCAAACGAGAGTAGGATTTATTAACAGAAGCATAAATCTTACAAAACAAAAAGTTATGTTGCTCAGTTGAATTGTAATAAATTTTATACATAAAAGTGTGGGTCAATTATTATACAACCCCTAAGTTTAATATTTTGTGGAATAACCCTTGTTTGCAATTACAGCTAATAATCGTCTTTTATAAGACCTGATCAGGCTGGCACAGGTCTGTGGAGTTATCTTGGCCCACTCCTCCATGCAGATCTTCTCCAAGTTATCTAGGTTCTTTGGGTGTCTCATGTGGACTTTAATCTTGAGCTCCTTCCACAAGTTTTCAATTGGGTTAAGGTCAGGAGACTGACTAGGCCACTCCAACACCTTGACTTTTTCCCTCTTGAACCAGGCCTTGGTTTTCTTGGCTGTGTGCTTTGGGTCGTTGTCTTGTTGGAAGATGAAATTACGACCCATCTTAAGATCCTTGATGGAGGAGCGGAGGTTCTTGGCCAAAATCTCCAGGTAGGCCGTGCTATCCATCCTCCCATGGATGCGGACCAGATGGCCAGGCCCCTTGGCTGAGAAACAGCCCCACAGCATGATGCTGCCACCACCGTGCTTGACTGTAGGGATGGTATTCTTGGGGTCGTATGCAGTGCCATCCATTCTCCAAACGTCACGTGTGTGGTTGGCACCAAAGATCTCGATCTTGGTCTCATCAGACCATAGAACCTTGAACCAGTCTGTCTCAGAGTCCTCCAAGTGATCATGAGCAAACTGTAGACGAGCCTTGACATGACGCTTTGAAAGTAAAGGTACCTTACGGGCTCGTCTGGAACGGCGACCATTGCGGTGGAGTACGTTACTTAGGGTATTGACTGAAACCAATGTCCCCACTGCCATGAGATCTTCCCGGAGCTCCTTCCTTGTTGTCCTTGGGTTAGCCTTGACTCTTCGGACAAGCCTGGCCTCGGCACGGGAGGAAACTTTCAAAGGCTGTCCAGTGTTGTGAATGGACTTGAAATGAGTTCTGAGCAGAGGCTCCCTCTGGTGGTTACAAGCGGTACTGGACTGTCCAGTGAAGATTGTGAGGATTGGGAATCAGGTGTTACTGACTGGTCTTATTTAAGGGAGTCCCTTCCCATCAGGGTTGCCGGTGATCAATTGTTCTGGTCTCAATCCTTGATTCCTGTTTCCTTTGTAGCCTGCTGTGTCGTGTCTGCATCTCCTGCTAACAGATAAGACATTTTCTTCTTTTAGTTTTTGTGCTTGATTTTTGCATTTTGTCCTGCACTTCTGTGGGGGCCTTCAGGGTCCCCTCCGGGGGCTTTTGCCCTCTCAGTTTAGTTCAGCCACAGATGTTTTGTACATTTGCTTTTTCCAGTTTTTCAGTGGCTGCTGTTTTGATTTTGTTACACCAGAGAACTAATTTAGGTGGTAGAGGTCGTGTGATCTCAGGTGTTTTTGAAATTAGTAGAGTTGGTGCTTTTCAGGGTTTTTTGGGATTGCAGTAAGTTCCCTTCCTATCCTTTTCTATTTTGATAGTTTGGGCCCCAACGTTTGCTCATACTATTTTCTGTCTGTGTCAGTATTTCTTCTTGTCTAACCGCCATTACATGTTTGGGGGCTTTCTATGTTCTTTGGGGATCTGCTCCGGGGCAGATAGCTTTCACCTTTCTATCTTTAGGTATAGTTAGTTTCTCAGGCTGTGACGAGGCGTCTAGGACCAACGTAGGAACGCTCCACGGCTGCCTCTAGTTGTGGTGGTTAGTCAGGGTACTGCAATCTCATAGATTCCAACTGCTCTGGTGTATTGCCTTTTTTACCTGCACTCCTCAGCTACCAAATCATAACAGTATCACCGGCCAATACTGAAAATTATATGGTACTCACAGAAGGGAAAAATATTGTGAAAGAAAAAAAAAGGGTTGTCAGAGTTGTCAGAGATATTTTTCTGTTTGTTGCATTTTTTTTTTTCCCTCTGTATCTCTGGGTGCTGGGGAGGATTTTTTCTCTCAATGGAGTTTGCACAGTTGTCTGGCCGTGTGGATCAGCTTGCCACTGAGGTTCGGAGTATTGCTACCTATCTTGCTAGGTTGCCTGTTGTGGAACCTAGGATTCCCATGCCAGATTTGTTTTTGGGGGATCGAGCCAAGTTTCTGAATTTCAAAAATAATTGTAAATTGTTTTTTGCCTTAAAATCTAAGTCCTCAGGGAACGCAGCGCAGCAGGTTCAAATTGTCATCTCTCTCCTGCGCGGCGATCCTCAGGATTGGGCTTTTTCCCTGACACCTGGGAATCCTGTTTTGAGTGATGTTGATGCATTTTTTCAGGCCTTGGGGTTATTGTACGATGAGCCTAATGTCACTGATCAAGCTGAAAAAGCCTTGTTGGCATTAAATCAGGGGCTTGATGACGCTGAGTTATACTGTCAGAGATTCCGCATTTGGGCAGTCCTGACCAAATGGAATGACGACGCTTTGGCAGCCCTTTTTCGGAAGGGTCTGTCAGATAATGTAAAGGATGTTATGGTGGGATTCCCTGTCCCCTCTGGTCTCAATAATTCTATGTCATTAGCGATTCAAATTGACAGACGTTTGCGTGAGCGGAGAAGTATGCGTGGAATAGTGTTGCCTTGTGAACCTGCTTCTGAACCCATGCAGTGTGATAGAGTGGTTTCTGGGGCACAGCGTCATGAGTTTCGAAAGCGCAATGGGTTATGTTTCTACTGTGGTGATGCCTCTCATGCTATTTCAGTCTGCCCTAAGCGGGGAAGACGTTTTGCACGCTCAGTTGTCTTGGGTAGTGTTCAGACTAAGTTTTTATTAACTGTTACTCTGATATGCTCTCTGTCCACATTTTCTGCTCAGGCTTTCGTTGATTCGGGAGCAGCTATTAACCTGATGGATTTTGATTTTGCTAAACGTTGCGGGTTTCCCTTGATACCCCTACAGAAGTCTATTCCCCTACTGGGGATCGATTCTACCCCTTTGGCTGAGAATAAACCTCAGTTCTCTACTCAGGTGATAATGAGGGTTGAACCTGATCATCAGGAGAGCTGCAAATTTTTGGTTCTGTATAATCTGCATGACATTATCGTACTGGGTTTCCCTTGGTTACAGTCTCATAATCCTGTTTTGGATTGGAAATCTGTGTCTGTAACCAGTTGGGGCTGCCAATGTGTTAATACCAACACTCCTGTTTTTTCTGCCTCCCCCCAGGCTCAGGATGTTCCTGACTTTTTGATTGATTTTTCTGATGTGTTTAGCGAAAGTAAATCTGCATCCTTGCCTCCCCATAGGAGCTATGACTGCGCTATTGAATTAGTGCCTGGTAGTAAATTCCCTAAAGGTCTCCTTTTTAACTTCTCTGTACCTGAACATGACGCTATGCGGTCTTATATCAAGGAGTCATTGGAGAAGGGTCATATCAGACCATCCTCTTCACCCTTAGGTGCCGGTTTTTTCTTTGTGGCCAAAAAGGATGGTTCATTAAGGCCGTGTATTGATTATCGTCTTTTGAACAATATTACTGTGAAATATCAATATCCGTTACCCTTGATTTCTGACCTGTTTTCCAGGGTGAAAACGCTACTTGGTTTACCAAGCTTGACCTCAGGTGGGCATATAACCTTATTCGCATTAAGCACTGGGATGAATGGAAGACGGCATTTAACACCCCTGAGGGGCATTTTGAGTACCTTGTGATGCCCTTTGGGCTCACTAATGCTCCTTCTGTCTTCCAGTCCTTCATGAATGACATTTTCAGGGATTTTGTGGATAAATTTCTGATTGTTTATTTGGATGGTATCTTGATTTTTTCTAATGACTGGGACTCTCATGTGAAGCATGTTCGAACTGTGTTCCAGATTTTGAGAGAGAATGCTCTGTATGTGAAGGGATCAAAGTGTCTTTTTGGCGTACAGAGGATCTCATTTTTGGGATTCATTTTGTCCCCATCTGTTATTGAAATGGACCCGGTCAAGGTTCAGGCCATCTGTGATTGGGTCCAACCTACTTCATTAAAGGCTCTTCAAAGATTTTTGGGTTTTGCCAATTTTTATCGTAAATTTATTGGTAATTTCTCGGTTATTGTTAAACCATTAACTGATTTGACCAAAAAGGGTTCTGATGTGGTGAATTGGCCTCCTGAGGCAGTCTCTGCATTTCAGGAACTTAAGCAGAGATTCACTTCTGCTCCTGTTCTACGGCAGCCTGATGTTTCTCTGCCATTTCAGGTGGAGGTTGATGCCTCTGAAATTGGGGCAGGTGCCGTTTTGTCCCAAAGAGATCCAGAGACCTCTAAAAGTAACCCTTGTGCCTTTTTCTCTCGAAAATTTTCTCCTACTGAACGTAATTATGACGTGGGTAATCGGGAGTTATTGGCCATGAAGTGGGCTTTTGAAGAGTGGAGACATTGGCTGGAGGGAGCCAAACATCAGGTGGTGGTCCTTACGGACCATAAGAATCTGGTTTATCTGGAATCTGCCAAGCGACTTAATCCTAGACAGGCCAGGTGGGCCTTGTTTTTCACACGTTTTAATTTTGTGGTTTCCTTTCTTCCTGGCACTAAGAATGTTAAGGCGGATGCCCTCTCGAGGAGTTTCCTTGCGGACTCTCCTGAGGTATCTGATCCTTCTGTTATTTTGAAAGAAGGTGTAGTTCTTTCCGCCATCTCGCCCAATTTGAGACTGGCTCTGGAGGGGTGTCAGGAGGATAGGCCCGAGCGCTGCCCTGTTGGGAAATTGTTTGTCCCGGACCAGTGGAAAAAGAGTGTGATGTCTGAGATTCATTGTTCCGCGTTGGCCGGTCAACCCGGAATTTTTGGTACCAGAGACTTGGTTAGTCGGTCCTTTTGGTGGCCTACCTTGTCTCGTGATGTCAGGGAATTTGTGCAGTCCTGTGGGACTTGCTCTCGCTCCAAGCCTTGCTCTCGCTCTAGTGGTTTGTTGATGCCATTGCCTGTGCCCAAGAGACCATGGACCCATATCTCTATGGATTTAATTTCCGATCTCCCTGTTTCTCAGAGAATGACTGTCATCTGGGTGATTTGTGATAGGTTTTCCAAGATGATACATCTTGTGCCATTACCTAAGTTGCCTTCCTCCTCTGAATTGGTGCCTTTGTTCCTTCAGCACGTGGTTCGTTTACACGGCATTCCTGAGAACATTGTGTCTGACAGAGGAGTCCAGTTTGTTTCCAGATTTTGGAGGACCTTTTGTTCTAAGCTTGGTGTTCAGTTGTCTTTGTTCAGTTGTCTTTCTCCTCGGCGTTTCATCCTCAGACCAATGGTCAAACTGAGAGAACAAACCAGACATTGGAGACTTATCTAAGATGCTTTGTGTCTGCTGATCAGGATGACTGGGTCTCTTTTTTGCCTTTGGCTGAGTTTGCTCTTAATAATAGGGCTAGCTCTGCCACTTTGATGTCGCCATTTTTCTGTAATTCTGGGTTTCACCCTCGATTTTCTTCAGGACAGACGGAGGCTTCTGCCTGTCCAGGTGTTGACTCTGTTGTGGAGCGTATGCAACAGATTTGGGACCAGGTAGTGGAGAGGTTGTCCCTCTCTCAGGAGAGGGCCCAGCGGTTTGCTAACCGGCATAGGACTGATGGTCCTCGGTTTAAAGTGGGGGACTTGGTCTGGTTGTCCTCAAAAAATATTCCTATGAGAGTGGCATCTCCTAAATTTAAGCCTAGGTTCATTGGACCTTATAAGATCATGGAGATTCTTAATCCTGTTTCTATTCGTTTGCTTCTTCCAGGGACATTTAAGATCCATAACGTGTTCCACAAGTCCTTGTTGAAGAGGTTTATTGAGCCAGTGGTTCCTACTGCTTTGCCTCCTGACCCTGTTCTGGTTGAGGGCAATATGGAGTTTGTGGTTGAGAAAATATTGAATTCTCGTTTTTCTAGACGGAAACTCCAGTATTTTGTTAAGTGGAGAGGTTATGGTCAGGAAGACAATTCTTGGGTGTTTGCTTCGGACATCCATGCTAGGAGACTCATCCGTGCGTATCATAGAACTCATCCTGACCGACCTGGTTGCTCAAGTGAGGGTTCGGTGACCCCTCCTCAAGGGGGGGGTATTGTTGTGAATGGACTTGAAATGAGTTCTGAGCAGAGGCTCCCTCTGGTGGTTACAAGCGGTACTGGACTGTCCAGTGAAGATTGTGAGGATTGGGAATCAGGTGTTACTGACTGGTCTTATTTAAGGGAGTCGCCTTCCCATCAGGGTTGCCGGTGATCAATTGTTCTGGTCTCAATCCTTGATTCCTGTTTCCTTTGTAGCCTGCTGTGTCGTGTCTGCATCTCCTGCTAACAGATAAGACATTTTCTTCTTTTAGTTTTTGTGCTTGATTTTTGCATTTTGTCCTGCACTTCTGTGGGGGCCTTCAGGGTCCCCTCCGGGGGCTTTTACCCTCTCAGTTTAGTTCAGCCACTGATGTTTTGTACATTTGCTTTTTCCAGTTTTTCAGTGGCTGCTGTTTTGATTTTGTTACACCAGAGAACTAATTTAGGTGGTAGAGGTCGTGTGATCTCAGGTGTTTTTGAAATTAGTAGAGTTGGTGCTTTTCAGGGTTTTTTGGGATTGCAGTAAGTTCCCTTCCTATCCTTTTGTAATGTATGGTGTACAGTTCCTATAGCGTCTTGTGCTTGGGTGCGAGGAAAACACAGGAGACACAGGTTTGATATAGAAGGACTTGTATTACTTCATACAAGTGGCAAAAAGGGTCACACAGTTTGCAGGTACAGAAGCAGGAGACACAGCAGGCCAGAGTAACTTAAGCTCAGCAATAACTCTCCACAACAGGTTCAGGATCTCTTCTCTGTTACCGTAATTCCATGCAAACGTGGATTTATCAAATAGCAGGTTTCCAGAGTCCACAAGTGTTCCAAAGTTCCTCAGTAGGAAATAGCTGGAGTACAAAGTCCAAGGTTTCCAGGAGTCAGGTCACAGGCTCACTGCAGGCTTGATTCTGAAGCACTGATTGTTCAGCTGAGGCTGCTTAAGAAGCAAGAGGGAGAGAATCAGGGCGGGAACATGAAAGCTGGAAACTCCATATTGACTGAGGGCAAGATAGCTGCAGCAAGACAGAAAGCAAAATGGCCGACGGAAAAAACTGAGTTTCAAGAAACATGTACAAAGAACCTTACATTACTCCCCCCTTAGGGACAACCTCCGGATGACCTCAGACCAGGCTTGTCTGGGTACCTCTGATGAAACTGGCGGAGCAAGCGAGGAGCATTAACGTTATCGACTGGTTCCCATGAGTTGTCCTCCACTGGGTAGCCCTGCCATTTAATCAAATATTGTAACTGATTTCTGTACAACCTGGAATCTAGAATCCTTTCCACCACAAATTCTTCCTGACCATCGACTAGCACTGGGTCAGGGCAAGGAGAAGAACGTCCAGGAAACGTATTGGGTGTTGCAGCCTTTAGTAGGGATACATGAAAGACAGGGTGGATTCTCATAGTTCTGGGCAGTTGAAGACGACAAGCAACGGCACTTATAATTTTACTGATTTTATAGGGTCCAATGTACTTATGTCCCAACTTAGACGATGGAATCCTTAACTTAAGATTTCTGGTTGACAGCCAGACCAAGTCTCCTACCTTGAAAGCTGGTGCAGGTTTACGAAATTTATCTGCTGCTTTCTTGTACCTTTCCTGAGCCAATTCCAGATTTTCCTTTAGAAGATCCATATTCTTTTGTAAAGACGTGATTCTTTCAGCCACTGCTGGCAAGGGCGTTTCTATGGGAAATCGAGGATGAATGTTAGGATGATAACCTAGATTGGAGTAAAAAGGAGACTGCTTGGTGGAGGCGCTCTGAGAGTTATTATAAGAGAACTCAGCCAGTGGAAGTAGATCCACCCAATCATCTTGTAGGTGGCAGATAAAACAGCGGAGATACTGCTCCAGGGTCTGATTGGTTCGTTCTGTCTGTCCATTAGTCTGGGGATGAAAAGCAGAAGAAAGGTTTACTTTAATGTCCAATGCGGCACAGAAATTTTGCCAAAACCTTGAAGTGAATTGCACCCCTCGATCCGAAATGACCTCATCCGGTACTCCATGTAAGCGAAACACATTCTTAATCATCAAATCTGATGTCTGTTTTGCAGTGGGTAAGCCGACACAAGGGATAAAATGAGCTGCCTTTGTTAAACGATCAACCACCACTAGAATGGTGTTCTTCCCTTGAGAGGTTGGTAACTCCACAATGAAGTCCATAGAAATGGATCCCCACGGGCGGGACGGGGTGGGAAGGGGTTGCAACAGACCAGTTGGTGAGGAGCGAGGTGTTTTGCATCTTGCACAGACTTCACATGAAGTGACATAGTTTAAAACATCTTTCCTGTAAGTGGGCCAACAAAAGAAACGAGAAAGAAATTCCTGTGTCTTTAGAATTCCTCTATGCCCAGCTATCTTGGAATCGTGGATGAGTTGCAATACTCTCAATCTGACTGTTTCAGGTATATACAGACGTTGTCCCTGAATCCACACACCATTCTTAAAGACAAGACTTACGTCCCTTGGGGGTTGTGCCAACAAGGAATCCGCATGGTATGCTTCCTTGATGTCCTTAAGTAGGTCTTGATTATGAATCACTCCCAGGAATCTAGAGTCAGGAAGAATAGTCTTAGGAGGAGTAAGTGGACGGGTCTCTGCTGAATGAATCCTAGAGAGTGCATCAGCCTTTCCATTGCGCGATCCTGGCCTATAAGAAATTACAAAATTAAATTGGTTTAGGAAAAGATTCCAGCGAGCCTGGCGAGGAGTCAGGCACTTAGCCGACCTGATAAATTCAAGGTTACGATGGTCTGTCAGGACGACTATTTGCTGTACAGCTCCCTGAAGAAGGTGTCTCCATTCTTTGAAGGCGGCAATAATGGCCAACAACTCTCTATTGCCCACATCGTAGTTCCTCTCAGCCGAAGACAACTGCTGGGAAAAGAAGGCACAGGGATGCAAGACATTCTTCTCACCTGTTCTCTGAGAGAGTATAGCTCCAACGGCACAGTCTGAAGCATCCACCTCTATTATGAAGGCAAGTTCGGGGTTGGGATGTACTAAGATAGGTGCGGTGGTAAATTTATCCTTTAGACGGGAAAATGCTTCCTGGGCTTGGGGGTCCAGGAGAACCTAGACTCTTTCCGGGTAAGTTGGGTGATAGGTGACACTACCTCAGAGAAATTCCTAATGAAATGTCTATAGAAGTTGGCAAACCCGATGAAGCGCTGCACCTCCTTAACATTTCTAGTGGCTGGGGCGGTACTCAGACCAAAAGGCATAACTAGATATTCAAAGTGTCCATAGCGTGACCTGAATGCAGTCTTCCATTCATCCCCAGGTCTAATACGGACCAAGTTATAGGCCCCATGGAGATCCAGTTTAGAGAAAATTTTGGCATGCCGCACTCTCTCCAACAATTCAGGGATTAAAGGCAATGGATAATGGTTTCTAATAGTAACCTTATTGAGTTCCCTATAGTCTACGCAGGGTCTCAGAGATCCATCTTTCTTCTTCACAAAGAAGATGGGTGCACCTGCAGGAGATGAAGAGGGGCGTATGAAGCCCTTGGCTAGATTTTCGTCTATGTAATCCTTTAAAGCCTTTAGCTCGGCCCCGCTAGGGGGTAGATCTTACCAAAAGGTATCTCTGCTCCAGGCAATAATTCAATTGGACAATCATATGGACGGTGAGGGGGAAGCTGGTCAGCGTTCTTCTTGTCACATAAATCCACATAGTCCTGGTATACAGCTGGTAGTTCAGGGACTGACATGGTTCCTTTAGGAACAGAGCAAGCTGAAACTTCTGGACTCATCTGTTTCTCTGGAAAGTGTAATTCCTTGGTCTCCCAGTTAATGGTAGGGTTCTGAGCCTGCAGCCATGGTAGCCCTAGAATAATGGGAAAGTGGGGAGAAGAGATAAGCATAAAGGACAGTTTCTCTTGATGATCTTTACCTATAAGGACCCTCAAAGGCTCCGTTTCCTGATCCACTGGTCCAGAGGTCAGCAGGGAGCCATCCACAGTCTCCATCTGTACTGGAGTAGCCTTCTTCACTGAACGTATCCCCTGTTTCAGAGCAAAGGAGATATCCATAAAATTTCCACTTGCCCCTGAGTCGATCATAGCAGAGCTAGACACCCAGACTGAGTCAACCCAGAGTTTGATGGAAAGGAAGCAATGAGAATTGTTTCTTTTACAACTCAGCTGGGACACCGCTGAGGAAACTTGAAAAATTGCAGCGTTTACACAGTCATCGTCCTCAGAAGTGACGGAGTTTAAGTCCGAGAAATCAATATTTGTTGCCGCAGATCTCTCTGGAGCCTGAGGCTCGGACCTGACAGATCTCCTCTCGCAACACTCACAGTGAATGACTGCTGCAGTAGTCTTACGAGAACGGCTGGGACAGTTTATAATGAAGTGCCCTGACTTACCACAGTAGAAACATAGATTTTCCTTTAAACGATGTTCTTTGCGTGCATCACTAACCCGTCTTTGTAAAGAGTCCACCTGCATGGGTTCAGGTTCAGGTTCCCGTGTGATCCTACTCAAAGGTTCCTTAGCTGGGGAGGAAGGTAGGAAAAGGTTAGTGCGATTACTTTCGAACCATCTCTCTTGCCTGCGTTCAGTCAGACGAGCATCAATACGGATGCAGTAGTTAATAAAGTCACCTAACGCAGTGGGAGGGTCGGCACGAGCAAGTTCATCCTTAATCAGTGGAGACAACCCTTTTCGAAAAATAGATTTTTTGGCGGAACTGTCCCAAGTGGTATCGAGGGCCCATCTCCTGAAATCCAAGGCATATTCGGCTACTGAGCGCTTACCTTGGCGCAAAGTTAACATGACTGCTTCAGCTGTTGCACCTCGATTGGGGTCATCAAACACCTGCCCCATGGCTGAAATGAAAGCATCAAGATGATCCAAACATTCATCCTCAGTCTCAATCAGAGGGTTTGCCCACATCAAAGCCTTGTTGGTAAGGAACATGATTATAGTAAGCACTTTAGATCGTTCAGTGGGAAATTGTGAAGCATGTGCAGAAAAAAAAAGATTGCATTGGTTAATAAATCCCCTGAATTTCTCACGTTCACCGCCAAAATGAAAAGGGGGTAACTTGGGAATCCCAGAACTCGGGTTATGGCAGGAGCCTGGACTCGTTCCTCTAGAACCTCAATCCTGGCTCGTAAATCCTGAGTAGTTTGTCCAAACACTTGCAAATTGTGATTAGTGAGGTCCTGTAGGTTTGCAAAACGGGTCTTTATAGTCTGTATATCTGCAAGGATTGTATCAGTCACTCCGCAAAGCTCCTTTATGCGAGCCTCCATCTTCCAGATCTTTTAAGACAGGAGTACTGGAAGGAGAAGAGAAAAAAAAAAAACAATAGTGTTTACCTGTGGTAACACTCCAGAGTAACATTTAAGGGAATGCGCTCACCTGGAATGGTTGTGAGAAGTCACAACCACTGTCATCACATAAGGTATTAAACGGACATCTGATATCCACAGTCACAGCAGACACAGCCTTCCCAGACCCAGCAGACACTAACGTTTGGCTTCAGAATCTTGTAATGTATGGTGTACAGTTCCTATAGCGTCTTGTGCTTGGGTGCGAGGAAAACAAGGAGACACAGGTTTGATATAGAAGGACTTGTATTACTTCATACAAGTGACAAAAAGGGTCATACAGTTTGCAGGTACAGAAGCAGGAGACACAGCAGGCCAGAGTAACTTAAGCTCAGCAATAACTCTCCACAACAGGTTCAGGATCTCTTCTCTGTTACCGTAATTCCATGCAAACGTGGATTTATCAAATAGCATGTTTCCAGAGTCCACAAGTGTTCCAAAGTTCCTCAGTAGGAAATAGCTGGAGTACAAAGTCCAAGGTTTCCAGGAGTCAGGTCACAGGCTCACTGCAGGCTTGATTCTGAAGCACTGATTGTTCAGCTGAGGCTGCTTAAGAAGCAAGAGGGAGAGAATCAGGGCGGGAACATGAAAGCTGGAAACTCCATATTGACTGAGGGCAAGATAGCTGCAGCAAGACAGAAAGCAAAATGGCCGACGGAAAAACTGAGTTTCAAGAAACATGTACAAAGAACCTTACACCTTTTCTATTTTGATAGTTTGGGCCCCAACGTTTGCTCATACTATTTTCTGTCTGTGTCAGTATTTCTTCTTGTCTAACCGCCATTACATGTTTGGGGGCTTTCTATGTTCTTTGGGGATCTGCTCCGGGCAGATAGCTTTCACCTTTCTATCTTTAGGTATAGTTAGTTTCTCAGGCTGTGACGAGGCGTCTAGGACCAACGTAGGAACGCTCCACGGCTGCCTCTAGTTGTGGTGGTTAGTCAGGGTACTGCAATCTCATAGATTCCAACTGCTCTGGTGTATTGCCTTTTTTACCTGCACTCCTCAGCTACCAAATCATAACAGTCCAGGCCGTGGAAGGCTAACAGTAGTTCCATAAGCCTTCCACTTACGGATGATGCTCCCAACAGTGGAGACAGGTAGGGCCAACTCCTTGGAAAGGGTTTTGTACCCCTTGCCAGCCTTGTGACCCTCCACGATCTTGTCTCTGATGGCCTTGGAATGCTCCTTTGTCTTTCCCATGTTGACCATGTATGAGTGCTATTCACAAGTTTGGGGAGGGTCTTAAATAGTCAGAAAAGGCTGGCAAAAGAGATCATTAATCCACACATGTGCAGCTCATTATTCTTGGTGCCTGAACTACTTCTTAATACTTTAGGGGGACCAAACAGAATTCTTGTGGTTTGAGGGGTTGAATAATCAATGACACTCTGAATTAACTTTTTGGCTAAGTGCACACGATCAGGAATAATTGCGTTTTTTTCGCGGTTTTTCCGCGGTTTTCCGCGGTAAAAACGCGATAAAAACGCAAGCATTAAGCATCCTATACATGTTAATTGATTCCGCATGTTTTGGCCACATGTTGCGTTTTTTTCCGCGAAAAAAACGCTTCGCGGAAAAAATAGCAACATGTTCATTAATTTTGCGGAATGTAAGCGGTTCATGTGCGGTGGTACCCAGGGTCTGGAGGAGAGGAGACTCTCCTCCAGGCCCTGGGTACCATATCCCTGGTAAAACAATAATTAAAATAAAAAATAATGATATTCTCACCTTCCGGCGGCCCCCGCAGCCTTCCCGCGGCCCCCGCAGCCTTCCCGCCTTCAGCGATGCTCCCGGCAACTTCCGGTCCCAGGAGTGCTTTGCGAGAATCACCCAGATGGCATAGCGGTCTCGCGAGATGTACGTCATCGGTGTGATTTGTCGCAAAGCACTCCTGGGACCGGAGTTGCCGGAGCGTCACTGAGAGGCGGGAAGGCTGCGGGGGCCGCCGGAAGGTGAGAATATCATTATTTATTATTTTTTTTATTATTTTTACATTAGATCTTTTTACTATTGATGCGGCATAGGCGGCATCAATAGTAAAAAGTTGGTCACACGTGTCAAACACTATGTGTGACTCGTGTGACCAACCTGTCAATCAGTTTTCCAAGCGATGCTACAGATCGCTAGGAAAACGCTAGCATTCTGCAAGCTAATTACGCTTGCAAAACGCTATTATTCTGGCGGGAATCAGCATAAAAAAAAGTGCGTATTTCCTGCGGGAGAAGTGCGGGATTGCCGCGGAAATTTCCGCGGCAATTCCGCAACGTGTGAACTTAGCCTTAACGTTTTTAAAAAAAAAAAAAAAAATTAAAACAAAAATTTTTGCTGCAGTGCATTTCCCACTTCCAGGCTGATCTACAGTACAAATGTCACAATGCCAAGTTAATTCCGCATGTGTCAACCAGCTAAATCTGCAGGGGGTTGAATACTACTTGTAGGCACTGTATATGTGATGTAGGGTCCAAATAGTGCACTAAATAATAATAAGCAGGAGATGAATGAACTGAGTTTACCTCCTTTTTGTCCAGGTTTGGAGCCCAGCAATCTACAAGTCATTTCCAGTGATCAGCTGCCTCCTGAGAACCTGAGTGCAGCGATTAGCCAGAAGATCACCTCTCCTAATAGGATATTTTCGGATGAAAATCACTATGCCTCAATAGTAGTAGGATTTCCTGACCTAATGGTAAGAGCTATGAAAGTCAAGTTGGCTCAAACCAGTACATTCTACATTTGAATGTGATGCTATTATTGCGTCATTTGCAGTCCACTCTGCAGGCAGCAAGTTATACAGGGAATGGACTGGTTTGTTCCCATAAATGCCATACATGTCCATGGAAAGAATTCTGAAAAGGCAAAGCCAACTCTGCATTGTGGAGTATATGCTCTTTATACAGCATACTTAATTGACATGCCATATGTGTCTGCGTAGTTAATAGACATTACAGAACCATATTACTCTTTTAAGTACTAAGGGAGAAGCGCTACCCGACAATGATTATTTTTAGACCAATCATCAGCTGTTAGCATGGTGGCTCAGTGGTTAGCACTGCAGCCTTGCAGCGCTGGGGTCCTGGGTTCAAATCCCACCAAGGACGACATCTGCAAGGATTTTGTATGTTCTCCCCGTGTTTGTGTGGGTTTCCTCCAGGTTCTCCGGTTTACTCCCACATTCCAAAGACATACTGATAGGGAATGTAGATTGTGAGCCCCATCGGGGACAGTGATGATAATGTGTGCAAACTGTAAAGCGCTGCGGAATATGTTAGCACTATATAAAAATAAAGATTATTATTACTATAGTCAAGGAGATTTTCAGAATTGCGATCTAGCGGCTATGTTGGAAGTCCATAGTCCCCAAACCAGAGCCCTGCGAACCTCTTCCTACCTGCTGAGATCCATGGCTCTTTTTCTGATTATTAGGCCTGGCGTGATGTCAAACAGGCATCATGCTGCAATGATGATGACTTTCTGGCCATGCTAATTAGAAGGCGGAGGTTTGCCAGCCTTTGGTCTGGCATCTATGGATTACAGACATGGCCTCTGGACCATGCTTCTTTGAGTCTCATCTCTAGAAGACAACTATTACTGCCCTTGGTTCCATAAATAGCGCTTATTATACACAAAATGAATTATATTATTATACACAAAATTTACTGTATTCTAATTTTTTGTATAATATATTCGCACCATATTGCCTATACATTTAAAATCTGTTTTTTTATATAAAAAAAAAATCTCCTTTGTAAGGTGGAAATAATAGTGCAGTGAATCTGGATTATTTCCAGATATATCTTTTCAGCTGCAGAATGGAAGGGAGGGAGACACAGGAATTCATTACTGATGGGTAGGCGGAGCCCCAGATCAGGATGACACCTCAGATCAAAAGCGTGTTGACTGGCTGGCTCCTCCAGCTCGGGCTCCTCCTACTCAGCTCCTTCAGTCTAAGATTTGAGGTCTCAGAGGATGGTCGCTGCTAATGCAGCTCCTCAGAAGATTTTATTATTTTATATTCGGACAGGAGACTTGGATCACCAGTTGGTCTAGAGGTCTCAGGGGTACCAGCGCTGCTGTACCCCAACCTCTCCCTTGGCGGATCTGTATTTACTCAATAGTCCCTGCAGAATCCTTGCCGGCCCTGGGGGATGAGGAGAGCTTCCCTGGCGGGACGCAAACCACACGTGCGGTCACTGCGTTCCTCGCCCTGGGGGGAAGCATGGCACAGCGCCAGAAACCCCTGAGGGTCCCTGTGGCGCTTTGGCTGGTGAGTACTCCACACAAATTTTTTATTATTATTATGTGTGAGTGCTTTAGCGTCTGAGTGAGCAGCGCTATTACTTGTATGTCAGTATGCTTCAGCGCTGCTGTGACAGCGCTGTTACAAGTGGATGTGGTGATTTTTTTGTCCGCAGGCTGATAGCTGCAGGACAGAGAGGGAGCAGGAGCGGGGGAGTTCGCGCTCATTATTTGAGCTAGCAGGGGGCGTGGCCTAACGATTCCCGGTCTTCTGAGCAGGAAGACGCGCGCTCTGGCGTTTCTCCTGCGACTCCCCCACTGTGGCGGCCATTACACAGGCTCCTGGGCTCCTCAGACCGCTCCTCTCCTCATAAGACACCACGGCCAGCTGGGTGAGTGCTGATTCCTCACCCCGCAGCGCAGCGATCGCTATCCTGCAGCTGCAGTCTCATTAGAGACATAAAATTGGCTGGGACTCACACTTCATATATATATTGTGGTGAGTTTGCAATATTAACCCCTCTGAGGGTTATTTCTACCAGCTAAATTTTTTGACTGAATACCGCTGGGGTAACCCTGCCTGGTGGAGCGTTAACCCTTCAGCGTTTAAAAAAAAAAAAAAAAAAAAACCGCATAGTTTTTGCTGGTATTACCGCTTTGACCTGCTCATACAGGTGAGACATGTCTGAACAGAGTTCAGATGCCGCGGACCACGTCCCAGTGCCATTACGGCAATCAGATACGCAGATCTCCACAGCGTCTAGCGCTGCGGTCGACAGCGGTGAAAAATTGGACGATATCGCTCGATCGATCAACAACTTGTCTGACCTTTTAGGTCAATATGTGTCTGCTAATTCCTCTCAGAGGAAGCGACGCAGGCCGTTACCGGCCTCTACACGGAGCGAGTCAGATGTATCTGATATTGGGCAGAGTTCCCCTTTAAATTCGGATGGAGAAATATCCGATTCAGATGCGGACGAGCAGCAGGGGCGTTCCTCTATGGCGAAGCGTACGGAGGCATTAATTGAAGCCATGAGAGATATATTACAGTTACCGGAGGAGGTAACTAGTCGTCCTGGTAAATCAGCACGCATGTTCCAGGAGTCCCGTGCTTCGCGTACAACATTGCCAGCTCTGGATGAGCTTAATAGTGTAATAGAGGAGGAACGTCTATGTCCAGATAAGCGTTTTCATGGAACGCATTTCTTTGATACACTTTATCCTTGCTCTGCGGAGTTAAAGGCTAATTGGACTTCTGCTCCTGAAGTGGATGTGTCTTTATCTCAGCTTAGTAAATCCTCACTACTCCCTATTAAGGGGAAAGCGAGTTTACAGGAGCCTTTGGATAGAAAAACGGAATTGGCGGCAAAAGCAAGCTATGAGGCTGCGGGTCATGGATTCCGAGCAGTGCTAGGATCCATGTGTGCTGCTAGAGCTTCTCTAGGCTGGTTGGCACGTCTGAAGACGGAGTTGCAAAATGAATCTCCGTTATCTGAGATACGGGAAACTTGTGAATGGTTAGAAACGGCAGCCTGTTATATCTTTGATGCCGGTCTGGATACGGCATCTCTGCTGGCCAAAGCGCAAGCTTCAGCGGTCACAGTCAGAAGAGCTTTATGGCTCAGACAGTGGGCCGGGGACGCAGTTTCCAAACAAGGGTTGTTGGCCTTACCTTACAAGGGTGGCCATCTTTTTGGATCCGACCTCACAGAGCTGATTTCCAAGGCTAAGGCGAAGGAATCAGCATTACCACAACGTAGGGCCATGGCCTCGGTGTCCAGTAAGCCTGGTGTCTATAGTGGTCGGCGGTCCTTTCGGGGCCGAGGACGATCTAGTCACTCCTCGTGGGGATCGGGTCGTCCTTCCTTCTCAGGAAAGAAATCCTCTCAGAAAACTCGTACTCCCTGGAAGCAGAGTTTCCGCCAGGACAAGCGGGAACTTGACAAGAAGCCCGCAAAGTCGGATTGACGCCAGGGGTCCACTCGAGGATTCTCGAGTGGGGGGTCGCCTGCTTCTTTTCAAGGCGACTTGGATGGCTCGCGTTCCAGATTCCTGGGTAACGCGGATAGTGTCGGCAGGCTATTTCATAGAGTTTGCTTCTCGACCCCCAAATGTTTTTTGTCAATCTCGCGTTCCGTCGGAACCTGAGCTTGTTGTCGCTCTACAGCGAGAGGTCGAATCTCTGCTACAAAAGGGTGTAGTGATACCGGTTCCGTCAGAGGACCGAGGGAAAGGTTTTTATTCCAACCTTTTTGTAGTTCCCAAAAAGGAGAACAAATTTCGCCTGATTCTGGATCTCAAGCAATTAAACCGGCATGTCCATGCCCGGAAATTTCGCATGGAGTCGCTTCGCTCCGTTGTGGCAGCTCTGTCACAGAACGATTTTCTGGTGTCAATCGACATTCGCGACGCCTATTTGCATATTCCCATCGGAAAGGCTCATCAGCGCTTTCTTCGATTTGCCATAGGTCAGAATCATTACCAGTTCGTGGCTCTGCCGTTCGGCTTAGCCTCAGCGCCAAGGGTCTTTACAAAAATTCTGGCGCCCCTCATGGCAATCCTTCGAAGACAGGGGATTACGATTCTTCCTTATCTGGACGATCTTTTGATCGTGGCTTCCTCGGAGGAGGAGCGTTGACGGCTCGGGATTTGTCTCTTTAGTTTTTGAAGGACTTCGGTTGGCTGGTCAATTGGGAGAAGTCGTCCCTGGAGCCATCGAGGACAATCCTCTTTTTGGGAATGCATCTCGACACGTTTCGGTCGGTAGTTTCCCTACCACCAGACAAACAGTCATGTCTTCTTCGACATGTACAGATTATGAAATCCTCAACGGCAATGTCCCTACGGAAGTGTATGCGTCTTCTGGGACTGATGGTGGCGTCCATGGAGGCAATTCCTTTTGCCCAGTTCCATTCCAGGACTCTCCAAAGGTTCATCTTGAGTCGATGGAACCGGTCGCAATCGCTGGATTGCAGTGTCACCATTTCTCGCGCGGTGCGGGATTCTCTAGAATGGTGGTTACGTCCAGGGGCATTCTCCCTGGGGAAGTCTTTCCTCCCTCCGAAGTGGTCAGTCATAACCACCGATGCCAGCCTGACGGGCTGGGGGGGTGTTTGGAACAATCTCTGGATTCAGGGGGTATGGTCATCGGAAGAGTCTGTTCTTCCGATCAACATCCTGGAATTGAGGGCGATTTTCCTTTGCCTCCAACATTGGACGGTCCCTTTGAGCGGTCTGCCAGTCCGAGTGCAGACAGACAATGCGACGGCTGTCGCGTATATCAATCACCAAGGTGGGACAAGGAGTTCCAGACTCATGGTAGAGGTGTCCCGAATTCTGATTTGGGCAGAGGCCAGTGTACCAGCCATTTCGGCGATTCACATTCCAGGGGTTCAGAATATTACAGCGGATTTTCTCAGTCGCAGAAGGATGGATCCCGGGGAATGGAGCCTCCACCCGGAAGTTTTTGCACTACTGTGCTCTCGCTGGGGAACCCCCCAAGTGGATTTGATGGCATCCAGGTCCAATGCCAAGTTACCGACGTTCATGTCCAGGTACAAGGACCCGAAGGCTGTGGCGGTGGATGCTCTAGTGGCTCAGTGGGATCAGTTCGAGCTGATCTATGTATTCCCGCCGATATCCTTACTTCCTCTAGTACTGCGTCGGATCAGACTAGAGAGAATTCCAGCTATTTTGATAGCTCCAGACTGGCCAAGAAGGGTGTGGTTCTCGACAATAATGTCGCTGTTGGCGGCACCTCCTTTTCTACTCCCTCTTCAACCGGACTTGTTGACTCAGGGGCCCGTTTGTCATCCGGACTTGATGTCCCTGCGTTTGACGGCGTGGCTCTTGAGACCGAAATCTTGACCCGTAGAGGTTTCTCAGCCGAGGTCATTGCTACCCTTCGTGCTGCAAGAAGTCCGGCTACTACTAGGATTTACCACAAAATTTGGGAAACCTTCTTTTCGTGGTGTTTGGGGTCCTCTCGGAACCCGAGAAAATTTTCCATTCTCAACCTGTTGGCTTTTCTGCAGCATGGGCTAGACAAGGGTTTGGCAGTCAGCACCCTGAAAGGTCAGATTTCTGCTCTGTCCTTATTGTTCCGGAGAACCATTGCTTCGAATAGAGACGTGCTCTCCTTTTTCCGAGGTATATCTCGTAAGTTTCCGCCGCGGAAGGCACCCGTGTCTCCTTGGCGGCTCAACCTTGTTTTGGAGGCTCTTCAGCATAAACCTTTTGAGCCTATGGTTTCTGCTAGCCTTTCTTTACTTTCTTGGAAGGTGGCTTTCCTTGTTGCAGTCACTTCCTTGAGGAGAGTTTCTGAGTTGGCAGCTCTTTCTTGTTCGCCTCCTTTTCTGGAGTTTTTTCCGGATCGTGTAGTGATTCGCACTCGGGGTGATTTTTTGCCTAAAGTGGTGTCACAATTTCATGTCAACCAGGATATTGTGTTGCCTTCATTCTGCCCGGATCCGAAGAATGTGAAAGAGCGAGCTTTACACACATTGGATTTAGTGCGGGCCTTGAAGTTTTATCTATCTATTACTCAAGGTTTTCGTAAGACGGACTCCCTATTTGTGGTTCCAGTCGGTCGTCGGCGTGGTCAACGAGCTTCCAAGGATTCTATAGCTCGTTGGATCCGGTCAGCTATATTGGAAGCTTACCGTCTTCAGGGTGAATCTTGCCCGATTAAGATTCAAGCCCATTCCACGAGGGCTGTGGCTTCATCGTGGGCTTTTCACCAAGGTGCTTCGGCAGTGCAGCTCTGCCGGGCGGCAACTTGGCGCTCTGTCCACACGTTTACGAAGTTTTATAAAGTGGACGTCAGTGCTTCCGCTGATGCAGCCCTCGGACGTAGGGTCCTGCAGGCAGCTGTAATTTAAAGTTCTGGATGAACTTGTGTTTAGCGCTGGTTGCGCTTTGTTGTTAAGGTTGTTGGGTTTCTGCCTCTTGTTGGTTTTTTCCCACCCTTATTTTTGAACTGCTTTGGGACGTCCCATCAGTAATGAATTCCTGTGTCTCCATCCCTTCCATTCTGCAGCTGAAACACGGATTTTGGTAAGAACTTACCGGTAAAATCCTTTTCAGCGAAGGAAGGGAGGGAGACACAGCACCCTCCCAAGGCAGAAGTGTGTTGATGTTTTTCAGATGCAGCGCGACCCTTGTCTGATTGCGATATCTGGACTGAGGTCAGCGCGCTAAGGCTCTGTTCCAGCATCGCCAGCTCATCGCAGTAGTCAGGTTCAGTGAATAGTACCTGGAACTCTGTGGTTTTTGGCTTACTTTGCATGCATAACCTGTATCCTTGTGTTTTTGCTCTGAAGTTTCTTCAGAAGGGGTTATGTTGCTCCGCTGGTGATCTTGGTTCTTCCCTAAAGCTTTGGTACGACTGGAGCTGAGTAGGAGGAGCCCGAGCTGGAGGGGCCAGCCAGTCAGCACGCTTTTGATCTGAGGTGACATCCTGATCTGGGGCTCCGCCTACCCATCAGTAATGAATTCCTGTGTCTCCCTCCCTTCCTTCGCTGAAAAGGATTTTACCGGTAAGTTCTTACCAAAATCCGTGTTTTAGAGTATCTGTAATATACATCATGAATGAAAACATTCTGCTTATTCCACAGTGGTTGAAATCCACACAATGGTACAAGCTTACTGTATTAATACTATCGGCTCAGTGCAGATCGGATTCCCTGAGGTCTGGGGAAAGCCATGGCCTCCGGAATAAATGCTTATTGCCGTAACAATTGCTTTGCATTTTATTTTTTATTTTTTATTGCAGTCTCCTAGTGAAGTTTACAGCTGGAAGAGAAAACATCCTCTAGGCAATCAAGCGGGTTCTCCCAGTGATCACTTTTTCCAGCCAACCCAATTTGCAAACGTAAAGAGAACCAATTGTGTGAATTTATTAGAGGCCAACCAAGTAGTCCGAGCTGTGTCTTCTGCAGATGTGCCATTAAAAGAAATCTACCCCAAGGGTAAACTTTCATCATTTGTATTTTCTTTATTATGCAAACTTTTTTTTTGCATTGCAATTATTTGACTGCAAAGTTTTATAATCTTGTGAGAAATTAAAATATGAGCATTAAAGAAAAATTATACGATCTATATACAGCCAATGATATAAAACATAATATGCAATGTGGGGGCATTAACATTTAAGTATTAACTATGATGACTAATATTTCATGAGAATGGTAGTTTCTCTTATTTTCCTGCGCTGCCTCTTATGCTTTTGTTTTTAATTTGAGAGGAAGTACTGTCTGCTGTAATGTGAGACTACTAATAAGTAGTACTATAATGTGTAGGGTAAAGGGGTTTTCTCACTGACAAAGTTAATTTTAAAGTTGATTTTAATGAACACATCTTGGAATAATAATTTCCACAATTGGATGTGTTTAAAAAAATGTTCCTGTGCCGAGATAATCTTATAAATGTTCCCCTGCTGTGTACTGTGTAATGGCTGTGTCTGACCGTACATGATCATGACCGTACAACCACATCTGCTGGGAAGGGGAGGAAGCAAAAGAGAGTATACCAGTAGCACAGCATGGAATCACAGCTGATTCTTTTTGTGAGGTCAAACGTTTCCCTGCCTGTTTTTAAAAAATGTTTTACCTCAAAGAATTATTTGTAATCCCATGCTGTAATGTCTGTATACTCTTTTCTTTCCTCCCCTGCCCAGCAGATGTGGTATGATCAGACCATGTCCCTGTACGGTTAGACACAGCCATTACACAGTACACAGCAAGAGCACATTTATAAGATTACCTCAGCACAGGAACGTTTTTTTTTTTTAAACAACTCTAAATGTGGACATTATTATTATTTCCAAGATATATTGATTAAAATGTACATTGTTCATGGGACAACTCCTTTAAGTACTTGTAATGCAATGCAAGCACTCTCGGCTGTAATGTCATACTATTGTACTGAGATACTACAAGTACTGTCAACGATATTTTAATAATGCAAGTACTGTTGGTTGCAATATGATACTACTGTACTGTGATACTACAAGCACTGTCAGCTGTAACATGATGCTACTGTACTGTGATACTACAAGCACTGTCAGCTGTAATATGATGCTACTGTACTGTGATACTACAAGCACTGTCAGCTGTAATATGATACTACTGTACTGTGATACTACAAGCACTGTCAGCTGTAATATGATGCTACTGTACTGTGATACTACAAGCACTGTCAGCTGTAATATGATGCTACTGTACTGTGATACTACAAGCACTGTCAGCTGTAATATGATACTACTGTACTGTGATACTACAAGCACTGTCAGCTGTAACATGATGCTACTGTACTGTGATACTAAAAGCACTGTCAGCTGTAATATGATGCTACTGTACTGTGATACTACAAGCACTGTCAGCTGTAATATGATGCTACTGTACTGTGATACTACAAGCACTGTCAGCTGTAATATACTACTGTACTGTGATACTACAAGCACTGTCAGCTGTAATATACTACTGTACTGTGATACTACAAGCACTGTCAGCTGTAATATGATACTACTGTACTGTGATACTACAAGCAGTCAGCTGTAATATGATGCTACTGTACTGTGATACTACAAGCACTGTCAGCTGTAATATGATACTACTGTACTGTGATACTACAAGCACTGTCAGCTGTAATATGATGCTACTGTACTGTGATACTACAAACACTGTCAGCTGTAATATGATACTACTGTACTGTGATACTACAAGCACTGTCAGCTGTAATATGATGCTACTGTACTGTGATACTACAAGCACTGTCAGCTGTAATATGATGCTACTGTACTGTGATACTACAAGCACTGTCAGCTGTAATATGATGCTACTGTACTGTGATACTACAAGCACTGTCAGCTGTAATATACTACTGTACTGTGATACTACAAGCACTGTCAGCTGTAATATGATACTACTGTACTGTGATACTACAAGCACTGTCAGCTTTAATATGATGCTACTGTACTGTGATACTACAAGCACTGTCAGCTGTAATATGATACTACTGTACTGTGATACTACAAGCACTGTCAGCTGTAATATGATGCTACTGTACTGTGATACTACAAGCACTGTCAGCTGTAATATGATACTACTGTACTGTGATACTACAAGCACTGTCAGCTGTAATATGATACTACTGTACTGTGATACTACAAGCACTGTCAGCTGTAATATGATGCTACTGTACTGTGATACTACAAGCACTGTCAGCTGTAATATGATACTACTGTACTGTGATACTACAAGCACTGTCAGCTGTAATATACTACTGTACTGTGATACTACAAGCACTGTCAGCTGTAATATGATCTACTGTACTGTGATACTACAAGCACTGTCAGCTGTAATTATACTGTACTGTGATACTACAGCACTGTCAGCTGTAATATGATCTACTGTACTGTGATACTACAAGCACTGTCAGCTGTATATGATACCAATGTACTGTGATACTACAAGCACTGTCAGCTGTAATATGATGCTACTGTACTGTGATACTACAGCACTGTCAGCTGTAATTATACTACTGTACTGTGATACTACAAGCACTGTCAGCTGTAATATGATCAATGTACTGTGATACTACAAGCATGTCAGCTGTAATATGATCTACTGTACTGTGATACTACAAGCACTGTCAGCTGTAATATGATACTACTGTACTGTGTACTACAAGCACTGTCAGCTGTAATATGATGCTACTGTCTGTGATACTACAAGCACTGTCAGCTGTAATTGATATACTGTACTGTGATACTACAAGCACTGTCAGCTGTAATATGAACTACTGTACTGTGATACTACAAGCACTGTCAGCTGTAATTGTGCTACTGTACTGTGATACTACAAGCACTGTCAGCTGTAATATGATACTACTGTACTGTGATACTACAAGCACTGTCAGCTGTAATGATGCTACTGTACTGTGATACTACAAGCACTGTCAGCTGTAATATGATGCTACTGTACTGTGATACTACAAGCACTGTCAGCTGTAATATGATACTACTGTACTGTGTACTACAAGCACTGTCAGCTGTAATATACTACTGTACTGTGATACTACAAGCACTGTCAGCTGTAATATGACTACTGTACTGTGATACTACAAGCACTGTCAGCTGTAATATGATCTACTGTACTGTGATACTACAAGCACTGTCAGCTGTAATATGATGCTACTGTACTGTGATACTACAAGCACTGTCAGCTGTAATATGATGCTACTGTTCTGTGATACTACAAGCATTGTCAACTATAATATGATGCTACAAGTACTGTCCGCTGTAATGATACTACTGTACTGTGATACTACAAGTAATGTCAGCTGTATTGATACTACTGTACTGTGATACTACAAGTACTGTCAGCTGTATTGTGATAGTGCTGTACTGTGATACTACAAGTACTGTCAGCTGTAATATGACACTACTGTACTGTGATACAAGTACTGTCAGCTGTATTGTGATACTACTGCACTGTGATACAAGTAGTCAGCTGTATTGTGATACTACTGTACTGTGATACAAGTACTGTCAGCTGTATTGATACTACTGTACTGTGAGACTACAAGTACTGTCAGCTGTATTGTGATAGTGCTGTACTGTGATACTACAAGTACTGTCGATGGTATTGTGATACTACAAGTACTGTCCGCTGTAATGATACTACTGTACTGTGATACTACAAGTAATGTCAGCTGTATTGATACTACTGTACTGTGATACTACAAGTACTGTCCGCTGTAATGATACTACTGTACTGTGATACTACAAGTAATGTCAGCTGTATTGATACTACTGTACTGTGATACTACAAGTACTGTCCGCTGTAATGATACTACTGTACTGTGATACTACAAGTAATGTCAGCTGTATTGATACTACTGTACTGTGATACTACAAGTACTGTCAGCTGTATTGTGATAGTGCTGTACTGTGATACTACAAGTACTGTCAGCTGTAATATGACACTACTGTACTGTGATACAAGTACTGTCAGCTGGATTATAATAGTGCTGTACTGTGATACTACAAGTACTGTTGATGGTATTGTGATACTACAAGTACTCTCTGCTGTAATGATACTACTGTACTGTGATACTACAAGTAATGTCAACTGTAATGTGATACTACTGTAATGTGATACTACAAATACTTCTGGCAGTAATGTGATACTGCTGTACTGACTTCATACTGAAGAGCATGAAGCATTAGATTTATGTTATAGGTAAAAATCCGTGAAGGAGCTGCAGTGCTTATAAGGGTATTCCCATCTTAGTAAATGATGTCATAAGGCTAGGATATGCTATTACAAATTGATCGTTGTAGTCTTACCTCTAGGGCTCTTGCAAACTAAGAGTGAAGGAATCACTGCTCTGCTTCAGTACTTCATCGCCTTCATTACTTTTCCTTGCACAAAGACCCTTTTGGCTACACTGCTGAGCAAGTAACTGCAGCGTGTGACCAGGAATGTCTGTATGCAGAGAGACAGTGCTGAAGCAGAGTTGTGGCTACTTCATTTTCAGGATTGGCAGAGGTTCCAGAGGTTGGACCCTCATCGTTCGTTAAGTAAGGGCATATCCTCTTAAATATGTAACCACTCACTAAAATAGAAATACCTGCTCCGCACCCTTAAACTAAGGATTGGTGCAGTACTGGCAGTCTGAAGAACCCTTTTATGTGGACTATGTGATATGTTGTCTCTAGAACAAATTTTAAAGGGATCCTCAAGAATTGCTATTTACCTGCGAGTGTTGAGGCAAACTGTAGGTAAATAGTGTTTCAACCCTGTGTGGTCAGATTACTGGAGCAGCAATTGCACAGAGAAAATGAAGTTATATCCTCCCTGCAGCTGCTCACTTCCAGTCATCCGGTGGATGCAAGGAGTTGCACAGTCACCACTCATTACACAGTGAGCACGGCTCTAATCACTCCCCTGCACTTTGACTGACAGCCTATGTGCGTGGGAGTGATTAAGGCGCGCTGCTTGTTTAATGATCAGTGACTGTAATATTTCCCTGCACCACTGCAATGGCTGGAAACTGGCTACAGGGAGAATAAAACTTCCCTTTCTCCCTGTAGCTGCTGCTCCAGTAAACTGGCTATCGAGGGTTTAAATACTGTTTACCTACAGACCCTATATCTGTGGATCTATATCGTTTCTCAAGTTCACTTTTAGGCCATAGGCAATGTATGGAAATACTGGCTTTACTTGAAAATGTCACAAGTCCAGGATCTTGTCTGTAATTGATCCATATGATAACTTAGACATTGCTTTCAAATCACCCTGCACATATAAAATGGGGATTGATTTAATATACTTGTATGTGATTTACTTATGAAAATGGACTAAAGCACAGTGAGAGACTTGGGGGTGATCTCATCCTCAGTTGAGACAGCCTGAATTTCCACTGTCAGGCTGATGTAATCTCAGCTGGATATATGACAAGTGGCTGACAGCTTGATCAGAGATCAGAAAAGCTTGTCATGCCGTTACGCTCATCTCATCTGATCTCTCATAAAGCTGGGCAGCTATTCCCGTGAGAGCCAGCGCTCGAGAATAAGGATGTATTATTGGCTGTGATGTAATTTCGGACCTTTCAGTATTGACACTCTCCCTTCACTGTATTATTCAATAGTGCTTTTCAGAAACACAGTGAAAATCAAATAAGCAACATTGATTGTTATAAAATATAAAGTTTTGCTTTCATAGTCTATTCTGAGCTAAGCCTGAGTCTTACAAATGACATTTCATGTTAAGTTTTGCAATGTGCCGAGTGCAGGGAAACATGAAAAAGCCTGATTCTGTTCCCATAAAAAACATCATAAATAATCACTACTGACATTATCTAGAATCACTTAATCACTATGTTACATTTCTTCCCATATCTGAGTGGATCTACCTACACGGGCTAGGACTAGCCCACAGGAGAACTGATAAATCCTTTGGGGTGGTCTCTGTTTAGGAGTGGGCCCCTCCATTCCCCTACATCAGCAGTAATTGGTACTACACCCTTATCTAACAACCCCCTTCTCAATCCCTTTGTTTTCTCCTTTTAAAATATTAACACTTATACTCACCTCTGTTGCTGGCGCCATTCCAGCAGTGTCAGCAATGGCTTTCCCAGGGATTGCATAACATTATTATGTCACCCAATCCCTGTGGCTAATAAGCGCTGGCTTCACTCTGCTCGCCTTCAATCAAATCACATACACCCGGAAGAAGTGAGAGCTACTGCTCTCTCACTTCCTTCGGATGTATGTGATTCATCTGAAGGCAGGGAGAGTGAAGCGGCTGCTAATTGACCACAGGGATTGCGTGACATAATAATGTTATGCGATTCTTGGAAAAGCCAGTGCTGACACTGCTGGGATGGCGCCAGCACGGAGGTGAGTATAAGTGTTATTATTTTAAAAGGGGAAAACATAGGGATTGAGAAGGGGGCTGTCTGAGTGGTGGACAACGTCTTTCATGCTGCATGTACAGCATGTAACCTCTCATCATTCATCAGTTTATTATACTATAGCAGCAAAGACAAATTGTGAAACAGAGTCAGAAAATATTTCATTTAGCTGAACAGTGGACCCCAGGATCAATGGCACCGCTGGTTATCCATGTACAGCTCTTCAGAATATGTTGGTGTCTTCGAGATACAAATGAATATATTCTGATTGTTAGAGTTGGTTGTTGGCCAATGTAGCACTAATTTGACATATTCGAGGTCACTAATGCTGGGAATCTTGTACGTTTGTGCTATGTTGTCTCTTTACTGATCTAAATTGGGCTATTAATACAAAAAATACTGTGTTATTTAGTGTTTCTTATTTTAGTATATTCATGAACAGTGTGAATTTGAGGTGACAAATGAATTGCACAGAGTGTGTGCGAAGAATGTGAGAAGAAAGAGGCATATTTTTACTAACTGTGAAGCAGCTTTTACTGCAGCCACATTATTCCTTATACCACATAGGCAAGCAGTTTCTTTTGGAGAAGATGTACCGTATATACTCGTGTATAAGCCGAGATTTTCAGCCCATTTTTTAGGGCTGAAAGTCCCCCTCTCGGCTTATAATCGGGTCATATACGGGGGTCGGATCATACTCACCCCTCCACCGGCGCGGTCTCTGCAGCCCCCCTGTTTCTCCCACGATCTCCGGCTCCTTCCTGCAGCGGTCACATGATACCGCTCATTAAAGTCTTGAATATGCACATATTCATGACTTTAATGAGCGGTACCATGTGACCGCTGTAGGACGAAAGCGCTGCGGAGACCGCCGGGAGAAGAGGAGACGCTGCAGAGAGTGATGAGCCGGCGGAGGGGTGAGTATAGTGATATTTACTGTCCCCGGACCTCCGCTGCACGCTTCTCCCTCGTCCGACTCCTCTGGCTGTGAATGTTCAGGCAGAGGGCGTGATGACGTCGTTAGTGCGCACCGCGCCCTCTGCCTGATCATTCACTGCTGAGGACCCGGAAGAGGGAGCAGTGCGCAGCGGTGCACCGGTTCGGTGACAGGTAAATATCTCAGGTGCCGGGTTCTTGAGCGAGCGATGACACCGGCACCTGTCCCCCATAGCGCGCTAGTGTCACCGCCTGCTCAGGACACCGGCACTTGGCCCCCAGCGACGAGAGATGAGTATGTCATTTTTTTTGCAGCAGCAGCGCGGCAGCATAAGGGACGTATACTATGGGCATAATCTGGAGCATATGGGGGCATAATCTGTGGAGCATATGGGGGCATAATCTGTGCAGCATATGGGGGCATAATCTGTAGAGCATATGGGGGCCTAATCTGGAGCATATGGGGACATAATCTGTGGATCATACGGGGGCATAATCTGTGCAGCATATGGGGGCATAATCTGGCGCATATGGGGCATAATCTGGAGCATATGGGGGCATAATCTGGAGCATATGGGGGCATAATCTGTGGAGCATATGGGGCATAATCTGTGGAGCATATGGGGGCATAATCTGTGGAGCATATGGGGGCATAATCTGTGGATCATATGGGGGCATAATCTGTGGAGCATATGGGGGCATAATCTGTGGAGCATATGGGGGCATAATCTGTGCAGCATAGCATATGGAGCAATAATCTGGAGCATATGGGGGCATAATCTGGAGCATATGGGGGGCATAATCTGTGGAACATATGGGGGCATAATCTGTGGAGCATATGGGGGCATAATCTGTGGAGCATATGGGGGCATAATCTATGGATCATACGGGGGCATAATCTGTGCAGTTTATGGGGGCATAATCATTTTTCACCCTAGGCTTATACGCGAGTCAATAAGTTTTCCCAGTTTTTTGTGGCAAAATTAGGGGGGTCGGCTTATACACTGGTCGGCTTATACATGAGTATATACGGTAAATAGCAGGGGACAAACTTTTGCTGTTTTTGGTTACCATATACCTTGTAATTGGGTAAGCTTTGAAAATTACATAGAAATAGCCATTTTCACAAGGATCTTTAAGAGATATTTCATATGTTGCTTGTTGAACCGCTTTTCTACATATTAGCAGCGAAAGTCCTGCAGCATTAGAAACACAAAACGAACGACTGCACTCCTAGATTATGATCAAGTGAGAGATTTATTATGCTTCAGTCTTAAACATGCAATGCTTTGTGCCATATGCAGTAATGACCCTTTATAATAGTAACAGATGGAGGCCCGATGCTATCGCATCGGGAGGGCGGTAATGTCGCGATGGGGGCAGGCTTTGCAGTGTTGAGAATCTCTCCCCCCCATGTGCTCACCCACTTATCGACTCTCTCTTTCTCCATGTGCTGACTTCTCCCGTCTGTGCTCTCTTCTTTGACCTGCTTACCCCATGTGCTATCCCCTTGTCTGCTGTCTCTCTCCTTCCTGTGCTATGTTCTCCCCTCATGTGCTGTCCCATTTGAGCTGTCTCCCCCCTGGGCGCTTTCTCTCTCCCCATCTTCTGTCTTCTCCTCTCATGTCATCTCTTCTTTGACCTGTGTACCCCATGTGCTCTACCCAGTGTGTGTGTGTGGTGCGTACGGCGTATACAGTGTGTGTGTGTGGTGCGTACGGCGTATACAGTGTGTGTGGTGCTTACGGCATACACAGTTTGTGTGTTTCTGGTGTGTACGGCGTATACAGTGTGTGTGGTGCAACGGTGTTCCACTGGTGGTGCCGCGCAAGAGGCTGGTACCACCAGCAGTTTCCATATTGAGACACCCATCACTTGGGTATCCCAATATGGCTGTCGGTGAACTTCCGCCCCTTTGAATTCTGGGATCCGGACACATCTGGATGGAACAGGATGTGAAGACATTACAAGGTAAGTATATATTAAGATGATGTCCATAAGGTTTCATGTGTTACTGTTAGAGACCCTACTAAGGCCTCAATTAATCAAGACTGGTATGTTGGAGTCAGACATTCCAGATTCAATAAAGCGCCTCCTAATGAATCAGGCTCGTCTACAAAGTGGTGTGCGCCTCGCCACAAATCTTACTTCAGTCACGGACTGGTGTAAGACTTCTGGTGTAAGGTATACCACAGCTAGACATGAATTAGACTGGTTGTAGCATCATTCTCCCGTCCACCCTAGCTTTACCCATTTTGGTGGAGCTTCACAAAACTGGCGTAAAATGCTAGTTGCGCAAAAATGTTGCCACTTATCAAAGTGTTTTACACCAGATTTCCCTCAAAAGCACTTTGATGAATTGAGACCTACATTTTTGCGGTTGGTTCATTGGGGGATCCAGTTACCTTGGGTGTGGACAGCTTCTGCCATCTAGTTGTAGCGTCATACTTCCGTCCGCCGCAGCTGTACAGTCCTTGATACAGACTCTTGCCAGCCTGCTTGCCAGGGCAAGGCACATAGCAGTGTGACTCAGAGTGTTGCTCCATTACTAGGGAAGATCCACATCTTTAAGACAAGTGGTTCTAGCTTCTTTTTTGCATCCTCTTTCCTCCTGGACCCCCAACAGCACCTTTCCACACAAGACCCCTCCAATTGGCTCTCCTATCTAAGTGGGTCAAATAAACCTCTTTTTGGATCGTCCTGTTCTATGTTGGCTGCACTTACCGCTAATTCACTAGGCCGCTCATTACGTCTGAATCACTGGCTGGTCAGATCTACAGATGCCAATCACCTAGGCAGTAGAAGGAGTGTTTCTTTTTCTCACTGTTCAGCGCTGCTGGAAACTGCAAGAGTATCATCTGCTCATCAACAACCTGAAAAACAGGGCAATGCTTCTTTCCCTTATTCACTGGCGAGAGAGTATGGCCCATTAAGGCAGAACCTGCAACAGGCAGTCATGAGAGCAGGATCTTTGTAGTCCTCCAACCAGTAGCCTACTTGCTATTCAACATGGACTCTTACTTCTACCTCATTGAAGACATTGTGCTCCCATCCTACTGCCCATCCCCTTCCCAACTTAAAGGGAATCTGTCACCCTAAATTGGCGGGATATTTAAATGATGGCAGTCAGGTCAGATGGGCGGTGTTTTGGGTACTTGCCTTAACATGTTGTTCGCCGCTGTCTCCATTATTTCTGGGAATTGTAGTCGTTGCCCTCCATATAACGCGCCTGCGCATTGCAATCTGCGGGCAAAACATACTGCGCGTGTGCAATTCAAGATTGCAATGTGCAGGCGCGTTATATGGAGGGCAACGACTACAATTCCCAGAAATAATGGAGACAGCAGCGAACAACATGTTAAGGCAAGTACCCAAAACACCGCCCATCTGACCTGACTGCCATCATTTAAATATCCCGCCAATTTAGGGTGACAGATTCCCTTTAAGAAAAGGTTTCTCCACAAGTTGAATGCTTTAAGCGTAATCTTTGTCATTCCAGAAGAGAGTCGCAAGGGTCTCCCAGCTTCGAAGGCAATTATTTCCCTTGATCAGTTCTGCCCTCTTTATGGATCATGGCTTTTTTTTTTATACTCCTTGTAAAATGTATTTCTCATAGACGTCATTGGGATACACCGCTCTGAATCTTGTATGTGTGTCTTTTGGTTCAGTTGTTCTTTTCTGCGTTTCTTTTTACTGTTGTTTCTCCTACTTCCAATCTCTTACTGATTAGATCAGTAAGAGTAACAAGGTATAGCCTAAAATGAGCCGACTGTTTAATTTACTTAAGGCCTCGTCACACTAAGCGAGATCGCTAAAGCGTCACCGATTTTGTGACGCAACAGCGACCTAGCCAGCGATCTCGCTATGTGTGACACGCAGCGATGACCAGCCCCCTGCTGGGTATCGCTGATCATCGTTGAATGTCCTGGACCATTTTTTCATCGTTGGTCTCCCGCTGGCCAGCGCGCATCGCTGCGTGTGACAGTGGGAGATCAACGGTCAGCGAGCTGGGAGCTGGTATCCAATGTACATATCGGGTAACTAAGGGCTGCGCGGCGCCTAGTTACCCGATATGTACCCTGGTTACCGGCTCCCAGCTTCTGCTGTAGAGCGCTGAGAGCCGGTATCTAGGGTACATATCTGATAACTAGGTGCCGCGCGGTGCTTAGTTACCCGATGTGTACATTGGATACCAGCGTGCTCGCTGGTCCTGATCGCTGGTGAGTCTGTCCATGTGACAGCTCACCAGCGATCAGCTAAGGAGGTCCCAGCGATCCCATCCACGTCGGATCGTTGGTGGGATCGCTGGGACATTGAACAGTGTGACGGGACCCTTAAGGTACTGCCACACTTAGCGATCTCGTTAGCGATCACGATAATGACGCAAGCTAACGAGATCGTTGGTGTGATCTCTTTTAGGTCGCTAGTAGCTGCCAAACAGGAGATCTTATAAACGACACATCAGCGGTCAGCGATCTCTTTAACGACTTTGGCGGTCGTTAGGATGTCATTAGCATGTACTGAGCGCTTCTGATTCATAGGAATTTCCAGCATCGCTCCTGCTCTCTGCGTCCTGCTAGCCTGCTTTGCAACTTCTGCGATCCTCTCTGTGACGCAAAAGAGAACTTACAGATATTGCGATCCACTCCGTGACGCTAAAAACCCTAGTCCCGCCTGCGCCGCTGTCATATGCGTCACAAACGAGGTCGCTCGTCGTTCGCAAAAGGTGCCAAACACAGCGATATAGGCTCACCAGCGGGACGCCAACGATCAAAAAACGGTCCAGAACGCTAGTGAACGATCAGCGACATCACAGCAGGGGCCACATCGTTGCTACATGTCACACACAACGACGTCGCTAACAAGATCGTTAAATAGTGACGTTTTAGCGATCTCGTTAGCGATCTCGTTAAGTGTGGCATACCCTTTAGTCTCAGCCTCCTGGAAGCAGCAGCCTACACCCATGATTCCTGTGTCCTCCAGTGAAATTTATGAAACCGAGACTCTACAATGATCATAAACATGTTAGGAGGAAGGGTCTAAATCACAAATATTTGTCTGTTAATCTAAGAGTGTGGTGCTAAACAAGGATTTCCAGGTATCAGACCTGCACCCCCCATTCCTTTTTGACTGCTAGGTCTACAAAAAGTAGGGATTTCAATTAATAAAATACCATTGTACTGAATATTTCGCCAAAAACTATGTATCGAACTGCTCAGCTTCTACTGCCGTATACCATGACGGACATTGTATTTCAAGAAGTCTCAAGTTTAATTTCGGTAATTACTTTGTTATACCTACTGAGATGTATTCCATATGACAGTTCAGATGTGTCATTGGCTAGGTGTATTTTTAAAATATCGGAACAAAGTTAATCTTTGTTTAATCTTTTAGGATTTGTGATTTAGACCTATAACATCCTGCTCCTTTTACACTAAGGAGAATTCTCAACGTGACTGTATAAGTTGCTTCAAAGCAACAGTGATTATGACCGATCTGTGATCTGAATGTATAATTTATACAGCATTGCATATAACATTATTTGCTTCCTTTGATTACTTTTTTCATAATGTGAAGGGTCATCCATCATGTTGCAACAGTCCATAAATGTATCATTATACGTCAAGAAGACCGAAGGAATGTCAGAAATTCTATACGTTGCTCTTAATAGGCTTCTCAGCTCGTGCAATGCAAACATCCCATTGTACTGATAATCAGAATTATTGTCTCCACTTGAACTGATTTTTATACTTGTTAAAATTTCTTTTTGTGGACACTTGATGAAATATAATTTAAAGAAAACCTTTCATGTTGAAAATTGTATCTGATTTGCAAGCAGGACTTAATCAGATTAATAAACTTTTTTGTGGAAACAATTTCCATAAAACTTGTATTTTATTCATTGAAATTAGTGATGAGGGAACATGCTGTGATAAGGCGTTATCCGAGCATGCTCGTGCACTAACCGAGTGCCTTCGGCGTGCTCGAATAATGTGTTTGAGCCCCCGCATGTCTTGCGGCTGTTTGACATCCACAACATATACAGGGATTTGCAGGACATGCCTGTTTGTTAGGCAATCCTTGCATGTGTTGCTGGTGTCGAACAGCCAGGAGACATACAGGCGCATGGACTCGAACATATTTTTCGAGCACGCCGAAGTCACTCACTTAGCACCCGAGCATGCTGGGTAGCGCCTTATCCAAGCACGTTTACTCATCACTAATTGAAATATCTAGAGTTAGTCTGCACATGAGTCCAGTGGGCGGTCCTATTGACTGACAGTCTTCCATGTATTACTGTGCATGCAAGAGGTAACTGTAAGTCACTAGTAGGACAACCTGTTGGACTCATCTGCAAACAGCAGAAATTTCAAAGAATAAAATCCAAGTTATACTGAATCTTTTCCAACAAATTTGGATATCTTTCTGCTCAAGTTCTCCTTCAAGCCATGCTGTCCACAGATCAGAATGTCCAACTTGACAGGTTCCCTTTGACATATTATCTGTAATATATACTTTTTCTAGTTCTTATTCCATTTTTTTTTCTTGTAGATGTTCTTCCTCCAAATGCATCTTCATACTTAGAAGTTACAGACCTTAATTCGAAGAAACTAAAGTATATTCCAGTTCCAAAGTAAGACATTTGTAATCTATGTGTACTCTAGTGTATCATTGGATATTATAATAGTAACATGCGGAAATCAACCAAAATGAAGCCTTTTTCCCCATGCGATATAGACACAGATTAGCTCTGTATCAATGTTTCTCCTTCGTCTCATTGGGGGACACAGGACTGTGGGTGTATGCTTCTGCCGCTAGGAGGCTGACACTAAGTAACATAAAAAAGGTTAGCTCCTCCTCCGCCGTATACACCTCAGCACTGGCCGCAGGCAAACCCAGTTATTGCTTAGTGTCTGATGGAGGCACACGTCTGGTTCTTTTTCCAGACCATTTTTTTTTTTTTTTTTTTTTTTTCTTCCCCACGAAGATGAGATAGGGGCGACGGATCCTATTGAAAGGGTCCGATCTCCCCAAACCATCAACGGGCGAGCACGTGGAGTAAAGCCTCCAGCGTATCCTCTCCCGCAACGTGGGACACGAATGCCGGACTTAGCCCTGTCCACCCTGAGGTATTGAAACCCTAGGTTGCACAGAGGCAGGAGTTTGTCCGTGCAGCCCCCACTGCGCCACCAATGCTAGACTGCGGTGCTGCAAGGAGGCGGACGGTCCCTCTCCTCATCCCCTGTAGGGGTGATGGAGTTAGGGTTCCTGCACCGTCCCACCTTTTTTACTACAAAGCCCACCTTTTTGAAAACGGAGAAGATACTGGAAACGCCGCACGCATGGAGCACCGCAGGTTTCAAGCGTCTGGATTCCAGCCAGGTACACTCCTGGCCCGTGTTCCCCCCCGGGGGCGTCAGGTCCCTGGCTTCGGCGGTGTTGGGCCTCGGGCAAGGACCGGGGACTGGGGCCCGAGGTGTGGCGTCCGGCGCCGGCAGGGGGGTGGGCCTGCGGTCGCGGGGATCCGCCCCCGGCATCGTCTCCTTCCGGCGGGCCCGCCCTCTGATTTTGGGGCGGCCTCCGCCGGAAATCTAGGCCGCGGCTTCGGGCGGTGCTAGGCCGCGGCTGCAAATTTAGTCCCCGGCTTCTGCCGGGGACTAGGCCGGGGCGGCCCAAGATGTAGCGTCCGGTGTCGGCCGGAGGGCGGGCCGCGGTCGCGGGGATCCGCCCTCGGCATTGTCTCCTTCCGGCGGGCCCGCCCTCTGGTTTTGGGGCCGCCTCCGCCGGAAATCTAGGCCACGGCTTCGGCTGGTGCTAGGCCGCGGCTGTAAATTTAGTCCCCGGCTTTTGCTGGAGACTAGGCCGCGGCTGGAGGCGGGCCTCTGACAGCTAGGCCGCGCCTCTCGACCCTCCCCCTAAAGGCTCGGCTACATGAGCTCGCCTTCCTAACAGGGGGGCGCTCTTTTTGAAAAATTTGGAGCCAGAAGCCACTGCTACGCGGTTTAAGGACGCAGGGGGTACAGGACTGGGGTAAGTGCTTCTACCTCCAGCCTGGTTGTTCCGCTTCACTAAGTACTTCTGCACTCCGTTTCACTGACCGTCGCACATCCAGTTCATTGCGGACTCTGTGATAGACTCAGTATGTCCAGAAGAACTAAAGCTCATACGGTGCTGTATACCGCATGCATTGCCTGTAGGTCCCCTTTTCCGCGCGCCCAGATTACTCGGGTTTGCGAAGCCTGTGACTCCGAACGGGCTCAGGAACCCGCTCCTATTACGGAACCCAGTGCGTCAGGTCCCCCTGAATGGGCTCTGTCCCTGACTCAATCTGTGGCATCATTGACTAGAGCAATCGAGTCCCTTCAAGCTCCGATAGGAGCAGGGACAGTGGTTCACCCGTCTTGGCGACGTCTCATGAACCTCCGGCCTGCAGGGGCCGCGCTCTCACTAGGCAGACGCAGGGGAAGCGAACCCACACTGCGTCGCCTTTGCCGTCCGGAGCCTCGGCATCTTTCAGTTCCGTCTCCCGCTCTCCCTCACCTCTGACAAGTGATCAGTATTCGGATTCTGATTCAGAAGGGTCCCTTAATTTGGAGGCACCAAATTGTCAGGACACAATTGACAGTTTGATTGAAGCTGTCAATCAAACCTTGGGGATAGACGATGAGTCCACCTTGACCTCCGGTCATAAGGTGTCCTTCAAAAGAGCCAGGCAAGCTCATAAGGTTTTTGGATCTCATCCTGAGTTTGAGGAACTAGTGCAGCGCCACCGGGAGAAACCGGACAAGCGCTTCGCAGGACAAAAGGCTCTCAATACTAGATATCCTTTTGCTCCCGAGCTTCTTAAGAAATGGGCGGAATCTCCTGCGGTTGATCCTCCTGTGTCGCGTTTGGCGTCTAAAACGCTCCTCTCCCTTCCTAACGGTTCCTCGATCAAGGAACCAACGGATCGTCTGATTGAAGGTTTGGCCCGCTCGGTGTTTGAAGCATCGGGTTCTGCTCTCTCTCCTTCTTTTGCAGCGACTTGGGTTGCTAAGGCCATGATATCCTGGTCGGAGTCTCTAAATAGAGCGCTTCATGGTATTGAGGTACCATCTGAAGTAACTGAGATTTCTAATCAGATAGCACTTGCGGGAGACTTCTTAATTAATGCGTCCATGGATGCGGCAAATTGCGCAGCCCTAGCTGCTGCTAATGCAATTGCCATCAGAAGATCTTTGTGGCTTAGAACCTGGCGAGCAGATTCAATCTCAAAGAAATCGCTTACATCCTTACCATATCAGAATGGTCGGTTATTTGGCGAAAGGTTGGATCAGCTCATATCTGATGCGACGGGAGGGAAGAGCAGTTTCCTTCCTCAGCAAAAGATTAAGCAGCCTTTTCGCCGACAGCTTCAGCCTCGCTTTAGGGCCTTTCGTAACCCAGGTTGGGCCGCGCCAGCTACCTCCAGCGGTTCAGGTCAGCCTAGTCAGGCCAGAGATCGTCAGGTCTCCTACAGGACCAACCCTCTGGGAAGAGGACGATCTCAACAACCAAGATCTAGAGGGTCCAAACCCCAGAGATATTCGGACAAATGACTGGAGGCAGAATCCGGTCAATTTATCCAGAGTAGGCGGCCGCTTACTCTGGTTTCGCCCCATTTGGCTATCGATTACTCACGACGAGTGGGTCCGGGAGTTAGTCTCCTCGGGGTACAAAATAGAATTTTCCAGCCTTCCCTCAAATCGTATTTTTCCCTCGCGCCTTCCCAAGGAGGAATCTCGGGTTTGCGCCTTATTCAGGGCGGTCGAGTCTCTTCGGCACAGCGGGGTTGTCGTGCCTGTACCGGAGATCGAAAAGGGTCAGGGGTTTTATTCCAACCTGTTCATTGTACCCAAAAAGGACGGTACCGTAAGGCCCATTCTGGATCTAAAGCGACTGAACCGGTTTGTCAGAATTCGACATTTCCGAATGGAGTCTCTCCGTTCGGTCATTGCAGCCATGGAAAAAGGGGAATTTCTAGCATCAATAGACATTCAGGATGCCTATCTTCACATCCCCATATTTCCTCCTCATCAGAGATTTCTTCGGTTTGCCGTCGGCAAACTTCATCTTCAGTTCGCAGCCTTGCCATTCGGGCTAGCCACAGCCCCCAGGGTGTTCACAAAGGTCATGGCTGCTGTTGTGTCCATTCTGCACTCCAGGGGGGTAGTCATCCTGCCTTACTTAGACGATCTCCTCATCAAGGGTCCGTCTTTTCAAATCTGCGAGGAAAGTGTCAGCATTACGTTAGACACCCTTGCTCGCCTGGGGTGGCTGGTGAATATGAAGAAATCATCTCCCGTGCCATCTCGGAAGATCACCTTTTTAGGGATGAATTTCGACACCGCTCAGGGGTTGATAATTCTTCCTCAGGACAAGGCCTTGGTTCTCCGTCAAGAGGTACGGATCCTTCGCCAACCAATTCCTCACACCATCCGGTTTTGCATGAGGGTCCTGGGGAGGATGGTGGCAGCAATAGAGGCTATTCCATTTGCCCAATTTCATCTTCGCCCCCTTCAACTTGCACTCTTGGCAGTATGGGACGGGAGCCCTTACTCCCTCAATCTTCGGTGCCGTCTGTCCCTGCAGGTCAGACAGACTCTAATGTGGTGGACGAAGAGCACCACTCTTCGACAGGGTCGGTTGTTTCCTCCAAATTTCTGGTTGGTTGTCACAACGGACGCCAGCCTGCTCGGATGGGGAGCAGTGTTTCGTCACCATACAGCCCAGGGAACTTGGTCTCAGCAGGAATCGACCCTCCCGATCAATATTTTAGAGATCCGAGCTATTCGGCTAGCTCTGAGACATTTTCACCAGCATCTGGCGGGCCACCCAGTCAGAATACAATCGGACAATGCCACGGCAGTGGCATACATAAACCATCAGGGAGGTACCCGCAGCAGGGCGGCCATGCACGAGGTAAAACAGATTCTGACTTGGGCAGAGGTAAATCACTCTGTGATTTCAGCGGTCCACATTCCGGGCGAGGAAAACTGGGCTGCGGATTTTCTCAGCCGTCACGGCATAGCGTCAGGGGAATGGTCGCTTCATCCCGAGGTTTTTCAGCAGATATGCCGACGCTGGGGAACCCCAGATGTGGACCTGATGGCTTCCAAGATAAATGCCAAGGTGCCCAACTTCGTCTCCCGGTACCGGGATCCGCAGGCATTTGCAGTAGACGCTCTGGTCCTACCATGGAATCAGTTTCATCTTCCATACTTGTTTCCACCAATAGCCCTTCTCCCAAGGGTGATCAGAAAGATCAGGATAGAGGGGGTTCCAGCGATATTAATCGCTCCGGATTGGCCGCGTCGCTCATGGTACGCGGAGCTGGTACAATTGCTCACCGACACACCCTGGCGACTGCCAGAGCGCGTGGACCTTCTCTCCCAGGGCCCAATTTACCACCAGAACTCAGCGGTCCTGTGTTTGACGGCCTGGCCGTTGAATCTTGGATCCTGACCAGGGCTGGATTCTCTAAAAAGGTCGCCGCAACGATGGCTAACGCCCGAAAGCCCGTTTCGGCTCGCATCTACCACGGTACTTGGAAGGTCTTTTTTACTTGGTGCAGGGAACATGGTTGTTCCCCGCTCCTCTTTTCAATTCCGAACATTCTATCTTTTCTCCAGGCAGGCCTAGATTCAGGTCTAGCGCCTAGTACTCTTAGACGACAGATATCAGCTTTGTCGGTTCTTTTTCAGCGAAAGATCGCGTCTAATTTTCAGGTTAGGACCTTTATTCAGGGGGTTGTCCATATAGTTCCTCCCTACAAGACTCCCTTAGAGGTTTGGGACCTCAATCTAGTCCTGGGAGTCCTACAGGAGTCTCCTTTTGAACCTTTGCAGGAAGTTTCTCTATCATTTCTTTCCTGGAAAGTGGTGTTTTTGGTAGCCATTACATCCATAAGGCGGGTTTCGGAGCTGGCTGCACTGTCTTGTCGAGCTCCGTACTTACTTTTCCATCAGGATAAGGTGGTGCTCAGACCAACACCACCTTTTTTGCCTAAGGTTGTGTCCTCATTTCATATTAATGAGGACATTGTTTTGCCCTCATTTTGCCCAGCTCCGACGCACCGAGTGGAGAAGGCTCTCCATACGCTGGATCTGGTGAGAGCACTCAGGAGATATGTATCTCGGACGGCGTCCTTTCGACAGACGGACACGCTGTTTGTCCTCCCTGAAGGTCGCAGGAAGGGACTTGCTGCCTCTAAGTCAACCTTGGCTAGGTGGATTCGGTTAGCCATTCAGGAGGCTTACCGTATCAGAGGCGCGGTGGTTCCCGCAGGGATCAAGGCTCACTCCACCAGAGCGGTGGGTGCCTCCTGGGCCCTTCGGCATCAGGCTTCGGTGGAACAGGTTTGTAAAGCAGCAACCTGGTCCAGTCTGCATACTTTTTCCAAGCATTATAATGTCCATACCCAGACTTCTGCGGATGCCAGTCTGGGTAGAAGGATTCTTCAGGGCGCGGTTGCGCACCTATAAGCAATGCTGGATTATAAACTACACTGTGGAGTCGTTTTCCCACCCAAGGGACTGCTTTGGGACGTCCCACAGTCCTGTGTCCCCCAATGAGACGAAGGAGAAATACGGATTTTTGTGTTACTCACCGTAAAATCCTTTTCTCCGAGACACTCATTGGGGGACACAGCACCCTCCCTAAGAGCCGGCTGGCTTTATATTGAGTTAACTCTATTCTCCTTAAATTGGTATCAGCAGTTTTTTTCTTCTGAATATACTGTATCTGTGTTAACTCTTGATTTATTTTTTAGCCTCCTACTGCTTTTGCACTAAACTGGGTTTGCCTGCGGCCAGTGCTGAGGTGTATACGGCGGAGGAGGAGCTAACCTTTTTTATGTTACTTAGTGTCAGCCTCCTAGCGGCAGAAGCATACACCCACAGTCCTGTGTCCCCCAATGAGTGTCTCGGAGAAAAGGATTTTACGGTGAGTAACACAAAAATCCGTATTTCTTGCATTTCCTGGTCTTTGGAGGAGGGACTCTACCCCCTGACAAATGACAGCCCCGTCCTGTAAGACCATGCATCCACTTACTTTCAGATGAAATGATTGGAGGTTGGAATTCAGTATTTCTGATGTTTGTTTCTCCAACATCAGTCCGGGGAGAGACAGAAGGCCTTCATACACATTAGCTTGTCATTCAGTAATGCCAAAATCTAATCTAATATTTATACGATTTTTAGGTAATAATAGCAAATTTCTCGATCTTGACTATTTGGCCCTGGTCCTTGTTTAAAACTGGATTTGAGGTAATGAATGTCGTGACGGAGTGACAAAAGACAAGAAGACACAATCATAGTGTGAACATTGGGCATAGGAAAGAATATTTAATATTTGAAAAGATTACTGTATTGTAGGGTTTTCCCGTGTCATGTTTAGTGCAAGAAGTGACATCCCCGTAGACTGTAAGTCCGCAAGGACAGGGTCCTCTCCCCTCTGTACCAGTCTGTCATTGTAAATTTGTTTACTGTAAATGATATCTATAACTTTGTATGTAACCCCTTCTCATGTACAGCACCATGGAATTAATGGAGCTATATAAATAAATAATAATAATCTGATAGCTAATGCGCTAAATAGCAAAAGTGCAAATCACTTTTCGAAATATGATGTTTAAATCTTGAGACACGAATTGGACAATACGCTGTCCGCTGCTTGTTATTCTGGCCAATCAGTTCTACAACGGTAGAGATCCGATGGGTGACGAGACGTAGGGCTGGATCTGTCTATCATAGGCATATGCTTTATCTGACTGTCGCTCTCTTCTAGTGAGCATAAAGGCAGAACAGACAGAGGGGCTTTCTGTTTGGGGCACTCATTTGATGAGACTTGGTTCTGATAGATATGCAGTGTATTATGGGCAGAACCGAAGACTGAGCATGTGTAATGTCAGCAGACCGTCAGAGCATATAGACATTGTCTCCAAGCTGAAGTGGAGGTGCCTGTGACAGTGCCGCATGAGGAAAGACCCATAAGGTGTGAGCAAGGTTGTCAGCGTGACTTTTTTTTTTCTGGACAGCTTGTCAACACATAATGGACAGACAATATTTTTTATGGACAAATTGAAAAACCATCATAAATCATTGATTATAAGTGATCTATGTCTACAGCCCATAATTCTGATATAAAGACATCCGCTACATTCCCTGTGAACTATAAAATGATGATAATTAAAGTAAAAATTATCTGTATAATGTTATTCAGCTTCAAAAATTCATGGACGCCTTAATGGTTTTTTTTTACAGACAAAAAAGTGCCCTATTCTTACAGACTATCCTGGAATTTCTGGGTGTGTGCTGTAAAACCCTTTTTTAATCACAGAGACCATTAAAGGGGTTGTCCACTGCCAGGACGACCCCTTCTTGAACTAACTGTTTTGGCCGCAATAAATTAAGAAAACCTATACCCACCTCTTGTGTCGGTGCCGCTCCCTTGGTGTCAGCACTCGCGGACCTGGAGTTCTACTGCAGTGCTGGCCTCACTGTCCCCACCTTCATATGGATTGAACATGAAGAGGAAATCTGAGATCAGCCGTAGCCCAGGGGTTCCTGTTCATGTTCAATCCATGCGAAGACGGGAACAGTGACACCAGTGCGGATTGGGGGCCATGTACCACTTATCACAACACCGCAAGAGAGCTCCGCGCCCAAAAGTGCTGGAACTGCTCAGCACAGGAGGTGACTGTAGTTTTTTTTTAAATTTCATGGAAACCAAACATTTTGTTCAAGAAGGGGTTTTACTAGTAGTGGACAACCCCTTTAAACACTATAAGGCCTTGCTGTTATTTCAGTTTCTGAGGAAACTATAGGTAAGCTTTCAGCAGACCGGTCACCAGATTTGACAATACAAGCTGTATACAATATTAAATAAATTTCATAGACCTGATGAGGCAGGTGTACTTCTGTAGAAAATATATGTTAGAATAGCGCTATAATGATTTTCCTCTTCATAATGAGCATTTTGTGAGATAAATCTAATAATGTATGCAGTTTTCACTGTAAAATCTGGTTATAGATCTGCTTTAAGTTTGTAGTTGTTGCAATTTACACCTAGGAAATTATTACCTGACTGCTCCCCAGTAACTATGAAGGCGGGAGGCTGGGGAGTGGTGCACTCATGCTAAAGAAGATGGGACAACCCCTTTAAACATGCAGCCAATCAGCTGGCAAGAAAGCAAGATGCTTGTCCTTCTGCTCATTGGATGATTTATGTGGGCCAGTAAATCATGGCTGTGGGCAGCAGGTCTCCCCATGTAAGCAGGGAATGTGCTGCTGCTGATATGATTGATATACGAGGACAGAACAATTGTTTTTGTGACCGTTCTGTCCCCATATAGTTTGTTTTCGCCGCTGTGTGACAGTACCTCAAATCACTTGTTATATTGTTGATTGGCCCTCGCTGTGGTCAGAAATGCTCATGTAAACAATCTTTTGGAAATTTTTTTTAGAATAATTCAGAATTTAGAATTCAATGACAAATTCATTTTTCGTTGTTGACCCCGTTCTTTTGTGCCCTTACTGCCTGCAGCTCGTTGAGCAACTTTTACTTTGTTGTTTGTTTTAGACCGCTATTAATTATAGACAATTCTGAGAGTCACACTTCGCCTGTTACATGGGAGGTGTGAAAACCTCTCTGTAATTGAGACTTTTATACTGCTAGATCGGTCAAGCGTAGACACTCAGGTTCTGGTCCATGTTGTCGCCCACGTAGTAATGATCTTTGCCTTAGCCTCTGGAGTCTTACCCGCCTGATGAATGCTTCTCTATCACTGCAGCACCTAATTACTTTTTCCTAGAATGACCCAAATCTTTATCTGAACATCATCTTCCCCGGAGTCTGACAAGTATACTTGACAGTGTCTTATAAATGTGCTTCTTCTAGTTCACACCCTGAAGCCATTGGTTTCTTGTCAGGCTTCATCTCCAGCCACGAGACATGTCATTATAAGCAAGAGGAATTGTGTGCGCTTCTTCCTATCTCCATAGATAAAAAATACGTCAAGTCTCATTACACTAATGAAAGTAGCCGGATCATTCACCTGCAGGGTCCATATCAAACATTCTCTGTGTGTGATTCTGTGCAAACCAAAGAGGTATACAGTGGCTACATTTTATATTACTCGGCAAATGAATGATTTCAGCTGCAGATGGAAGGAAGAGAGCCACAGTATTCATTACTGATGGGTAGGCGGAGCCCCAGATCAGGATGTCACCTCAGATCAAAAGAGTGCTGACTGGCTGGCCCCTCCAGCTCGGGCTCCTCCTACTCAGCTCCAGTCTAAGATTTGAGGTCCAGAGGATGGTCGCTGCTAATGCAGCTCCTCAGAAGATTTTATTATTTTATATTCGGACAGGAGACTTGGATCACTAGTTGGTCTAGAGGTCTCAGGGGTACCAGCGCTGCTGTACCCCAACCTCTCCCTTGGCGGATCTGTACTTACTCAAAGTCCCTGCAGAATCCTTGCCGGCCCTGGGGGATGAGGAGAGCTTCCCTGGCGGGACGCAAACCACACGTGCGGTCACTGCGTTCCTCGCCCTGGGGGGAAGCATGGGCATAGCGCCAGAAACCCCTGAGGGTCCCTGTGGCGCCTTGGCTGGTGAGTACTCCACACAAAATTTTATTATTAATGTGTGAGTGCTTTAGCGTCTGATGGCAGCGCTATTACATGTATATCAGTATGCTTCAGCGCTGCGGTGACAGCGCTATTACATGTTTATCAGTGTATTTCACCAGCCTCTCCCTTGGCGGATCTGTAATTACATAATGGTCCCTGCAGAATCCTTGCCGGCCCTGGGGATGAGGAGAGTTTTCCCTGGCGGGGGCGCAAACCACACGCTGGGTCACTGCGCTTCCCGCCCTGGGGGGAAGCATGGGCATAGCGCCAGAAACCCCTGGGGGTCCCTGTGGCGCTGAGCTGATGAGTTTTTCCACACAATTTTTATTATAATAATGTGTGAGTGCTTCAGCGCTGCGGTGACAGCGCTACTACTTGTATGTCAGTATGCTTCAGCGCTGCTGTGACAGCGCTGTTACATTGTAGATGTGGTGATCTTTTGTCCGCAGGCAGATAGCTGCAGGACAGAGAGGGAGCAGGAGCGGGGGAGTTCGCGCTCAATATTTGAGCTAGCAGGGGGCGTGGCCTATCTATTCCCGGTCTTTTGAGCAGGAAGACGCGCGCTCTGGCGTTTCTCCTGCGACTCCCTCACTGTGGCGGCCATTACACAGGCTCCTGGGCTCCTCAGACCGCTCCTCTCCTCATAAGACACCACGGCCAGCTGGGTGAGTGCTGATTCCTCACCCCGCAGCGCAGCGATCGCTATCCTGCAGCTGCAGTCTCATTAGAGACATAAAATTGGCTGGGACTCACACTTCATATATATATATTGTGGTGAGTTTGCAATATTAACCCTTCTGAGGGTTATTTCTACCAGAAAAATTTTTTGACTGAATACCGCTGGGGTAACCCTGCCTGGTGGAGCGTTAACCCTTCAGCATATAAAAAAAAAAAAAAAAAAAAAGAAAAACCGCATAGTTTTTTGCTGGTATTACCGCTTTGACCTGTTCATACAGGTGAGACATGTCTGAACAGAGTTCAGATGCCGCGGATCACGTCCCAGTGCCATTGCGGCAATCAGATACGCAGACCTCCACAGCGTCTAGCGCTGCGGTCGACAGCGGTGAAAAATTGGACGATATCGCTCGATCGATCAACAACTTGTCTGACCTTTTAGGTCAATATGTGTCTGCTAATTCCTCTCAGAGGAAGCGACGCAGGCCGTTACCGGCCTCTACACGGAGCGAGTCAGACGTATCTGATATTGGGCAGAGTTCCCCTTTAAATTCGGATGGAGAAATATCCGATTCAGATGCGGACGAGCCGCAGGGGCGTTCCTCTATGGCGAAGCGTACGGAGGCATTAATTGAAGCCATGAGAGATATATTACAGTTACCGGAGGAGGTAACTAGTCGTCCTGGTAAATCAGCACGCATGTTCCAGGAGTCCCGTGCTTCGCGTACAACATTGCCAGCTCTGGATGAGCTTAATAGTGTAATAGAGGAGGAACGTCTATGTCCAGATAAGCGTTTTCATGGAACGCATTTCTTGGATACACTTTATCCTTGCTCTGCGGAGTTAAAGGCTAATTGGACTTCTGCTCCTGAAGTGGATGTGTCTTTATCTCAGCTTAGTAAATCCTCACTACTCCCTATTAAGGGAAAAGCGAGCTTACAGGAGCCTTTGGATAGAAAAGCAGAATTGGCGGCAAAAGCAAGCTATGAGGCTGCGGGTCATGGATTCCGAGCAGTGCTAGGATCCATGTGTGCTGCTAGAGCTTCTCTAAGCTGGTTGGCACGTCTGAAGACGGAGTTGCACAATGAATCTCCGTTATCTGAGATACGGGAAACTTGTGAATGGTTAGAAACGGCAGCCTGTTATAGCTTTGATGCCGGTCTGGATACGGCATCTCTGCTGGCCAAAGCGCAAGCTTCAGCGGTCACAGTCAGAAGAGCTTTATGGCTCAGACAGTGGGCCGGGGACGCAGTTTCCAAACAAGGGTTGTTGGCCTTACCTTACAAGGGTGGCCATCTTTTTGGATCCGACCTCACAGAGCTGATTTCCAAGGCTAAGGCGAAGGAATCAGCATTACCACAGCGTAGGGCCATGGCCTCGGTGTCCAGTAAGCCTGGTGTCTATAGTGGTCGGCGGTCCTTTCGGGGCCGAGGACGATCTAGTCACTCCTCGTGGGGATCGGGTCGTCCTTCCTTCTCAGGAAAGAAATCCTCTCAGAAAACTCGTACTCCCTGGAAGCAGAGTTTCCGCCAGGACAAGCGGGAACTTGACAAGAAGCCCGCAAAGTCTAATTGACGCCAGGGGTCCACTCGAGGATTCTCGAGTGGGGGGTCGCCTGCTTCTTTTCAAGGCGACTTGGATGGCTCGCGTTCCAGATTCCTGGGCAACGCGGATTGTGTCGGCAGGCTATTTCATAGAGTTTGCTTCTCGACCCCCAAATGTTTTTTGTCAGTCTCGCGTTCCGTCGGAACTCGAGCTTGTTGTCGCTCTACAGCGAGAGGTCGAATCTCTGCTACAAAAGGGTGTAGTGATACCGGTTCCGTCAGAGGACCGAGGGAAAGGTTTTTATTCCAACCTTTTTATAGTTCCCAAAAAGGAGAACAAATTTCGCCCGATTCTGGATCTCAAGCGATTAAACCGGCATGTCCATGCCCGGAAATTTCGCATGGAGTCGCTTCGCTCCGTTGTGGCAGCTCTGTCACAGAACGATTTTCTGGTGTCAATCGACATTCGCGACGCCTATTTGCATATTCCCATCGGAAAGGCTCATCAGCGCTTTCTTCGATTTGCCATAGGTCAGAATCATTACCAGTTCGTGGCTCTGCCGTTCGGCTTAGCCTCAGCGCCAAGGGTCTTTACAAAAATTCTGGCGCCCCTCATGGCAATCCTTCGAAGACAGGGGATTACGATTCTCCCTTATCTGGACGATCTTTTGATCATGGCTTCCTCGGAGGAGGAGGCGTTGACGGCTCGGGATTTGTCTCTTCAGTTTCTGAAGGACTTCGGTTGGCTGGTCAATTGGGAGAAGTCGTCCCTGGAACCATCGAGGACAATCCTCTTTTTGGGAATGCATCTCGACACGTTTCGGTCGGTAGTTTCCCTACCACCAGACAAACAGTCATGTCTTCTTCGACATGTACAGATTATGAGATCCTCAACGGCAATGTCTCTACGGAAGTGTATGCGTCTTCTAGGACTGATGGTGGCGTCCATGGAGGCAATTCCTTTTGCCCAGTTCCACTCCAGGACTCTCCAAAGGTTCATCTTGAGTCGATGGAATCAGTCGCAATCGCTGGATTGCAGTGTCACCATTTCTCGCGCGGTGCGGGATTCTCTAGAATGGTGGTTACGTCCAGGGGCATTCTCCCTGGGGAAGTCTTTCCTCCCCCCGAAGTGGTCAGTCATAACCACCGATGCCAGCCTGACGGCTGGGGGGGTGTTTGGAACAATCTCTGGATTCAGGGGTATGGTCATCGGAAGAGTCTGTGCTTCCGATCAACATTCTGGAATTGAGGGCGATTTTCCTTTGCCTCCAACATTGGACGGTCCCTTTGAGCGGTCTGCCAGTCCGACTGCAGACAGACAATGCGACGGCTGTCGCGTATATCAATCACCAAGGTGGGACAAGGAGTTCCAGACTCATGGTAGAGGTGTCCCGAATTCTGATTTGGGCAGAGGCCAATGTACCAGCCATTTCGGCGATTCACATTCCAGGGGTTCAGAATGTTACAGCGGACTTTCTCAGTCGCAGAAGGATGGATTCCGGGGAATGGAGCCTCCATCCGGATGTGTTTGCACTACTGTGCTCTCGCTGGGGAACCCCCCAAGTGGATTTGATGGCATCCAGGTCCAATGCCAAGTTACCGACATTCATGTCCAGGTACAAGGATCCGAAGGCGGTGGCGGTGGATGCTCTAGTGGCTCAGTGGGATCAGTTCGAGCTGATTTATGTATTCCCGCCGATATCCTTACTTCCTCTAGTACTGCGTCGGATCAGACTAGAGAGAATTCCAGCTATTTTGATAGCTCCAGACTGGCCAAGAAGGGTGTGGTTCTCGACAATAATGTCGCTGTTGGCGGCACCTCCTTTTCCACTCCCTCTTCAACCGGACTTGTTGACTCAGGGGCCCGTTTGTCATCCGGACTTGATGTCCCTGCGTTTGACGGCGTGGCTCTTGAGACCGAAATCTTGACCCGTAGAGGTTTCTCAGCCGAGGTCATTGCTACCCTTCGTGCTGCAAGATGTCCGGCTACTACTAGGATTTACCACAAAATTTGGGAAACCTTCTTTTCGTGGTGTTTGGGGTCCTCTCGGAACCCGAGAAAATTTTCCATTCCCAACCTGTTGGCTTTTCTGCAGCATGGGCTAGACAAGGGTTTGGCAGTCAGCACTCTGAAAGGTCAGATTTCTGCTCTGTCCTTATTGTTCCGGAGAACCATTGCTTCAAATAGAGACGTGCTCTCCTTTTTCCGAGGTATATCTCGTAAGTTTCCGCCGCGGAAGGCACCCGTGTCTCCTTGGCGGCTCAACCTTGTTTTGGAGGCTCTTCAGCATAAACCTTTTGAGCCTATGGTTTCTGCTAGCCTTTCTTTCCTTTCTTGGAAGGTGGCTTTCCTTGTTGCAGTCACTTCCTTGAGGAGAGTTTCTGAGTTGGCAGCTCTTTCTTGTTCGCCTCCTTTTCTGGAGTTTTTTCCGGATCGTGTAGTGCTTCGCACTCGGGGTGATTTTTTGCCAAAAGTGGTATCACAATTTCATGTTAACCAGGATATTGTGTTGCCTTCACTCTGTCCGGATCCGAAGAATGCGAAAGAGCGAGATTTACACACATTGGATTTAGTGCGGGCCTTGAAGTTTTATCTTTCTATTACTCAAGGTTTTCGTAAGACGGACTCCCTGTTTGTGGTTCCAGCAGGTCGTCGGCGTGGTCAACGAGCTTCCAAGGATTCTATAGCTCGTTGGATCCGGTCAGCTATTTTGGAAGCTTACCGTCTTCGGGGTGAATCTTGCCCGATTAAGATTCGAGCCCATTCTACGAGAGCTGTGGCCTCATCGTGGGCTTTTCATCAAGGTGCCTCGGCAGTGCAGCTCTGCCGAGCGGCAACTTGGCGCTCTGTCCACACGTTTACAAAGTTTTATAAAGTGGACGTCAGTGCTTCCGCTGATGCAGCCCTCGGACGTAGGGTCCTGCAGGCAGCTGTAGTTTGAAGTTCTGGATGAACTTGTGTTTAGCGCTGGTTGCGCTTTGTTGTTAAGGTTGTTGGGTTTCTGCCTTTTGTTGGTTTTTCCCACCCTTATTTTTGAACTGCTTTGGGACGTCCCATCAGTAATGAATACTGTGGCTCTCTTCCTTCCATCTGCAGCTGAAACACGGATTTTGGTAAGAACTTACCTGTAAAATCCTTTTCAGCGAAGGAAGGAAGAGAGACACAGCACCCTCCCAAGGCAGAAGTGTGTTGATGTTTTCAGATGCAGCGCGACCCTTATCTGATAGCGATTATCTGGGCTGAGGTCAGCGCGCTAAGGCTCTGTTCCAGCATCGCCAGCTCATCGCAGTAGTCAGGTTCCGTGAGTAGTACCTGGAACTCTGTGGTTTTTGGCTTTCTTTGCATGCATAACCTGTATCCTTGTGTTTTTTCTCTGAAGTTCCTTCAGAAGGGGTTATGTTGCTCCGCTGGTGATCTTGGCTCTTTTCCTAAAAGCTTTGGTACGACTGGAGCTGAGTAGGAGGAGCCCGAGCTGGAGGGGCCAGCCAGTCAGCACTCTTTTGATCTGAGGTGACATCCTGATCTGGGGCTCCGCCTACCCATCAGTAATGAATACTGTGTCTCTCTTCCTTCCTTCGCTGAAAAGGATTTTACAGGTAAGTTCTTACCAAAATCCGTGTTTTTTTTTACAATAAAAGTACACAAATCTATTACGTAATGGTCAAAAAAGAAAAATAGAAGTCTTACTGGACTTTACGACACAATGAGTGGACTGGCCCAGGAGCCTGTGGTGTCAGCTTTTCTCCTTCGTCTCATTGGGGGACACAGGACTGTGGGTGTATGCTACTGCCGCTAGGAGGCTGACACTAAGTAAACATAAAAAAGGTTAGCTCCTCCTCCGCCGTATACACCTCAGCACTGGCCGCAGGCAAACCCAGTTCATGCTTAGTGTCTGTTGGAGGCACACGTCTGGTTCCTTCCAGACCATTTTTTTTTTTTTTTTTTCTTTCCCACGAAGATTTGACAGGGGCGACGGACCCTATTGAAAGGGTCCGATCTCCCCAAAACATCAACGGGCGAGCACGTGGAGTAAAGCCTCCACGTATCCTCTCCCGCGACGTGGGACACTAATGCCGGACTCAGCCCTGACCACCCTAGGGTATCGAAACCCTAGGCTGTACAGAGGCAGTAAATAGTCCGTGCGGCCCCCACTGCACCACCAAGGCAAGACCGCGGTGCTGCAAGGAGGCGGATGGTCCCTCTCCTCACCCCCTGAAGGGGTGATGGAGTTAGGGTGCCTGCACCATCCTCACCCCCTTTTTTTCTGGGAAGCCCCTCTCTAATCACTGCGAGAGACGCTGGGATCTTTTATATTATGCTCCAGTGGATCGGGACCCACCTTTTAATCAGGATCTTCGGTCGGAAGAGGCTTAGGAGTCCTTAGGAGCAGAAGGCAGAGCGGTCTGGTGTGGAGCAGCTCCAAAGCTAAAGCGGGCAAAGCAGTGAGTTCCCCATACCCCTCCCCCTGTATCCGGCAGCTCCGACACAGGGGCGGCTGCCTCCAAAAATTTACATCCCGGCTTCGTGCCGGCGCTGGGCCGCGGGCTGGGATCTGGAGGCAGTGCGGAGGTAATTCGGCGTTCCAGAGAGGGGCGCGTTCTCGGGCTCCTCCCCCAGCAGCGTCACTTCCGGCGGGCCCGCCCCCCTGATCCCGAGTGGGCGCCGCCGAAAATTTAGGCCGCGGCTTCGGCCAGCACTAGGCCGCGGCCTGAAATTTAGCCCCCGGCTTCGGCCGGAGACTAGGCCGCGGCCGGAAATTAGGTCCCCGGCTTCTGCCGGCGCTAGGCCGCGCCCCGCGACCCCTCCCCCTAGGGCTCGTCTATTTAGGAACGCCTCCCTGAAAGGGGAGCGCGTTTTTTGGAAGTCTGGAGCTTCCATCTTCCTTTTTACGCCACACGGTCCAGCAAGTGAGGGGAAAAATCGTTCAAGAACGTTCGGGGAACAGGACTGGGGTAAGTGCTACTACCTCCAGCCTGGTTGCTCCGTGTTTTTTGCTGCGCTCCGCACCGCTACTACCCGCACCGCCACATCCAAATTATTCTGACAGGAGAAATCTGTGACAGATCCAGTATGTCCAGAAGGGCTAAGACCCACACGGTGTTTTATACTGCATGCATTGCCTGTAGATCCCCTTTTCCGCACGCCCAGACTAATTGGGTCTGCGAAGCCTGTGACTCCGAACGGGCTCAGGAGTCCTTACCTATAACCGAGCCTAGTGCGTCAGGTCCTCCGGAATGGGCCTTGTCTCTTTCTCAATCTGTGGCGTCATTAACCAGAGCAATTGAGTCCCTTCAAGCTCCCGATAGGAGCAGGGACAGTGGTTCACCCGGCTTCATTACGCCTCAGGAACCTTCGGCCTGCAGGGGCCGCGCTCTTACCAGGCAGACGCATGGGAAGCGAACCCATACTGCGTCGCCTATGCCGTCCGGAGCCTCGGCATCTTTTAGCTCAGTTTCTCGCTCTCCCTCTCCTTTGGAGGCAAGTGATCAGTATTCAGATTCTGATTCTGAAGGGTCTCTCAATCTAGAGGCACCGTATTGTCAGGAGACAATTGACAGTCTGATTGAAGCTGTCAATCAATCCCTGGGGATAGAGGATGAATCCACCTTGGCCTCTGGTCATAAGGTGTCTTTCAAACGAGCCAGACAAACTCATAAGGTTTTTGGTGCTCATCCTGAGTTTGAGGAGCTGGTGCAGCGCCACCGAGAAAAACCGGACAAGCGCTTTGCAGGACAAAAAGCCCTTAATACCAGATATCCTTTTGCTCCCGAACTTCTAAAGGTGTGGGCAGAATCTCCTACAGTCGATCCTCCTGTATCGCGTTTAGCGTCTAAAACGCTTCTCTCCCTTCCTAATGGTTCCTCGATCAAGGATCCAACGGATCGTCTGGTTGAAAGTTTGGCTCGCTCAGTGTTTGAGGCATCAGGCTCTGCACTCTCTCCTTCTTTTGCAGCGACTTGGGTTGCTAAGGCCATGATATCTTGGTCGGAGTCTCTAAATAGAGCCCTTCACGGTATAGAGGTGCCTTCTGAGGTAACGGAAATCTCCAATCAGATAGCTCTTGCAGGTGATTTTTTAATTAACGCTTCTATGGATGCGGCAAATTGCGCGGCATTAGCTGCAGCTAATGCGATTGCTATCAGGAGAGCTTTGTGGTTGAGGACTTGGCGAGCGGATTCAACCTCAAAGAAATCACTTACGTCTTTACCCTATCAGAGCGGCCGATTATTTGGCGAGAAGTTGGATCAGCTAATATCTGATGCGACAGGAGGAAAGAGCAATTTCCTTCCTCAGCAGAGGATTAGACAGCCTTTTCGCCGACAGCTTCAGCCTCGCTTTAGGGCCTTTCGTAACCCAGGTTGGACCGCGCCAGCCACCTCCAGCGGCTCAGGTCGACCTAATCAGGCCAGAGATCGCCAAGTCTCCTACAAGACCAACCCTTTGGGAAGAATGCGATCTCAACAGCCAAGATCTAGAGGGTCTAAATCACAAAGATTTTCGGATAAATGACTGGAGGCAGAATCCGGTCAATTTATCCAGAGTAGGCGGCCGCTTACTCTGGTTTCGCCCCGCTTGGCTATCAATTACTCACGACAAGTGGGTCAGGGAGTTAGTTTCCTCGGGGTACAAAATAGAATTCATCAATCGTCCGTCAAATCGATTTTTTCTTTCACGCCTTCCCAAAAAAGAATCCCGTGTTCACGCCTTATTCAAGGCGGTCGAATCGCTTCGGCGCAGCGGGGTCATTGTTCCTGTTCCAGAGGTCGAAAGGGGTCAGGGGTTTTACTCCAATCTGTTCATAGTACCCAAGAAGGACGGCTCTGTCAGACCCATTTTGGATCTAAAACGACTGAATCAATTTGTCAGAATTCGACGGTTTCGAATGGAGTCTCTACGATCGGTTATTGCAGCCATGGAAAAGGAGGAATTTCTAGCATCAATAGACATTCAGGATGCCTATCTTCACATCCCCATATTTCCTCCTCATCAAAGGTTTCTTCGGTTTGCCATCGGCAGCCTTCACTTCCAGTTCACAGCTTTGCCGTTCGGACTAGCCACAGCCCCCAGGGTGTTCACAAAGGTTATGGCTGCCGTTGTGTCCATTCTGCACTCCCGGGGGATAGTCATTTTGCCATATTTGGACGATCTCCTCATCAAGGGTCCGTCCTATCAGGCTTGCGAGAAGAGTGTCAGCATTACGCTAGACACCCTTGCTCGCCTGGGGTGGCTGGTGAATCTAAAGAAATCGTCTCCCGTGCCATCTCAAAGGATCACCTTTTTAGGAATGATTTTCAACACTGCTCAAGGGTTGATAACTCTTCCTCAAGAGAAGGCTATAGTTCTCCGTCAGGAGGTACGGATCCTTCGCCAGCCAATACCTCACACCATCCGGTTTTGTATGAGGGTCCTAGGAAGGATGGTGGCAGCGATAGAAGCCATTCCATTTGCCCAGTTCCATCTCCGCTCCCTTCAACATGCTCTCTTGCCAGTATGGAACGGGAGCCCTTACTCGCTCAATTTTCAGTGCCGTCTGTCCCGGCAGGTCAGACAGACGCTTTCGTGGTGGACAAGGGATGTCACTCTTCGCCAGGGGCGATATTTTCCTCCAGTCCATTGGCTGATAGTCACAACGGACGCCAGCCTTCTCGGATGGGGAGCAGTGTTTCGTCACTATACAGCTCAGGGGACTTGGTGTCGGCAGGAAGCGAACCTCCCAATCAATATTTTGGAGATCCGAGCTGTTCGGCTGGCTCTGAGGCGTTTTCACCATCATTTGGCGGGCCGCCCTGTCCGAATACAGTCGGACAATGCCACAGCGGTGGCATACATAAATCATCAGGGGGGTACTCGCAGCAGAGCAGCCATGCGCGAGGTAGGACACATTCTATCCTGGGCAGAAAGAAATCACTCTGTGATATCAGCGGTCCACATTCCAGGCGAGAAGAACTGGGCAGCGGATTTTCTCAGCCGTCAGGGGATAGCGTCAGGGGAATGGTCGCTACATCCCGAGGTATTCCAGCAGATATGCCTACGTTGGGGAACCCCAGATGTGGACCTGATGGCCTCCAGGATAAATGCCAAGGTGCCCAACTTTGTCTCCCGGTACCGAGATCCGCAGGCAATTGCCGTGGATGCCCTGGTTCTACCATGGAATCAGTTTCATCTTCTGTACTTGTTTCCACCAATGGCTCTACTCCCAAGGGTGATCAGGAAGATTAGGTTAGAGGGGGTACCAGCGATATTGATCGCTCCGGATTGGCCGCGTCGCTCATGGTACGCAGAGCTGGTAAATCTGCTCAGCGACGCTCCCTGGCGTCTTCCAGAACGCGTGGATCTTCTCTCCCAGGGCCCAGTTTACCACCAGAACTTAGCGGTCCTGTGTTTGACGGCCTGGCCGTTGAATCTTGGATTCTGACTAGGGCTGGATTCTCCAAAAAGGTCGCCGCCACAATGGCTAGCGCCAGAAAACCCACCTCGGCTCGTATCTACCATGGTACTTGGAAGGTCTTTTTTGCATGGTGCAGGGAACATGGTTATTCCCCACTTCATTTTTCAATCCCCAACATTCTGTCTTTTCTCCAAGCAGGCTTAGATTCAGGTTTAGCTCCAAGTACTCTTAGGCGTCAAATTTCGGCCTTGTCGGTTCTTTTTCAGCGAAGGATCGCATCTAATTTACAGGTCAAGACCTTTATTCAGGGGGTTGTCCATATAGTGCCCCCCTACAAGGCTCCCTTAGATGTTTGGGATCTCAATCTGGTTCTGGGAGTTCTGCAAGAATCTCCTTTTGAGCCTCTTCAGGAGGTTTCCCTGACATACCTTTCCTGGAAGGTGGTATTTTTAGTGGCCATAACATCCATAAGGCGGGTTTCGGAGCTGGCAGCACTATCCTGCCGAGCTCCGTACTTACTTTTCCACCGTGATAAGGTAGTGCTTAGACCAGCACCTCCTTTTTTGCCTAAGGTTGTGTCCTCATTTCACATCAATGAGGACATTGTTTTGCCCTCATTTTGCCCAGCTCCGACGCACCGAGTGGAGAAGGCTCTCCATACGCTGGATCTGGTGAGAGCACTCAGGAGATATGTATCTCGAACGGCATCCTTTAGGCAGACGGACACGCTGTTTATACTCCCTGAGGGTCGCAGGAAGGGACTCGCTGCGTCTAGGTCAACTTTAGCTAGATGGATACGGGTAACCATTCAAGAGGCCTACCGCATCAGAGGCGCGGTGGTTCCCGCAGGAATCAGGGCTCACTCCACCAGAGCAGTGGGTGCTTCCTGGGCTCTTCGGCATCAGGCTTCGGCGGAACAGGTTTGTAAGGCAGCAACCTGGTCCAGTTTGCATACTTTTTCAAAACATTATAATGTCCATACTCAGGCGTCAGCGGATGCTAGCCTGGGTAGAAGGATTCTTCAGGGCGCGGTAGCGCATCTATGAGCAATGCCTATGTATAATTGCACTGTGGAGTCAGTTTCCCACCCAAGGGGACTGCTTTGGGACGTCCCACAGTCCTGTGTCCCCCAATGAGACGAAGGAGAAATACGGATTTTTGTGTTACTCACCGTAAAATCCTTTTCTCCGAGACGCTCATTGGGGGACACAGCACCTCCCTTATAGCCGGATGGCTTTGCTTTCTAAGCTAATTTTGTTTGTTTTGGGTCTATATCAGTAGATTTACTTCTGGATATATTGTACCTGTATTAACACTGAGTTTTTTCTTGTTTTAGCCTCCTACTGCTTTTTGCACTAAACTGGGTTTGCCTGCGGCCAGTGCTGAGGTGTATACGGCGGAGGAGGAGCTAACCTTTTTTATGTTTACTTAGTGTCAGCCTCCTAGCGGCAGTAGCATACACCCACAGTCCTGTGTCCCCCAATGAGCGTCTCGGAGAAAAGGATTTTACGGTGAGTAACACAAAAATCCGTATTTTACCAGCAGGTCAGTAGTGTCTGGTGCCTAGGTGCAGGGTCTGCGCTCTGGAGGGAGCACATTTTTTGGTGGTGTCAGCTGTAACCGAGGGCAGACACTTTCCAGGTATCATTTATCTGGTGCAGGTTACAAAAGACAAGCCGTGATCTGATATATAAGTGGGATTCTTGAGCAAAAGGGAATCCATCCTTGCCAGCAGGTGCCGATTCACCGTAACTCCCAATAGTCTTCGTACTTATCTGGCATTACAATATTTAATGTCGGACAAACAGATGAGAAAATAATTTTCTTTGAAATAGGATCTCAGAAAACTATTTAAAAGGTTTATAAAGCCAGCCAAAAAAACCCTTAAATAAGCTATAGATCATAAGTTTTCCAACTTTACTAATGGAGATCATTTAGGCCAGATCACCTTTTACTGTGGAAGTTCTTGTGTGCCTGTTCGCAGCAGCTTCACTTCTGGTCTGGTGATTGGCATAGGACAGCATTTTCTGTCTTGGCACATGACCAGGGTAGTGTGTGAAGGGGGCTGGCTGAATGCTCAGTGGCTAAGTCAATCCTTATCTTGGCCGTTTTCAATTGGCATGTACAGATATACAGGAAATAAAGCAGCCGGGATCAGGACTGGGGCAGCTACCAGAGAATTGGGGCTGCTTGACCTATATTAGTAAGTAATATAACTTTATTTAAAGCTTTATTTATGTATTTTTTTTAGCTGAACAACCCCTTAAGGCCATTGTGCGCTCAGTACAGTTTTCATGTGGTTTGCATTAGAAATCTACAGCCCGAAAGATCATCTTAAAAACGCTCATTTCACGATTATCTTCCAAGCTGACGATCAAACGACGGACGAGCAAAACACTCATTCATTGGGGAAATGATCTATTGCACAGTCCAAAGAAAATCATTGTTCTTGGCAGTACAGTATCCTGTGTATACAGGACGCGCACTGCTGAGAACTATGGCTGCCTGTGTGCTGGATAGGCTGGATAGTATTACAGTGGGACTAAGGCATAAAGCATGACCGATGCCATTCACTGACAAATTGTAATTGCTTGCTCATTCATTCAGTGCACAGAGAGTATTGTATGTATTATAACTTTCTGTGATCTCCAAACATTCAAGGTATCTAATATAATCACGACTTTAAGATGTCCAATTGTGAACTAGAAAGGGGGAAATGGAAGGATAGATATGACCAAAACATGAGAAAAAAAGGTGCAAATAGTAAAAACTTAACAAATGCAATAGTGGGTCGAGCCCTATATTCCTCTCTGGAATCCGGTGCTCATGCTACTTGCATTGTCTTCCAAAGTCTTGTACACATAACACCTACTCTACCTGCCAAGAGTGTCATAGTATCTGAACGCATCGACTGCTGGGACCATAAAGGGGCCGGCTCCACATACATTGTGCCAAAAATTATTTCCCGATGCATCTTCGGGTTCACATAAAATGAGAGTGAAGACTGCTGAGATGTCCTCTACGACAAGGTCTCCTCTATAATAATCCTCTATATGCAATATACTACACCTGCTTACTGTAATGCTGTGTCTTGCAGAGCGTCATCGGTGTCTCCCTACACATCGTGGTTGTCTAAAATTACTGACAGTGACATTTTGGTGGCAGCGCTGGGAAACAAAGGTGTTGTCACTGTGGACATGGGAGGCAGCGTTCGGCTGTGGGAGACTGGACTGGAAAGTATTCAACGCTCCTTGCTTGAGTGGAGAAATATGATTGGACAAGAAGACGGACGACCGGTGCAGGTAGCATCTTGATCTTTTTAGTCTTTGTTCTTAAGTTTGCTATATTTGGTAACACATCAGGTTAGAAAGCAAATATTCACCCTTGTGCAATATTTTTTTTTCTAAATAGGTTTTATATGATTCACCGTACTGATTAATATATCTTTATACTGGTCATCACTCCATTTTTCTGATTTGCTTAGATATAAAATCAAGTATTAGCCCATAGCCTCCACTAGAGGGAGATGTTATACAGTGCATTGAATGTAATAATATGACCATAAGCAAATGTCACTTTTCTCTAGGTATGGGTAGAGGCAGAGACGTCTCATTGATGCTCTCACTAAGGTATATGATGCAGATTTGGAGATCTATGCAGGCATGTTATCTGGGGCATGTTCTCTTTACCCACACTATTGTGTATGTTAGTACATTTGTGTCGCATTGTACATTGGACAGTGATTGATATATATATATATATTTATGTTGATATGGCAATACATACACTTCAGCGGTTTAGGGCTTTACAGTAACCATAGACATTAATTGGTGAAAATGAACAATGTCATCCAAAGCAATAATTTGTTATGTAAAACTTAAAGAGAATCTGTCAGCGGGATTTCACCCACCATCCCCAAATGTTTATACTGTGTGTGGACGTAGCTCTTTCAAAGATGAGTCCAGCAACACCTTTACATGGTCAGTCCATTCCTCATTTACTGAGAAATCAGTGTTTGAATTGATGTGCTAATGGGTATGTTATATCTGAAGCCTCTGTCACTCCAGCTCTATTGCCCTGCCATTGCCGCCACCTCCTGCTTGATTATCCGCTCTATGTTGTGTGACTTCAGGCAAAGGAGCCATCAGTCAAGCAGGAGGATGCGGCCTTGTCAGGGAATAGAGCTGGAGTGACAGAGGCAGAATTACACTTGCATATCAATTCAGTTGCTGATTTCTCAGTAATGGAGGAACGGACTGGCCATGTAAAGGTAATGCTGGACTTGTCTATGAAAGACCACATGTACAAGTAAATAGTTTGGGGGGGTGAAATCCTGCTGATGCTGACAGTCACTTTAAGATCAATCTATCATTTCTGCAGGGTTTTTTTAAAATTATTTTTGTATATGTGTATACACGTACAATTTTTTTGTATATAATATATCCCACAAGAGGTTATAAAAGACCCCAGTTTATTTTTTTTTTCTGCTTTCCAATGTAACACTTACAGGACAAATCAGCCATTTGTGGTTACATGTGTCACTGGCAGAGCTGGTGTGGTCTTACCATGGCAGGCAGTACAGGCAGCACCGCTGCTTCTTCTATTCTCCAGACATCGCTGTGGACTCTAGATCTGCACCATCCACTGTCAGAAGATGTTCAGCATTCTTTTAGGGGAAAAGTACATAAGACAATAATCAAGCACAATAAACATGAATAAATGAGTGACCGCCATGTACATAGGGACAGGTGGTCTGCCCGCTTGGAGAGGAGGGAGTAGGTGAGAGGAGAATCTGCGCATAAGTCAGTGTACTGATCGCTTGGTTATAAAAAGCAGGTTCCAGACAAGGGAGGACGCACGGGAGAAATCATGGTGACTGTAGTGACCTGCAGACCAGGGCAGCACAGAGGAGGAGGTAGTGCGTGATGTGGTTGAAGGGGCTGGTTATGAGTGGCCTTGGATGTCACTGTTAGTAGTTTGATCTGAATTCTCTGGGTAATAGGGAGTCAGGGAAGGGATCAGCAGGGGAGTAAGGAGGGTAAAGAGGATTTATCGGGCAGCTGAGGCCGGAGAATGTGGCAGGCCACAGAGAGGCGTTGCATTACTGTTGAGTTGAAGTTAAGATGACAACGTACTTGTGTTTTCTTGTTAGGTCAGTTGAGTTGTCACCTGTAATCAGGATGCCCCTCCATCACACCCAGGCCCGCTTCTACATGATAGTCAAAACAGACATAGAACGACAGTAGGGGCAGTCTCCAAATTGTTTGTTTATTTTTTCCTCTTTCATTATTCCCTTTTATTGAGCACCCTATAAAAAGTGTGGACGGAGAAAGGTAATGAAGCAGAAGACACTACTGCTAATTTCCAATGTATTCACACACAGTGCCGGGGGCAGCTCCGACAGTAAATGGTGCATGATCATAAGTCACTGTGACATACCCAGGCGCACATTGGGACTAGTTTATTACTCGTCCGATACTTCATACTAAAAATAACAAATCCGTACATATATTATATTATCCTACATTATATTATCTTATACTGTCTTATACTAGTTTTTATGTAATGCTTTAAATGAATGCCAACTGGGAAAGGGGTGCTTAAAATATACTAGAAGGGATATTCTCATCCTGGATGTTAAAGGCTCATTTGCAGGATTAAATAAATGTATAGTAGATGCAGATGCCCACCGATGGGACAGGACACACATCTGTCATGAGAATGAGGTCTCGTCATCTACTGCCGTCAGTGGAGAGGTGGTCGCAATTCACATACGCATTACTAGGATATCCAGCCACCTGTTCATTGACAGTGGCAATCATCAGGTCCCCATTCTTCAGAAAGATAAGTACTCAACAGTGTGACCCGTATCCGGTCAATATGCAATATACCGTATGTACGAGCTCAGAAGAAAAAAAAAAGATTTCATATTCATTGACAGTGAGGTCCATTGTGCCACATATTGATATGTAATAATGTTTGCTCTCATTATTTGCTTCATTGATCAGGAAACACAGCCATACGCTATCTGTTGTGAATAGGCTGGAAATGAGTTCTGAGCAGAAGCTCCCTCTGGTGGTTACAAACGGTACTGGACTGTCCAGTGAAGATTGTGAGGATTGGGAATCAGGTGTTACTGACTGGTCTTATATAAGGGAGTCACCTTCCCATCAGGGTTGCCGGTGATCAATTGTTCTGGTCTCAATCCTTGATTCCTGTTTCCTTGGAAGCCTGCTGTGTTGTGTCTGAATCTCCAGTTAACAGATAAGACATTTTCTTCTTTTTGTTTTTGTGCTTGATTTTTGCATTTTGTCCTGCACTTCTGTGGGGGCCTTCAGGGTCCCCTCTGGGGGCTTTTGCCTCTCAGTTCAGTTCAGCCACTGATGTTTGTACATTTGCTTTTTCCAGTTTTCTCAGTGGCTGCTGTTTTGTTTTTGGTTACACCAGAGAACTAATTTAGGTGGTTGAGGTCGTGTGATCTCAGGTGTTTTTGAAATTAGTAGAGTTGGTGCTTTTCAGGGTTTTTTGGGATTGCAGTAAGTGCCCTTCCTATCCTTTTCTATTTAGTAAGTTTGGGCCCCAACGTTTGCTCATACTATTTTCTGTCTGTGTCAGTATTTCTTCTTGTCTAACCGCCATTACATGTTTGGGGGCTTTCTATGTTCTTTGGGGATCTGCTCCGGGGCAGATAGCTTTCCTCTTTCTATCTTTAGGTGTAGTTAGTTTCTCAGGCTGTGACGAGGCCTCTAGGACCAACGTAGGAACGCTCCATGGCTGCCTCTGGTTGTGGTGGTTAGTCAGGGTACTGCAATCTCATAGTTTCCAACTGCTCTGGTGTATTTCCTTTTTGCCTGCTCTCCTCAGCTACCAAATCATAACAGTATCACCGGCCAAAACTGAAAATTATATGGTACTCACAGAAGGGAAAAATATTGTGAAAGAAAAAAGTTGTCAGAGTTGTCAGAGATTTTTTATTTTTTTTTCTGTTTGTTGCATTTTTTTTTTCCCTCTGTATCTCTGGGTGCTGAGGAGGATTTTTTTTCTCTCAATGGAGTTTGCACAGTTGTCTGGCCGTGTAGATCAGCTTGCCACTGAAGTTCGGAGTATTGCTACCTATCTTGCTAGGTTGCCTGTTGTGGAACCTAGGATTCCCATGCCAGATTTGTTTTTAGGGGATCGAGCTAAGTTTCTGAATTTCAAAAATAACTGTAAATTGTTTTTTGCCTTAAAATCTAAGTCCTCAGGGAACGCAGCGCAGCAGGTTCAAATTGTCATCTCTCTCCTGCGCGGCGACCCTCAGGATTGGGCTTTTTCCCTGACACCTGGGGATCCTGTTTTGAATGATGTTGATGCGTTTTTTCAGGCTTTGGGGTTATTGTACGATGAGCCTAATGTCACTGATCAAGCTGAAAAAACTTTGTTGGCATTAAGTCAGGGGCTTGAGGACGCTGAGTTATACTGTCAGAGATTCCGTAGTTGGGCAGTCTGCGAAAATGGAATGACGACGCTTTGGCAGCTCTTTTTCGGAAGGGACTGTCAGATAATGTAAAGGATGTTATGGTGGGATTCCCTGTTCCCTCTGGTCTCAATGATTCTATGTCATTAGCGATTCAAATTGACAGACGTTTGCGTGAGCGGAAAGGTATGCGTGGAATAATGTTGCCTTGTGAACCAGCTTCTGAATCCATGCAGTGTGATAGAGTGGTTTCTGGGGCACAGCGTCATGAATTTCGAAAGCGCAATGGGTTATGTTTCTACTGTGGTGATAGGTCTCATGCTATTTCTGTCTGCCCTAAGCGGGGAAGACGTTTTGCTCGCTCAGTTGTCTTGGGTAGTGTTCAGACTAAGTTTTTGTTAACTGTTACCCTGATATGCTCTCTGTCCTCATTTTCTGCTCAGGCTTTTGTTGATTCTGGAGCAGCTATTAACCTGATGGATTTTGATTTTGCTAAACGTTGTGGGTTTCCCTTGATACCCTACGGAAGTCTATTCCCCTACTGGGGATCGATTCTACCCCTTTGGCTGAGAATAAACCTTAGTTCTCTACTCAGGTGATAATGAGGGTAGAACCTGATCATCAGGAGAGTTGCAAATTTTTGGTTCTGTATAATCTGCATGACATTATCGTACTGGGTTTCCCTTGGTTACAGTCTCATAATCCTGTTTTGGATTGGAAATCTGTGTCTGTTACCAGTTGGGGCTGTCAATGTGTTAATACCAACACTCCTGTTTTTTCTGCCTCCCCCAGGCTCAGGATGTTCCTGACTTTTTGATTGATTTTTCTGATGTGTTTAGCGAAAGTAAATCTGCATCCTTACCTCCCCATAGGAGCTATGACTGCGCTATTGAATTAGTGCCTGGTAGTAAATTCCCTAAAGGTCGCCTTTTTAACTTGTCTGTACCTGAACATGACGCTATGCGGTCTTATATCAAGGAGTCATTGGAGAAGGGTCATATCAGACCATCCTCTTCACCCTTAGGTGCCGGTTTTTTCTTTGTGGCCAAAAAGGATGGTTCATTAAGGCCGTGTATTGATTATCGTCTCTTGAACAATATTACTGTGAAATATCAATATCCGTTACCCTTGATCTCTGATCTGTTTTCCAGGGTGAAAAACGCTACTTGGTTTACCAAGCTTGACCTCAGGGGGGCATATAACCTTATTCGCATTAAGCACGGGGATGAATGGAAGACGACATTTAATACCCCTGAAGGGCATTTTGAGTACCTTGTGATGCCCTTTGGGCTCACTAATGCTCCTTCTGTCTTCCAGTCCTTCATGAATGACATTTTCAGGGATTTTGTGGATAAATTTCTGATTGTTTATTTGGATGATATCTTGATTTTTTCCAATGACTGGGACTCTCATGTAAAACATGTTCGGACTGTGTTCCAGATTTTGAGAGAGAATGCTCTGTATGTGAAGGGATCAAAGTGTCTTTTTGGCGTTCAGAGGATCTCATTTCTGGGTTTCATTTTGTCCCCATCTGTTATTGAAATGGACCCGGTCAAAGTTAAGGCTATCTGTGATTGGGTCCAACCTACTTCTTTAAAGGCTCTTCAAAGATTCTTGGGTTTTGCCAATTTTTACCGTAAATTTATTGGTAATTTCTCTGTTATTGTTAAACCATTAACTGATTTGACCAAGAAGGGTTCTGATGTGGTGAATTGGCCTCCTGAGGCAGTCTCTGCATTTCAGGAACTTAAGCAGAGATTCACTTCTGCTCCTGTTCTACGGCAGCCTGATGTTTCTCTACCATTTCAGGTGGAGGTTGATGCCTCTGAAATTGGGGCAGGTGCCGTTTTGTCCCAAAGAGATCCAGAGACCTCTAAAAGTATCCCTTGTGCCTTTTTCTCTCGAAAATTTTCTCCACTGAACGTAATTATGACGTGGGTAATCGGGAGTTATTAGCCATGAAGTGGGCTTTTGAAGAGTGGAGACATTGGCTGGAGGGAGCCAAACATCAGGTGGTGGTCCTTACTGACCATAAGAATCTAGTTTATCTGGAATCTGCCAAGCGACTTAATCCTAGACAGGCCAGGTGGGCCTTGTTTTTCACACGTTTTAATTTTGTGGTTTCATTTCTTCCTGGCACTAAAAATGTTAAGGCGGATGCCCTCTCGAGGAGTTTCCTGGCGGACTCTCCTGAGTTATCTGATCCTTCTGTTATTTTGAAAGAGGGTGTAGTTCTTTCCGCCATCTCGCCCAATTTGAGACTGGCTCTGGAGGGGTGCCAGGAAGATAAGCCCGAGCGCTGCCCTGTTGGGAAATTGTTTGTCCTGGACCAGTGGAAAAAGAGTGTAATGTCTGAGATTCATTGTTCCACGTTGGCCGGTCATCCCGGAATTTTTGGTACCAGGGACTTGGTTGGTCGGTCCTTTTGGTGGCCTACCTTGTCTCGTGATGTCAGGGAGTTTGTGCAGTCCTGCGGGACTTGCTCTCGCTCCAAGCCTTGCTCTCGTTCTAGTGGTTTGTTGATGCCATTACCAGTGCCCAAGAGACCATGGACCCATATCTCTATGGATTTCATTTCCGACCTCCCTGTTTCTCAGAGAATGACCGTCATCTGGGTGATTTGCGATAGGTTTTCCAAGATGATACATCTTGTGCCATTACCTAAGTTGCCTTCCTCTGAATTGGTGCCTTTGTTCCTTCAGCACGTGGTTCGTTTACACGGCATTCCTGAGAACATTGTTCTGACAGAGGAGTCCAGTTTGTTTCCAGATTTTGGAGGACCTTTTGTTCCAAAATTGGTGTTCAATTGTCTTTCTCCTCGGCGTTTCATCCTCAGACCAATGGTCAAACTGAGAGAACAAACCAGACATTGGAGACTTATCTAAAATGCTTTGTGTCTGCTGATCAGGATGACTGGGTCTCTTTTTTGCCTTTGGCTGAGTTTGCTCTTAATAATAGGGCTAGCTCTGCCACTTTGATGTCTCCATTTTTCTGTAATTCTGGGTTTCACCCTCGATTTTCTTCTGGACAGACGGAGGCTTCTGTCTGCCCGGGTGTTGACTCTGTTGTGGAGCGTATGCAACAGATTTGGGACCAGGTAGTGGAGAGGTTGTCCCTCTCTCAGGAGAGGGCCCAGCGGTTTGCTAACCGGCATAGGACTGATGGTCCTCGGTTTAAAGTGGGGGACTTGGTCTGGTTGTCCTCAAGAAATATTCCTATGAGAGTGGCATCTCCTAAATTTAAGCCTAGGTTCATTGGACCTTATAAGATCATGGAGATTCTTAACCCTGTTTCTTTTCGTTTGCTTCTTCCAGGGACATTTAAGATCCATAACGTGTTCCACAAGTCCTTGTTGAAGAGGTTTGTTGAGCCAGTGGTTCCTACTACTGTGCCTCCTGACCCTGTTTTGGTTGAGGGCAATCTGGAGTATGTGGTTGAGAAAATATTGAATTCTCGTTTTTCTAGACGGAAAATCCAGTATTTGGTTAAATGGAGAGGTTATGGTCAGGAAGACAATTCTTGGGTGTTTGCTTCGGACATCCATGCTAGGAGACTCATCCGTGCGTATCATAGAACTCATCCTGACCGACCTGGTTGCTCAAATGAGGGTTCGGTGACCCCTCCTCAAGGGGGGGTACTGTTGTGAATAGGCTGGAAATGAGTTCTGAGCAGAAGCTCCCTCTGGTGGTTACAAACGGTACTGGGCTGTCCAGTGAAGATTGTGAGGATTGGGAATCAGGTGTTACTGACTGGTCTTATATAAGGGAGTCACCTTCCCATCAGGGTTGCCGGTGATCAATTGTTCTGGTCTCAATCCTTGATTCCTGTTTCCTTGGAAGCCTGCTGTGTTGTGTCTAAGGCTAAGTGCACACGATCAGGAATAATTGCGTTTTTTTCGCGGTTTTTCCGCGGTAAAAACGCGATAAAAACGCAAGCATTAAGCATCCTATACATGTTAATTGATTCCGCATGTTTTGGCCACATGTTGCGTTTTTTTCCGCGAAAAAAACGCTTCGCGGAAAAAATAGCAACATGTTCATTAATTTTGCGGAATGTAAGCGGTTCATGTGCGGTGGTACCCAGGGTCTGGAGGAGAGGAGACTCTCCTCCAGGCCCTGGGTACCATATCCCTGGTAAAACAATAATTAAAATAAAAAATAATGATATTCTCACCTTCCGGCGGCCCCCGCAGCCTTCCCGCGGCCCCCGCAGCCTTCCCGCCTTCAGCGACGCTCCCGGCAACTTCCGGTCCCAAGAGTCCTTTGCGAGAATCACCCAGATGGCATAGCGGTCTCGCGAGATGCTACGTCATCGGTGTGATTTGTCGCAAAGCACTCCTGGGACCGGAGTTGCCGGGAGCGTCGCTGAAGGCGGGAAGGCTGCGGGGGCCGCCGGAAGGTGAGAATATCATTATTTATTATTTTTTTTATTATTTTTACATTAGATCTTTTTACTATTGATGCGACATAGGCGGCATCAATAGTAAAAAGTTGGTCACACTTGTCAAACACTATGTTTGACTCGTGTGACCAACCTGTCAATCAGTTTTCCAAGCGATGCTACAGATCGCTAGGAAAACGCTAGCATTCTGCAAGCTAATTACGCTTGCAAAACGCTATTATTCTGGCGGGAATCAGCATACAAAAAACGTGCGTATTTCCTGCGGGAGAAGTGCGGGATTGCCGCGGAAATTTCCGCGGCAATCCGCAACGTGTGAACTTAGCCTGAATCTCCAGTTAACAGATAAGACATTTTCTTCTTTTTGTTTTTGTGCTTGATTTTTGCATTTTGTCCTGCACTTCTGTGGGGGCCTTCAGGGTCCCCTCTGGGGGCTTTTGCCTCTCAGTTCAGTTCAGCCACTGATGTTTGTACATTTGCTTTTTCCAGTTTTCTCAGTGGCTACTGTTTTGTTTTTGGTTACACCAGAGAACTAATTTAGGTGGTTGAGGTCGTGTGATCTCAGGTGTTTTTGAAATTAGTAGAGTTGGTGCTTTTCAGGGTGTTTTGGGATTGCAGTAAGTGCCCTTCCTATCCTTTTCTATTTAGTAAGTTTGGGCCCCAACGTTTGCTCATACTATTTTCTGTCTGTGTCAGTATTTCTTCTTGTCTAACCGCCATTACATGTTTGGGGGCTTTCTATGTTCTTTGGGGATCTGCTCCGGGGCAGATAGCTTTCCTCTTTCTATCTTTAGGTGTAGTTAGTTTCCCAGGCTGTGACGAGGCGTCTAGGACCAACGTAGGAACGCTCCACGGCTGCCTCTAGTTGTGGTGGTTAGTCAGGGTACTGCAATCTCATAGTTTCCAACTGCTCTGGTGTATTTCCTTTTTGCCTGCTCTCCTCAGCTACCAAATCATAACAGCTATCTCTCCATACCGCCACAATAAAGGTTTATCATTACCGTCTTCCTATAGTCTTCTGTATTACGGGTGTAGTGATGTCATTACCAGTTACATTAGCACCATCTAGTGGCCAGTGATTGGCATACAAGAGGAAAACTCTTTTTTCACATTTCTGCAACCTGCTGAGGAAAAGTGATTACTTGGTATTAAAATATAAAATAAATTAAAAAGTGAAATTCATCACTAGGGCTATAAAGTTGTTGGTTCTTTATTGTAAGAAGGCTTAGAAATCTTGTGATAATATGCTAAGGTAAGTGGTGACTGGCTCATTCATTGTTACTTAATAAACCTAAGAAGTGAATATATAAATCTAGAATAATTTGTTTAATTTATAATCTAACAATATATAATTTCTGTACATGTTTTGTGGTAAATGGCGCTATTATCCTACTTTTGTTACTCTGCTGCTGATCAGCTTACTGACATTAATTAGTGGGGACTTCTCTCATTTTACTATGGGGCTCTTTATATTCTAGTTATGCCAAACTGTTTTTATCTTTGTGCTTGTTTTCGATTTCATCCATGTTTGGTCTGTGTGTCCATTTTTACTATCCATGTGTCATCCACTTCATTCTGTGGTGCAAAATAAGAAATCTCATTGAAGTTTCCCCAGCAGATAGAGAAAAGCGTCCAGAGCAGGACATCTGATGCTTTCACTTTTGTTGGTGCCGCACGAAATTTAAATACCGTAATCAGGGCCTGATTCATTGTTTTTTGTCGAATTTTCGGTTTTTTTGCACCTTTTTTATTTTTATTTACTCCAAATTCATCTTTCTTCTTGCAAAGTTTTTCTAAATCTATATTTCATGTGTTTGTTGTTTTTTTTTTTAGTTTTTGTCCCTGTTGGTGTAGTTTAGGGTTTCAGATGTTTTTGTTTGATTTATCATTTGAGACTTTTCAAAAAGTCCAAAAATTTGTCACAGATGTAATCCGGCCTCCCACCCAAGTGATTTTCTGTACACCAAGGAATTTTTAAAAGCTTGCAACATTTTTTTTCTAATTTCTTTAATAGGAAGAAACAACTTGGCATTACAATACATGAAAAATAAATGTAAGCCATTATACAGCACAAACCTATTTGCTAATCCTAATGTGCTATTAGTAAAAACTAACTCATGATGTAGAGAATCTGCATATTAAGTAACGATAAGCGCTTTGCCCCTGAGAAAGCCACATTTCTGATGGTGATACGCATGGGGTCCTTTAACCTATCTTATCGCCACTTAGGCTATACCAGCACTATTTGAATGTCAGGGCATGTTCTCATGTTTTTCCATGTTTGTTATATTAATTATTAATCCTCTTTTGAATAGATAGGGTGGACTACAGTTCTATTATTGGCTTGTTTGGTCATTTTTCCATAGCCTTTGGGCTATTTTATTTGTTTTTATTGTTTCACATTGCTAAATTGTTCAATAAAAATGTTCAGTATGTATAGGTGATCCCTGTTTTGACATACTTCTTTATATTGTTGTTTTTACAAATACATTATGCTATAAGTTGATCCCAGTCAATAGAGTTGTGCCCACTTAGCCCTTTTTTTAAAATTTGGTCAAAATTGACAAATGGTCAAAGATAAAAAAAAAAAAAGAGACAATGTTAGACTTTGTGCAATATTTATGAACCGCGTGTACTATTTTGATGCATTTGGAGTCAAAAACATTGGCGAATACCACAAGATAAAAGAATTGACTTAAAGAATAAAACAAATAATAAATCGGACTCTTGGTTCCCCAACCGATTACAGATGATTAGTGATCAGTAAACACCCTGGGATTGTTAATTTTAGGGGAAAATCCTAACAAAAAGGGAAGAAACTAAAGCCCCCTCACACTAAAGCCCCCGTCACACTAAGCGAGATCGCTAGCGAGTTTGCTGCTGAGTCACAAATTTTGTGACGCAACAGCGACCTAGCCAGCGATCTCGCTACATGTGACATGCAGCGACGACTGGCCCCCCTGCTGGATGTCACTGATCATCGTCGAATGGCCTGGACCATTTTTTCATCGTTGGTGTCCCACTGGCCAGCGCGCATTGCTGCGTGTGACAGCGGGAGATCAGCGAGCTACCAGCGCTGTACAATAGACGCTGGGAGCTGGTATCCAGGGTACACATCGGGTAAGTAAGCGCCGCGCAGCGCTTAGTTACCCGATGTTTACCCTGGATACCAGCTCCAAGCGCGGTACAGAAGAAGCTGGGAGCTGGTATCCAGGGTACACATCGGGTAACTAAGCGCCGCGCGGCGCTTAGATACCCGATGTTTACCCTGGATACCAGCACGCTCGCTGGTCCTGATTGCTGGTGAGTCTGCCTATGTGACAGCTCACCAGCAATCTCATCCACGTCGGATCGTTGGTGGGATCGCTGGGACATTGAAGCGTGTGACGGGGCCCTAAGCGAGATCGCTAGCAAGATCGCTGCTGAGTCACAAGTTTTGTGACGCAACAGCGACCTAGCCAGCGATCTCGCTACATGTGACACGCAGCGGCGACCGGCCCCCCTGCTGGATGTCGCCGATCGTCGTCGAATGGCCTGGAACCATTTTTTCATCGTTGGTGTCCGGCTGGCCAGTGCGCATCGCTGCGTGTGGCAGCGGGAGACCAACGATGAGCGAGCTCCCAGCGCTGTACAACAAACGCTGGGAGCTGGTATCCAGGGTACACATCAGGTAACTAAGCGACGCGCAGCGCTTACATACCCAATGTTTACCCTGGATACCAGCGTGCTCGCTGGTCCTGATCGCTGGTGAGTCTGCCTATGTGACAGCTCACCAGCGATCAGCTAACGATGTCCCAGTGATCCCATCCACGTCGGATCGTTGGTGGGATCGCTGGGACATTGAAGCGTGTGACGGGGCCCTAAGATCTTTAACCCCTCCTTCCAAAAAGACAGAGCTGCAGAAGTCAGCTGTAAAGCAGAAAGTTTTTCCTCAGTCAGGAAAGTCTGGCCAATGAATGGTTAATTACTGTAGGTTCAGTCTCTTTATAATATAAGAGAGTCTCCAAGGTTTTGTAAATGTGTCTGGTGCCATTGTCATGAATAGGGGCCCAAGCAGGGTCACAGACCAATAAATAGCAGAGCAAAAGGGCACTGTGCATCTGAATGATTAACCTACTCAGTATTGTAGATAAGCACCTTTGTCCTGATATACAGAATGTATACTGTACAGCACCTACTTATTGGTGCCGCTCTGTGGTATTGTCCTATGAGGGTATGTTCACACATGCCAGAGTTTTAAGTAGCAGCAAACAGAATAAGATGTCAACAAATCTCATCCCCACACTGCAGGTTATTGTTTATTGTGCAGAAATTGCCCTGAGGTTTGGATATTTCTGATGTGATTTAGGCCCAGATTTGTAGATTTTTCCTTATTGAGAGTCCAAATTCAAAACATACCCAGGTATTGTGGATTTTGCTGCACATTACTCTCAGATCCACATTCCAAGTTCTTAAAAAAAAATTTAAATTACTTTCAATGAAGTTTACAATAAAGGTCGTCTGCCACCCCCAAAAGCTTAAATTTAACCACTTATAAATTCATATAGGGGACTTAGCTCCTATATAAATCATCCCTCTTGTACAGAGTTCAGTAATTTAATGTTATGTAACATTTTGTTATTATTCTCTGTGCACCCTTGGTGTGGCCAATGGCTCAGTGCATCCGTTCTTCACCCTCAATTACCATCCTCAGCACCTATGACAGGGCTCACTCTGAGCTGTACACACACTGACACTGAAGAGCTCATACAGTGTCGGTGTGTACATGGACTTTCTCTTCCCTCTTTCCTGTCTACAGAGGCCACTCGCTGCACACAGAATCATCCAATAGCGGGAGGCCATTCAGACAGGGAGGGGGATGAGAGTTCACCCGGATACAGTCTCAGTGTGTGCGGTGCTAGCGATTTAATTCAGCGAGCACTATTAATCTATATCAGGAGAGAGGCAGAGGATGCTAATTGAGGGGGCAGAAAGGTGCACTGAGTCCTTGACCACATCATGGGCGCACCGAGGACCACTCACTTGCATGTGTAATGAAACTTTTTTTAATTTTATATTACATTTATGATCTTACAGCCGCGGCGTCCCTTTATGGCTGTATCAGTAACATAAGTGGAGTTTTGGGAGTGATAGACTCTTTTTAAAAATACTTTACCCCACTGTACTGACTGTACTGCCGGTCTCCTTCCAGTCAGGCTTCCTGCGATGACGTCTCATTTCATGTGAAGTGGGGTGAGACATCATTGTATGAGGCCGCCGAAACTCCAGGGAATGTGACTAAAGTGTTTATTTTTATTTTGCTGCTGTTTTCTGTACAGAAATCATCAAGTTTTTGCCAAAATCTGCACAATCTTCTTGCCTTGTGTTACCCTTCTGTAACATACTGGTCACACAGCAGCTTTATTATGGACCAATATGCAGACAAACATTGTTTTATCTGCAGAATTTTGTTGTCCAAATTGTTTTAACAGAAATTTTATCGAACCACAATAATATTTTGCTGTTGAAAAAAAAACACATTGTAGTTTAATGTGTTTTACAGCCAATGCTTTTTAATGAGAAAATTAGAAACTTTAATGTTATTATTCTCCATAGTTTCTTATACTACAAAAACATGGACACTGGAAAAAGTCTTATTTAAAAAAAAATATTTAGACTTGAGAGTCCTCAGTGGTTGATACCTTTTAATGGCTAACTGAAAAGATGGTAACAAATTGCAAGCTTTCCAGACTACTCAGGTCTCTTCATCAGGCATAGAATAATATTTAATTAATCCTTTATTTTAGGAAGTTTTGACAGATCTGAAAGGCTGTAGTTAAATGGAGCTTGCTGTTTACACCAACATGCTTAGGATGCAGTCTGGGTACATAGAGTTCAACGTATGAATTCTTCTCCATCATGTACTGGATATAAATAGCAGGGTCCACGTAGGTCAACAGAGTAAAAAACTGGTATGGAAACTATATCCATCTGAGTAGGTCCAGTGTTGATGTTTTTCTCCTATTAAGCACTTTTATGAATATGAGGGTACATATGTCAAAGATGTGGTGTTTTTCATGAATATTTTATTACTTTATATTATAAGATTGTTTTTTGCCATTTTCTTATTCTTACCACATGGTGGCAGCATTGGGCTGCACATGTCGTTACTCAAGTCCTGCTGTCAAAAGACACACTTCCACTCTTATTTCGTTTGAAAGCATTTACTTTCTAGACTGAAGTCTAAAAATTAGCTCAGCCAAGTGTTCATATCTTGATCGTTTTTGTACATGTCTAAAAAAAGATGAACACTACCATGACAAAGGTCAGACAGTATCCACAATGACCCCATTGGCTTTGTCAATGTCCTTTCCGTCAGAGTGCAGTTCTTTGTAAATTCCGAGAGAGACCCCGACAGTTCTCGATGGAGAGCAATGTATGTGTGAACCTAGCCTTTATTGGGAATACCATTATACGTTTTATTGTCAAACTAAATCAATTTAGCAATGTGGCCCTAGTAGCAGAAAAAGGTTGTGCATCCCTGCATTAGATCAGGAAAGATGTATATCTTAGTACCGTGTTAGCCAGTAGATTGAAAAATATTTAGAATTGAGAGTCCTCAGTGGTTGATACCTTTTAATGGCTAAAGAAGATGGTAACAAATTGCAAGCTTTCGAGACTACTCAGGTCTCTTCATCAGGCAAAGACTAATGCAACATCTGAAGAATCACATATTTATACAGAACACAGCACAGAA
>JARQOD010000002.1:151062420-151080255 GCA_033576555.1 Oophaga sylvatica
CGTACTCAGGACAATTGCCAACAAAATGTGATCCACTTTCTTCTAAACCCCTTATGAAACTAACAATTTTGGGGCAAAAACAAAATTTTGTGAAAAAAATGATTATTTTTTTTTTTCACTGTTCTTAAACTATTTTGGGTTCAAGGGCTCACCACGCATGAATTCCCATTGCATAATGTTTTATTTTTGATAAACTTAACAAGCGCCGCCCGCAGCAAAGACTAAGGGGGTAATATGGCCCAGTGGAAACGGGAGTAATCTACGCATGCTCAGAAGCGGTGCCATTTTCCCGAAGACATCCAAGACTAAATCTGGAGGTTCAGCGTAAAATTTGTAATAAAAAAGAAGAAGATACACCCAGAAAAAGGTAGGGGAAGGAACAAAGCTGAAGACTCACCCACGCGTCGGGCCATGAGCAAAAATACATGAATACAAGGAAACTTCAAACAGAGGTAAAGAAAATCTACAAAACGTTTCTTCACCTGGGGGTATCATTTTAATCAGTATGACAGCGCCAAAGGCCTTAACGGTACTTTACTTAGTAAAATGCTGCTGACAGTTTCTCTTTAAAACAATTTCCTTCAGAGCAAGACATTAGTTTTCCTTGCTTCCATGGCCTTCCTATTACCCAGATAATAATCTTTAGAGATGAGGTAACATAATTCACCACCTACACTTGTTTTCGGCATGCAGGCCTTGTTCCTACAGGACATTTTCAACACCAATAAATTTATGCCGCAAAATTTGCGCAGTTCTGAAGGCAAAAACACTTTCAATGCACTACTATATAGGTGTCTCTAATAATGGGCCATTTGTATATTTAATCAACATAAAATGTTTATGAATACGTTGTTCTACATTATTTTATCACTCTTGATTGTAGTTGATATTAGTCCAGAGCCATTTTTTATGCAGAACACTTTTTGGTAATCTAATATAAGATAAACTAAGTTTCCGGCTGTCAATAGTCTTGAGCCTAGCACATTTCCATAATGAGATGTACCACTTCATTAGCCATAATCTTGGCAGCTCCTGATGACTCCATAGTTGTCCTTGGTATTAGCCTGATACATGATGTTACAATCAAAGTACTTGCATGTCCTTTCTCCTGAGGAAAGCCTTCTATGGTGACTGTCTTGGCCGACATGAGGTGTAATTTGAGAGATGAGGGATGCGAGGCAGATGGCCAGGAAAGTCCAAGTGATTTTGAATTGTGGCTAAGATTCATTTTTTCAAATGAAAACACAGGAAAAGTCCTGGTTGACTAACATGATTATGATCATGCAGCACTGATACAGGATCACAGCTGAGAGAGCATCTGTTTTATCCAAATATCCCCAGTTACGTAGGTCTTTCTTGTAATAAGGTAAATATGATTCCCCCTAAACTATCATCTGTATAGGCTTGTAAAGTTCTAAATGTTGATTATTTCACATTACTGTAAAACTAGTTGTTTAACTTATACTTTATATTTATAGCCTATCCTTAGGATAGGTCATCAGTATCTGATTGAAGTGCAACGTCCAGCACCTCCACCGATCAGCTGTTCCCAGGTTACCGACAGCCTGATATCAGATGCGGAGCTGTACAGTTCCATCAACTGTAATAGTGGCCACAGCTGTGTACTGCACATATGCCCTATTCGATTAAATAAAAGTGGGTTTAACTACTCCACTGTGGCCACTGTACAATTGAGGGATTGTGCTTTCTTCTGCACAATTGATCACATCCCAGCCAGCATGGGAACAGATGACTTAATTAGATATTGATCTCGTATGCTTATGATATGCCACAATATAAATCTACTGGACTATCCCTCTGAAAGAGTTTTCCGGGACTACACATTGATGACCAATACCCACACCCCCAGCAAACAGCTGAATGGGAGATAAAGTTGAGTGTTACCAAGGCTACTAAACAGTGTGCATAAATGTTGTGTGAGCCTTGTCTGACGCTTTAATTGATTAGATTTATCTGCTGTTGGAGCAGATATCAGCTGATCATGGGCGCTGAGTGCTGGATAACTAATAATCTCATATTGATTACCTATCCTATAGATAAGCGTTCAATTCATCCACTCTCGGACAACTTCTTTAAGGTTGGTTTCGACATTGGCTGACTACAATCAACTCACCACTGAATTGCGCCCCAAGAAACAAAACCGGGGAAAATATTATCCAAAATTTTTCATGATTTTTAAAACCGGTTTTTATTTTATATATACAGTACAGACCAAAAGTTTGGACACACCTTCTCATTCAAAGATTTTTCTGTATTTCATGACTATGAAAATTGTAGAATCACACTGAAGGCATCAAAACTATGAATTAACACATGTGGAATTATACATTACACTTTACAAAAAGTGTAAACAACTAAAAATATTCTTATTATTCTAGGTTCTTCAAAGTAGCCACCTTTTGCTTTGATTACTGCTTTGCACGCAGAAAAGGTGAACGGAGGACTCTACATGCCTGGTTCCCAACGTGAAGCATGGAGGAGAAGGTGTGATGGTGTGAGGGTGCTTTGCTGGTGACACTGTTGGGGATTATTTAAAATTGAAGCGGTGAGCGGTGCAGCTCACCCCAAACCATCTCGATTGGGTTCAGGTCTGGTGACTGTGGAGGCCAGGTCATCTGGCGTAGAACCCAACACTCTCCTTCTTGGCAAATAGCCCTTGCACAGCCTGGAGGTGTGTTTGGGGGCATTGCCTGTTGAAAAAAAATGATGGTCCAACTAAACGCAAACTGAATGACTAGCATGCTGCTGCAAGATGTGTGGTAGCCATGCTGGTTCAGTATGCCCTTTAATTTTGAATAAATCCCCAACAGTGTCACCAGCAAAGCACCCCACACTGTCACACCCCCTCCTCCATGCTTCACGGTGGAAACCAGGCATGTAGAGTCCCATCCGTTTACCTTTTCTGAGTGCAAAGCATAATCAAAGCAAAAGGTGGCTACTTTGAAGAACCTAGAATGTAAGACATATTTTCAGTTGTTTCGCACTTTTTTGTAAAGTGTAATGTATAATTCCACATGTGTTAATTCTAGTTTTGATGCCTTCAGCGTGATTCTACAATTTTCACAGTCTGAAAAAACAGAAAAATCTTTGAATGAGAAGGTGTGTCCAAACTTTTGGTCTGTACTGTATATATATATATATATATATATATATATATTTTAAGTCTGTACTACATTGTTATACGGCTATCCATATAAACAATCTTGAAATACTTCAGTTTTCACAATGGATACTGGTCTGCATACTATGCTTTTCTGTAGTTTACGTGTAAGCTTCATTGTGTAGACTGGATCAGACTAAAAGGGTATGCCACACTAAGCGAGATCGCTAGCGAGATCGCGCAAGCACAGCGATTTTATGACGCAGCAGCGACATCGTTAGCGACGTCGCTGTGTGTGACATGTAAACAGCGTTGTGGCCCTGCTGCGATGTCGCTGATCGTGCACAAACAGTTTTGGGCCGTATTTTGATTGTTGGCGTCTCGCTGGTGAGCCTGAATCGCTGTGTTTGACACCTTTTGTGAACGATGTGCGACCTCGTTGACGACTCATATGTCAGCGGCGCAGGCGGGACTGGGTTTTCTTTAGTAACGCCCTTCAGCTCCGATTGGTGGCCACAACATCACCTCAGCAATAAGTAACTGCGCCCCTGTCAGAGTCGCTACAGTGTCCTTTGTGCATTGTTGCGAGGATATGTATCGTGTGTGGGTTTTGCGATACTGTCAGTCGCTACAGTGTCCTTTGTGCGTTGTTGCGAGATAGTATCGTGTGGGTTTTGCAATCCTGTCAGAGTCGCTACAGTGTCCTTTGTGGCGTTGTTGCGAGGATAGTATCGTGTGGGTTTTGCGATCCTGTCAGAGTCGCTACAGTGTCCTTTGTGCATTGTTGCGAGGATAGTATCGTGTGGGTTTGCGATCCTGTCAGTCGCTACAGTGTCCTTTGTGCTTTGTTGCGAGGATAGTATCGTGTGTGGGTTTTGCGATCCTGTCAGAGTCGCTACAGTGTCCTTTGTGCGTTGTTGCGAGGATAGTAATCGTGTGGGTTTTTGCGATCCTGTCAGAGTCGCTACAGTGTCCTTTGTGCATGTTGCGAGGATAGTATCGTGTGGGTTTTGCGATTCCTGTCAGTCGCTACAGTGTCCTTTGTGCGTTGTTGCGAGGATAGTATCGTGTGTGGGTTTTGCGATCTGTCAAAGTCGCTACAGTGTCTTTTGTGCGTTGTTGCGAGGATAGTATCGGGTGGGTTTTGCGATCCTGTCAGGTCGCTACGTGTCCTTTGTGCATTGTTGCGAGGATAGTATCGTGTGGGTTTTGCGATCCTGTCAGTCGCTAACAGTGTCCTTTGTGCGTTGTTGCGAGGATAGTTATCGTGTGTGGGTTTTGCGATCCTGTCAAAGTCGCTACAGTTTCCTTTGTGCGTTGTTGCGAGGATAGTATCGTGTGTGGGTTTTGCGATCCTGTCAGAGTCGCTACAGCGCTTCATCTTGCCATTTGGATCTTCTGGATATTTGGATTACGTCGTCTTTTATGACGCGGTCGTCCAATCACAAAGCGAGAGAGCTGTGACATAAACAGTCATTACATTAGTGACCACCATCTGTGCTGAGGGGCGTGGAAAAGGTTGCGCTCAATCACGCCTATCGAGGTCGTGATCTTTAACAATACATGCTGTGTGACACGTCCTAACGACCGCCGAAGTCGTTATACTGATCGCTGATGTGTCGTTGATGAGATCTTCCTGTTGGAAGCTACTAGCGACGTTATAGCGATCACACCAACGATCTCGTCAGCTTGTCGTTGTCGTGATCGCTAATGCGACGCTTAGTGTGGCATACCCTTTAGCAAAGGTGTGGCAGTTAAATGACAGATGACAACTCTGTTGTGTTAGTGAAGGTCTAAATGATACTTGTCTAATTATTGGATGAGCGAGCATGCTGGATAAGGTATTAACTGAGCACACTTTTGTGTGCTAATAGAGTATCTTCGGCGTTCTGAATACTATGTTCGACTCGCAGTAGCTGCATGTCTTGCAGCTGTTTGACAAGGGTTTTGCCACCAAGTATTATGGTAAGTCTTGTTTTGCCAGAGAGATCAAGTACTTATTTCTCACTGCAAAATGCAAATTATATAAATTTATACAATGTGATTTTCGAGATTTTTATTTTTGATATTCTATCTTTCAACATAGTAGGGAACAGGTCCACCCTCCTATTAGTCATTTGGGACATTTTGGCTAATATGAAAGTGGACCAGTCCCCAATATTATGCTGCCTATACATATATACAGTGAAGAAAATAATTATTTGATCCCTTGCGATTTTGTAAGTTTGCCCACTGACAAAGACATGAACAGTCTAATAATTTTAATAGTAGGTTAATTTTAAACATTGAGAAATATCAAAAATAAAATAAAAAAATCACATTTTCTAAATTAATAATGTATTTGCATTTGCAGTGAGAAATAAGGTTTGATCCCCTACCAGATCAGTTAGACGCTCCTAATCAACTTGTTACCTGCATTAAAGACAGCTGTCTTACTAGTAACCTTTATAAAAGACTCCTGTCCACAGACTCAATTAATCAGACTCTAACCTCTACAACATGGGCAAGACCTAAGAGCTTTCTCTGGATGTCAGGGACAAGATCATAGACCTGCACAAATCTGGAATGGGCTACAAAATCATAAGTAAGACGCTGGATAGAAGGGGACAACTGTTGGTGCAATAGTAAGAAAATGGAGGAAAAAAACAAAATGACTGTCAATCGACATAATCTGAGGCACCATGCAAAATCTCACCTTATGGGGTATCCTTGATCATGAGGAAGGTGAGAGATCAGCCTAAAACATACACGGGGAAACTTGTTATGTTCTCAAGGCAGCTGGGACCACAGTCACAAGAAAACCAATGGTAACACATAAGCCGTAAAGGTTTAAAATCCTGCAGTGCTCACAAGGTCCCCTGCTCAAGAAGGCACATGTGCAGGCCCGTCTGAAGTTTGCCAATGAACACCTTGATGATTCTGTGAGTGATTGGGAAGGTGCTGTGGTCAGATGAGACAAAAATAGAGCTCTTGCATTACTCAACTCACCGGTTTGGAGGAAGAGAAATGCTGCTATGACCCAAAGAACACTGTCCCCACTGTCAAGCATGGAGGTGGAAACATTATGTTTTGGGGTTTTGTTACTAAGGGCAAGAACTATTCACCGCATCAAAAGGGAAAATATTGGAGCCATGTACGTAAAATCCTGAGTGCAACCTCCTTCCCTCTGCCAGGACATTAAAAATGGGTCTGGCTGGGTCTTCCAGCAAGACCGACCCAAAACATCAGCCAAGGCAACAAAGGAGTGGCTCAAAAGAAGCACATTAAGGTAATGGATGGCCTAGCCAGTCCCCAACCCTAACCCATAGAAAACTTAGGAGGGAGGTTGAAGCTCCGAGTTGACAAACGACAGCCCAAAACTTAATGATTTAGAGATGTCTGCAAAGAGGATGGAAAAAATACTCCTCATGTCGAAAACCCATCATCAACTACAAAACACGTCTACTGCTGTGCTTGCCAACAAGGGTTTTGCCACCAAATTATGGTAAGTCTTGTTTTGCCAGAGGGTCAATACTTATTTCTCACTCAAAAGCAAATTTAATAATTTAACAAGTGATTTTCGGGATTTTTTTTTTTTTTGATATTCTATTTTTCCCAAAGTTAAAATTAACCACCCTAAAAATTATAGACTGTTCAGAAGGGAAACTTGTTTCTGCTTTTTGTTTTTAGAAGATTTCTTACTATTAGAAACATTTGATCATCACATGTAAAAATGTACTATGAAACCAAGAAATCGTTCAGATTAATTTCCGTTTCCACACATTTCCATACAGCAGTATTCATACACTGCCCCTTTGTGTGCACACATCTATTAATCCCTCATCTCCATTCGGTTAATGAAGACCCCTTTTTAAAAACACAAGTTAATTTAATTATTTACGGGAAGAAAAGAGAGAGCACAAGGAGGCTTAGCGGTATAAAATATCTCGGAATTAAGGAAAAATAAAACATTTCAAGCAGTAATAATGTATTATTAACAGCGCACCTAGCAATTGTGCCGCACCGGCAGATGAGTGTCATTTCATAATAGCCTGCCAATCCCAAAGTGGTTTTTACTAAACATTTGCCCCAAAACAATGCATAGTGATCCTAAATAAAAAAGTAAAATCCTGTGCGGAATTTGCTGGCGGCTTAACACTATCACTGCCAAAAGGTTCCTACCAAAACCATAGGTATGGGCTTCTACTCCCCACCCGAAAGGAGCATAGCCATAACCAAAACAATTTGCTCTCTTCAGAAAGCACAGAATACAAAGGTTCCTTCTTCATGAAAAGTAAACAGCTCAGGGTCTCAATCCTGATCATTTTCACACCACCCCCCCAGGGAATGTGTGCAATAAAAATAATGGCATAGTATAGCAGCCATACAAGAATGCAGCCCTTACGTAAAGGTGTGGTTTATTTAGCCACATTGATTTATTACTATTTTCGTAGACTGAGTGAGATTTTTGGATTGCAAATGCAATATCAAAGCGCGCAGCCCTTTTACCTCTGGTAACCATTACATCGCAGTTGGCGGCAGAGACTATTCAACTTAAAATTAATATTCAACTACCATCAGCAGAAATGTTAGGGCCCCTTTATTTGATAGCAAATAGATACGCTCATATCTTGCCAAAATTCAGAATTAAAATAATACACCAGAAGATTCCATGACTGAATATGTTTTTAAAGGGGAAAATAACAAGATAACAAAGCTTTATATGGCTGTTAAAACTATTAGGCTATTGCCCACGTGCGGTTTTGCCGCGGTTTTTCGCGGCGGAAACGCCGCGAAACCGCGCAAAAAACCCCTTAACAATGCAAATCTTTAAAGGGCCCATGAGATTCCGCAAAGCAGTCCCCAGCTGCGGTTTTTTTTCCCCGGGGGGAAGCATCGGGGAGAAAAAACCGCAGCATGCTCATTCTTTTTTTTCGGAAACCGCGGGATTCCGCCCCCATAGGAAAGCATTGAAAACCCCTTATTTCTGCATGTGGCTGGCCCCCAAAAGCGGAAAATAGCGGTTCATTGGGATGGTACCCGGGGCTGGGGGAGAGGGGATTCTCCTCCAGGCCCTGAGACCAAAACCCTGTAAAAACAATAAATAAAAAAAAAAATAATGATTTCTCACCTTCCGGCGTCCCCCAGCTTTCCCCCCCTCTCAGCGACGCCCCGCCAATGTTTTCCCCCGGGGGTGCATTGTGAGATCACCCCGTGGGGTGCGGTCTCGCAGATGCAGTCTGGGGGATTCCGCAAAGTACTCCTGGGAACGGGGAAATTTCCGGGGGCGTCGCTGGAAGGGAGGAAACTGCAGGGGCCGCCGGAAGGGGAAATATCATTATTTATTATTTTTTTTATTATTTTTTTCATTAAACTTTTTTCTATGATCGACTAGGGGGCATCAAAGTAAAAAATTGGTCAACGTGTCAAAACTTTTTTGACTCGTGTGACCAACCTGTCTCGCTTGTAAAAAAGCTAGCGTTCTCAAACTAATTCCGCTTGCAAAAAAGGTGTTTATGGGGAATCCTACCTTAAAAAGCGGGTTTCCCGCGGCAGGGGGGGCGGAATTGCCCCCCAACCGCAACCGCAATTCCATAGCTCTTAGGCCATGAGTTTCCCCAAAACGTCAAGCGCGGGTTTTTCCCGGGGAACGCATCGGGAGAAAAAGCAGCATGCCATTCTTTTTTGGGAACCGCGGCGTTCCCCCCCCATGGGAAGCATTAACCCTTTTTCTTTCTGCATGTGGCGTGCCCCCATGGGGAAAGAAAGGGGTTTTCAGTGCGGAGGGACCCGTTCTGGAGGAGGGAATTCTCCCCCAACCCTGGGTACCATATCCATAAAAAAAAAAATTTTAAAAAAAAAAAAAAAAATGATACTCCCTTTTCCCGGGGTCCCCGCAGCTTTCCCGCCCCAGCGACGCTCCGCCAACGCTTCCCAGGGTGCATTGCGGATCACCAGTGACGTAGCGGTCTCGCGAGATGCTACGTCACGAATGATTTCCGCAAAGGATCCTGGGGAAAAAATTGCCCCGGGGCGTCGCTAAGGGGGGAAACGCGGGGGCCGCCCCGGGAATGAGAAAACTTATTTATTATTTTTTTTATTATTTTTCATTTTAACTTTTACATTATGCGACATAGGCGGGGTAAAATAAAAAATTGGGGCCCCAAATCAAACACTTGTTTGACTCCGGGGAAACCAACCTGCAAAAACTTGTAAAACGCTAGCAAAACTGCAAGCTAATTCCCTTGCAAAAAATAGTTTTTTTGCAGGAAAACCCAAAACCATAAATGCGGATTTCCGCGGGGGGGAGGGGCGAAAAATTCCGCGGAAATTTCCTGCAATTCCGCAACGTGGCACATGCCTTACAAAATGAATTGCCCTGTGCCCCCGCGTTTTTTTATTAAAGTTAAAAGGTTTTTTTGGATGAAAAATAGTCTAGGCCCTGGTCATAAACAGCATAGAAAACATAAATATCGAAAATAAAAATGTGCCAAACCAGTGCCCCCTTTAATAAATTCTGTTGGGGGAAATTTATAGCAAACGAACCCACCTAAAGTGGTGAAAATTTAAAAAATTAAACGGTCATATAATAAGATGGGCCACCCAAAAGATTTTTCCCTTTTTTTTTTTTTTTTAAAAGAAGTCTATTTGAAGGGGCCACAAAAGTAAAGATGTTTCCTACCTTAAATTTTCACTATGTATAAAATATTGCTTGTCTATGACCATAGCATTTTCTTTTGGGAATTGGAATCAAAATGTCTTTGTCCAAAAATATTTTAAAAAAACCCCTTTATTTTTGGGTTTGTTGTATGTAAATAGAATATGGGGGATTCTAATTTGTTTGAAGACCATGATTCTAGATTACTACAAAAGTTGGGGGCCCAATATATTGGTTAATTTTTCCCCTTTTTAAAGTAAACAGTTTATGATCAATGTGCAATTTTTAATTCAAAATTTTTAAAACTTCAACGGGGTGAAATAAGTATTAACACTTCCCAATTTTTAATTTCCAAAATTTTTTAAAAAAATCCATTGACAGATGTCAGAAAAAATACATCCAATCCATACAGGCAAAGAAATCATAGATGTCCATAAATTAATTTGTGTGTAATAATGAGAAATGACACAGGGAACACATGAAGAAAGAGGTGCTAAAAGCCAATGAAAGTCATGACACCAGCTAAAATCTATCAGTAATTAGAAAGCAATCCTGATACTTAGTGAAAATTAATATTAGCTGGTTCAACTGATGGCCTATAAAAAGGTGTCTCATTACCAAGGTGCCACACAAGAAACATCTCATGATTTGTAAAACCAGTGAACTGTGTCAAGACCTTCAAAACCTTATTGTTACTAAGCATACTGATGGCATTGGTTACAGAAGAATTTCTAAACTACTGTAGATTCGGGTGAGCACAGTTGTGGCCATAGTCTGGAAGGGAAAAGAACATAATTTCACCATAAACCAGTAACAACCAGGTGCTCCCCTCAAGATTTAAGGTGGATTAAGGAAAGGGGGTTACAAGAGGGTCATCATACTGTGCATGTGGAGGAATTACTGTGGAGTATCATACTGTGTTTGAGGGCAATCTTGTTTGCATCATACTTTATTATCTGTATTTTTGAGGTTTTTTTATATTTTTTTGCTATTACATCTTTAAATTAGACCATTGAATGGCCGTATGCTTTTTACTGCTCTTAGATAATATATTATATTATTCCAATATTTTATTCTAAGATCTATTCATTAAAATGTATTTTGTTTGACAACATCTTTAAATTTGTTTCCATATGAAAAAGTTCATTGTTATGATGGATAAGGAAAAACTTCCTCAATAGTAGATATTTTTGCAATAAATATCAAAGTTGACACACGACTTTAGGTACTGCCACACTAAACAATCCTCTAGCGATCACAATAACGACGCATACTAATGCGATCGCTAGCGGGATTGTTTCTATATCGCTAAATGCGGCCACATTTAGCGATATAGTTAACGACGCTATCGCCGTTAGCGATCTTCTTAACGACTTTAGCGGTACAAAAGTACCGCTAAATCGCTAAGAAAAGGTGCACACACGCGATTAGATACTTACCCAGCGGGAGCGCCGACGAGAAAATAGGGTCCGGAACGATTCCAGCGACGAGCAAAGATCACAGCAGGAAGCTCGTCGCTGGAAGCTGCCGCACTGAGCAACATCGCTAACAGGATCGCTAAATAGTGACGTTTTTTAGCGATCCCGTTAGCGATATTGTTCAGTGTGGCATACCCTTTAGTCTAAGCTTTTAATTTTGGCCCTCTGTGTGCTTGAGCTTGACATCCCTGATCTAGAGGAAAGAATGTTCAATCATTACAGGTAGCATTTTGTATGACCAGTGAGATTACGGAACCGTCACATGATGTTACATAGGTTGAAAAAAGACCTAGGTACATCAAGTTCAGCCTTTTTCCACCAATTGTACATTTTGTCACTAATTTAACTATAACCCGCAATGTTATGTGCACTGAGGAAATCATCCAGCCCTTTTTTTAAAAGCAGCTATAGTGTCTTCTATTACTACCTCTTGTTGTCGGGCATTCCACAGTCTGACTGCTCTAACTGTAAAGAACCCTTTCCTATTTAGCTGCCGGAATCTTTCTTCCACCCGTAATGAGTGCCCCCTGGTCCTAAGTACAGTCTTTGGAAGGAATGTCATGTACAAGTCCTTTGTACTGGCCACACATATTATTATACATTTACATGAGATCTCCTCTGAGGCGTCTTTTTTTCTAAGCTAAGCAAGCCCAACTTTTCCAACCTCTGGAGCCCAAAACTAGATCCCATATTCTATTTGTGGCCTCACCAGTGATTTATAAAGGGGTAACAATACGTTGGGATGATGGGATTTTATCTCTTTTTATACATCCTAAAATCCTGTTTACTTTTGCGGCTGCTGCTTGACGTTGAGTACTGCTGCTCAGCTTACTTGTAACCAGAATACCCAAGTCCTCCTGTTTTGTAGTCCCAAGTATACTCCTATTTAATGATTGCCAATAGGATTACTCTGTCCCAGGTGCATAATTCTACATTTATCTACATTAAACCTCATTTGACAACTGTTTGCCAATTCAGTCATCTTATTCAGATCGTTTTGCAATATTGTAATGTCAAAATCAGATTTTAATATCCTACATGGTTCGGTATCATCAGCAAAGACTGACACTTTACTCTCAATCCCATCCAAAAGTCATTAATAAAGAGGTTAAAAAGAATCGGTCCTAGCACAGATCCCTGTGGCTCCCCACTACCGTATTTCCCACTTAGAGAACGTACCATTTATGACGACTCTTTGTTTCTTGTCATTTAGCCAATTCCTTACCCATCTGCATATAGTTTCCCCAGTTACTTTGTCTTTAGCTTCAGTATAAAGGTATGTGGTACAGTATCAAATCCAAGTCCAGATAAATCAATGTTGTAATGGTTGATTAAAAAAAAGCTTCAAGAAGGGCCTGGATGTCTTTCTGGAAAAATATAATAATATAGGTTATGAGGTCTAAATTCTGTGATGAGACCTTGATCCAGGGAACTAGTCTGATTGTCATAAGCGGAGTCAGGAAGGAATTTTTCCCTCAGTGTAAGGAAAATAACATTTGTTTCATGGGGTTTTTGCCTTCCTTTGGATCAACATGTTAGGTTTCTGGTTGAACTCATTGGACTTCTTTCAACCTTAAAAGTTATGAATCTCCGAAAGAGCAACTATAGTGAAGACCCCCAACTTGCCCCTTCAACTCGTTACCAAAATATAGAATTTGACTTTGTAGCCCACATAATATATTCAGACTGTTCCTAGTCAATCAACTGGAGAAAATATTATAGGGAAGGAACTAAAAATAATTCCATAATCTATTAGTATTATCTTTAAGAATTTTATTAAAGTAGTTCATACACAGTGGGTGAAATAAGTATTAAACACGTCGTTAATTTTCTACGTAAATATATTTCTAAAGGTGACATGAAATTCTTCCTAGATGTTGGTAACAACCCATTCAATCCACACAGGCAAAGAAATCAAACCATGGATGTCCATAAATTAAGGTGTGTAATAATGAGAAATGACACAGGAAAAAAGTACTGAACTTCTTTACTGAAATGTATTTATTTTGTACAAAAATCTTTATGGTGATGACAGCTTCAAGACTCCTCCTTTATGGAGAAGCTACTCGCAAGCATTGCTCAGGTGTGATTTTGTATGAAGAATGCTGCTTTTTGATTACTTTTACTTTTTTTGTGATTACTTTTACTTTTTTTTGGCAATGAGTGTCTTTGTCTCAGTCTTTGCTGACTTGAATTGTTTTTTTTTTAAACACTTCTTCTGTAATTATGTAATGCCTCGTCTCTACCCTCTTGTTTTAGTTCCCTATATGCTTTCTATTTGTCATTTATTGCCCACCTTACAGCTCTGTTTAGCCATAGTGGTTTCCTCCTAATTTCTAACTTGTTTATTTCCCATAGGGTATATGTTGTGCGCAGGTCCTATTCAGGGTGCTTAGTATAGTCTCACATTTACTTTGTATACTTTTATTTTTAAGGACATTGTTCTATTTGATGGCCCTAATATCATTTCTTAGTTGACAGAAATTAGCTTTTCCTATATTTTAGTGTTTTTGTAGCTCTCTTATGAAATATCTTATTGAAGGATACATGAAAGCTTATTACTTTGTGATCACTGTTACCTAAGTGACCCACAGCCCATACATTTGATATTCTGTGTGTCTTACTCGTTAGAATTAGATCTAGAAGTGTCCCGCTTCTTTTTGGATCTTGCACCAATTGAGAGATGTAATTGCTTTTTGTTATTGTCAAAAACGTTTCCTTTGCTGGACCTAGAGGTTTCTGCTCTCCAGTTTGTTTCACGGTAGTTGAAGTCCCCCATAATAATGATTTCTCCCTGATTTGCTGCTTCATCTATTTGCTTTATGAAGATATTTTCTGACTCTTCAATTTTATTGGATAATTATAACAAAGTCCTATTACTATTTCATTATTGTTTCTCTCTGCCCTTATTTGCTTCAATAGGTATTCTTCATTTCCATTATGCAGAATGGATTTTAGGGAAGATTTTAATTATAATGAAGTCCCTCCCCCTTGCTTATTTGTCCGTTCATTCCTGAACAGACTAAAACAATGTAAATTAGCAGCCCGGTCATAGATCTCATCCAGCCATGTTTCCTTAGCCCCACAATATTATAATTCTCTTCCAACAATAGTTCCTCCATCACATTGGTGAGGCTTCTGGCATTAGTATATGCACTTATGTATTTTATTGTATCTCTCTCTACTGTTTGAAAATTATGTTTTGAAAGATGTAGATAATCAACTTCACAACAATGTTCACCCATATGTCTCCATTTGTGCCCTTTATAGTAGCGGATGTAGCACCGAAAGCTTACCACATTTACCATTGTCCCCAATAACACATTCATTGACTTTTAGGTTTCTTTTAGCCTATAGATTCTTAAAGAGGATCTGTCATTTTATTTCACATCACAAATGTATACATTGAAAATACTTGGACACGTGAGCTACTTCATTTTGTAGCTGGACGTATAAAATGCTGATCTTAATATTAAGATATTGCCGCCATTTCTGACATCGATTTTCAAAGTACGTACACCAGCCTAGTTGGGTCCAAAAGATTTATTTAATAGTGTATGCAGTCTGTATTGGGAAATCTGGTGACATCTGCTTTAATATTGTTCTATTGGTAACGAAGGAGCAGAGTATAGGCTGTTTTGCATGGGTGACTTTTCAAGCCACCAACAATCAGTAGTTTGAAAAGTTATTTTAAAAAGTTATGGCGGTCCCAGAGTTCAAACCCCTACTGATCAAATGTATTGGGAATTCTTAGAAATATGACATCACTTACGGAAATTCGAAGATTTATTTTTTTTTGCAGCCAGTCATAATCAAATGCAGGATGAAATAAAGGAAATGTTCTTTTTTGAGCACAGAAAAATTGAGTTATTACTATTTGCCTGGAACAACTCCAATTCCTTATGTACCGTACTTGAAGACTTCTTTGTTTTGGTTCCAGTAGTTTGCTATGTCAGAGAGGGTATTCATATTTGGGGTAGATTTCCCAATGTATTTACAAGCACAGATGGGGACATATAATTCTCAGAATGTGCTCCTTCATAAACACAACATAAAGCAAGACTATTTTGTTAATAGGGCTACTGTACTTGAATAGTCTCTCTCTGCGTGCCGTGGGCAAGAAGCCAAGCTATAATCACAAGGATTCTTTTGAGGAATTTTCTACTTTAAATGGAAGCTACGGGAGCTGTGCCGCTCTCACTCCAGGGATTGTTTTACTATTGATTTTTTTTCTATTGCTTTAGAGCAATTCTAATTAATGAAAACAAAGACTAAGTAATGATGAATGACATGGTGGTTTAATAAGAAATATCTAATCATTTCGGTATCATAAAATTGTTTGGCCAACTGTGAAATATGTAGAAGCCTCGGCATCAAATAACTTACATAATTCTTTAATTTAAGAGGAATATGTTATTAGAAAATGCCTGGAAATGAAAGGTTAGCAAAAATGTAGATAAATAAATGAGGAAAGTGTGTACCTATTTTTCCTAAAATGTATCTGTATTACCTTTTTTGGGCTTCTACAACATGTGGTATTGTTACATAAAGTTTTTTTTGTTTGTTTTTAATATTCAATGTCTGCATAATCCCTTCTGTGGTGTTTATTTGGTTACAAATAAACTGAAAATTTGATATCAAATAATCTGAAACTTTTGATAACATCTATAGATTGCATATAGCAACCAGTTACCAAGATGAAGGGCTTATGTCAGTGTGGTTACACAACACGTTTTTGTCACATTAACGCTTCAAATGTAACGTTAAGCTTAACCTTGTCATGAAATGATTAATTTAATGAATAGTGAGAAGGCATTGTCATTGTTTTCAAAATATTTAATTGTTTCAATTCATTACACAAGTCTGCAAAAAAATTTTTTTCAAGAGCTGTTTTAGTTATTCCACTTAATCTCCGTTTTGTCATAGGACATCACGTTTTTTGACAATTTAAGTAACTATGTTAAATAAGACAATACCTCAAAATAAATGAAAATAGACTCATAAAATTAATTTTTTTTGACAAACGTTTCATGAAAATAATTTTTTTAACTGCAATGAGCTCACTAACACACATTAAAATCGATTCTTCTTCCCTGTGAGGCTTCTCTTGATACAATTTACGCTTGTGAGTAGCATCTGCAATGTCTCTCTGAAGCGTCCAACAGTAGTCTGCCATTACTGTAATGCTCCATCTTCCGTGGTATCTTCTTTCCATCTCTTTAATGTCCTTGTGGAATTGTTTACCTTGCTCTTCACTCACAGCTCCCAAATTTTCAGGAAAGTTGTAAATGTGGGAATGGAGGAAATGCACTTTAAAACTCATCAGGCAACCTAAAGCTTGAAATGCTTTCAGCATTCGTCCGACAATTTTTTGTAGTCAGGGTCTTTGTTATTGCCTAAAAATTTCTCTATGACCTCTTTAAATGCAATCCACCCTCCTTTTGAGGATGCATCATTGTATTGATAAACTCTTGATCAGCTATAAGCCTTCTAATGTCTGGTCCGAGGAACACACCTTCCTTCAATTTTGCCTCCGAGAGGCCTGGAAACTTGGTGACCAAGTATTTGAAGCATTCTCCATCTTTTGGAAGTGATTTTACGAATTGCTTCATCAATCCCAATTTTATGTGGAGAGGTGGTAGAAGAACTTGGTAGAGGAACCAAAGTTTCTCGGAGGACATTTTTTCACCAACTGTGAGCACCCTCGGCTGCCAATTCTTTTTGGTCCAGTGTTTTTGTCGGTCTCGACTGTCCGATAGACACAGAAAACAAGGGTATTTGGTATACCCAGCTTGTTGCCCGAGCAGCATGCACAAGACTTTCAAATCCCCGCACACTTGCCAACCGTGGTCTTCATATTTAAGTTTACGAAGAACCAATTCCAAGTTCTCGTAGGTTTCCTTGAGGTGTACGGAATGACCTACAGTCATGGCCAAAAGTTTTGAGAATGACACAAATATAAATTTTTACAAAGTCTACTGCTTCACTTTTTCTAATGGCAATTTGCATATACTCCAGAATGTTATAAAGAGTGATCAGCTTAACAGCAATTACTTGCAAAGTCAATATTTGGCTAGAAAATGGAACTTTATCCCCCAAAACACATTTCAACATCATTGCAGCCCTGCCTTAAAAGGACCAGCTAACCTTTTTTCAGTGATTGCTCCATTAACACAGGTGTGGGTGTTGATGAGGACATGGCTGGAGTTCAATCTGTCATGATTAAGAAAGAATGACACCACTGGACACTTTAAAAGGAGGCTGGTGCTTGGCATCATTGTTTCTCTTCTGTTAACCATGGTTATCTCTAAAGAAACACGTGCAGTCATCATTGCAATGCACAAAAATGGCCTAACAGGGAAGAGTATCGCAGCTAGAAAGATTGCACCTCAGTCAACAATCTATCGCATCATCAAGAACTTCAAGGAGAGAGGTTCCATTGTTGCCAAAAAGGCTTCAGGGCGCCCAAGAAAGACCAGCAAGCGCCAGGACCGTCTCTTAAAAGTGTTTCAGCTGCGGGATCGGGCTACCAGCAGTGCAGAGCTTGCTCAGGAATGGCAGCAGGCAGGTGTGAGTGCATCTGCATGCACTGTGAGGCG